>CM038676.1:110961013-111461313 GCA_021605205.1 Aegilops longissima
TAGGATTTTTTCCTTTAGAGCCAATTGGTTCATAGGAATAGATTCATATACTCCACATTTCAAAGGAAATAAACATGATATCATTTCTATAGCTTTAGAGCCACTTGGTTCATATGAATGAATTCCTATACTCCCTTAATTTCAAATCCCTCCTCATAGGAATTGAGATACATGTCATCTCTAGATTCAATAGAAAAGTTCCTATGATGTGAACCAAATGACATCTCTTTTCCAATCCCTACTCATAGGAATTGAGATGCTCCATGTCATCTCTTTCCTACAACTTCCATGTATACATCTTCTATTCCTAAATAGATAGTACAACCCACTAGTAGTTTTTTCCAAAACATGCAACTATGGCACAAGAACTATATAGTGTGCCAATAACTTTGAAAGATGGTCGCTGGATGAAGCTAACCCAATAGTGCGTAGATAGGCAAATCCGAGCACTACTAGCCGTTGGATATCATCAACATTCCACCAGATCTCGCCACATGTACAATTTAGAAGACTCCATGGTTGAACTTAAGCATAATGCACAAACCTCAAAACACAAGCACTTCTCCTTTGTTCTAGAATCTTCGTATCATAATTGATTATTTTTTCTAAATGAATTGCCATTATTTGTTTTTTACTTTATGATTTACAATGCACAACCCCATGAATCTTAACATTTTATAAAACTAATTGATTTTGAATGAGATGAACTATAAGAACTAAAGAACATCTACATCATGCATATATGACTCAAAGCTTTACATGCTATAGTGTGTATTTATTCATAATTTGGTTTAAAAATCTCATGCGTTCAATACATGTGTACCTTACTAGTTTTGAGTAGAGTAGCAAATTTCACGCGGCCCCGGGTATATCAAAATGTAGGGCCCATGCATCATTGCCTTTCGGTCGAACCTACGTCCACAAATTTTTGTACGTACTATATCTCCACTGGTCCCCAAACCCAAAATGCTGCCTCGTTCCCGTAAAACCAAGCGGCCCACACATATTTAAGGCGTCGACTCGAACCCGTTTACTACGACATGACCCCGCACGCCGTAGTACTCCCACAAACCCTACCGCCACACTCATCATCGGTTTTCTTCAAGAGGACGTGGGAGAAGCCGATTTGTAGTGGAGGGCTTTAAAAAGGATCTGTAGTGGAGACCCTACCTAGGGTGCCCTAGGTAGCTGCCGCACGCATCATTGTTTTCTCTTTTCTTTATGCTCTTAGCCCTAGAGTGAAATGATGGTTGCTTCGTCCGTCCGGCACTCGACTTAATGCGGAAAGGTGGGGCTTTGTGATTTGACCCCTCATCGCTCATTTTCTACTATTGCGGCGCTATGACCGGGTGCTCCAATTCCAACCGCTGCTCGAACTGTAATTTGGTGCATCGCACTCGCATGTGGAACAAGGCGGTGGATGAGCCACATGTCGGCCAAAGGGTCTGTTAAGTGTGTCGCCATTTCGTGTGCGGACTGACCCTGCTTGAGTTGCTACGCCAACACGACAGGAGCAGCCTACCACTAGGTTTTGCTCCTTGGTGAATCCCGACTATATTGATCTAAAAAGATACCTGTTGAACTACCCTCTCCGTCTCGGTTTTTTTATTTTTAGGCGTCTCGGTTTATAGGGCCTGCACGTAGTTCTATGTCACAAAAAGTATATCATTGGATTCTTAAGCGGATGTAGTTGTATTTAAAAAGTCGAGCGGGCCTTTTCTTGCTGTAGGCGGCGGGCAGTTCCGCCTAGTCGGTTCGACAGACGCGAGAAGACGAGGAGTAGGCTGCTGCAAGCGTAGGGCTGTGTGATTTGACAGCGATTCTTATCTTTGGACAGGTGAGGCCCGTGATTTGACTTGCCATTATCATTTTAAGCTGCACACACGACCGGCGTGAGTCTCCCGATTCTGACCACCTCCATGTGCCTCTCCAATGCTCCACCATGTAGTAGAGGCTGGCTCTTGCATGAGAGCCCACTTCTCCACTTTTTCCTTGCCTCTCTTTCCTCCACATATGCAAAATGCCATGTAGTAAAGCGCACTATTGTACTTACCGATGCATGTACAAGTTCATGGAAATTTAGTGGTCATTCATGCATTCATTCTAATTAATGCCTCGGTAAACATAACTTCTTGAGAAAAATGGCGTACTAATTACTTGTGTAAACTACTAAATTAATTCACCACTCACCGTCTACCTTGGTTGGAGAGATTTTGAAATTGAGCCATAAAGCTGGAAAGGAGGAGTAGTAACTTTGTCTCGATTACTATTTGTGGCCTTGTATAGATGCAAAATGTATTTTTATAGTGGCCTTGTATAAGTAAATGGAGGGAGTACTAACCAAAGTAAACATAGGGACGAGGAGTAAACGGAGGGAGTAGTAAAATTTTCTCCTCGTGCTTTACAGCCACATGGCGGTGCGTAGGCAGGCGTAAAGCGTCTGATAGTAGTAGTAGTAGTAGTAGTAGTAGTAGCAGTAGTAGTAGTAGTAGTAGTAGTAGTAGTAGTAGTAGTAGTAGTAGTAGTAGTAGTAGTAGTAGTAGTAGTAGTAGTAGTAGTAGTAGTAGTAGTACTCGCAAGCAAGCTTCACCTCATCCTGCGAGCCACCGCGCCTGGGTGGGAGGCGGCGACTAAGCAAGCTTCTCCTCGCTTCATGAGTTGACGGGACACATCAAAAGTACTCCGGTGTATAGAGCCTTGCCTCTAAGGTAGGCCCCACATGGTTTGCCTCTTTTTTAATTTAACATAATGCGTCAAGTCGCAATTTGTTTGTTCACCCGTGGTAGAGGATCCTCCCTCCACCAAGTGGACAACCGATACACGTGCCAAATTACCACGTGGGCTGCCTTTTTCAATCTGAAATGAGCTCCACCGTGTACCCGCAGCGGGTGTGGTTGGGAAAGAGACAGAGAATATCGTGCGCCGTGCGTGCACCTCTTCTCTTCGTGCACGTCCCCCACCTACGTGGGTGTGTGAGAGAGATACGTACAAACCTAGACATAATCGCCGTCCATCCCCATGCCTCCGCCCATCCGACCACCAGTCACCACGCCCCTCCTCCTCACCTTATCTCTCATCTTTCTCCCTCCATTTTTATATACAAGGGGCCACTATCAAAATTACAATTTGTAGATATACAAGGCCACTAACACTAATCGATGCAATATTAATGGTGTTTGCCTCGTGGTACTAGCAAAGGAGGACATTAATTATCCCTTGCATGCATGCGGGAGTTTGTAAAAAAATGCATCTTGATGTTCCGTGCAATGCACGGGCATCTTGCTAGTCCATGAAAACAACACATGGCAAAATTCCACGGCGAACGAGGGATTTGAATATGTTGGGAGGGGCTGTTTGGATCTTGCCCGGGGTAGCCAAAATATTGGCGACCCTTTTGTCCACCGACGCCTTTGCCACAGATAAACGAGGAATGGCTCGGGTGCTCATGCTGTCATGCATCCTCCAGCGCGCACGTTGGAGACGAGCTCGCACGAGCTGTGTTTTTTTGTCCCACAACGCCGCCCGAGCCGCCCGCAGACCGACCGGCGACCCGCAAATTACGCCATCCAACCGTAGCCGCACACATTATGACAGCAACTCAACCAACCGGACGAAATTCACGCAAACACGTAGACAAACTAATATTTCATATAAACAACGACGGAAATCATATAAAATACCGGATTTTCATACAAACATGACGGATTTCATTACATTCAAATGAACTACGCAGTGCAAGTTACGGACAGCACGGTATATAATACTGGCCTAAATGGTCGACGCCGATCAATTTGTGTTCCTCATGTCCGGCACGATCACCGGACTTTCGAGAGCCCCGGAGGTATAAGCTTCAGCGCAAGGGCGGCTTCGCTTCCCCACCGCCCAACTGATATCATTGGCTGGTGTCGAAGATGATGGTGGCGGCACCGTTCGAGTTCATCACCGGCCACTACTTCCGCCATGGCGGCACCGCTCGAGTTCATCCTAACATTGACCTCTTCCATGGAGCCCATGGGTCGACGAAGGTCCTCACAACAAAAGCATCCGCAAGACACCTGTTGTGTACGCCCGTCGCCTCCGCAGTGGCCTTCATGGGACCCAAGTGGCGGCGGCCTCCGTATTCTACTTCTCCTCGATGATGGCGGCGACGCGAGGTGCTGGCCACCGACTCGCTTGCTCTCCGATGCACCCGCATCGCGCTGCTTGCATGACGCGCCGCCGCATGGGAGTCTCGCCACGTAAATGGGAGACACGCAGTGCAGGCGGCGTGGGCGTGGACGGCAGCAACGACGCCCGTCTGGCGCTCCTCGTCGAGCTGGCCTCGAGCGGCGAAGTTGTTGAACCGTGCGCCCGGCTTGGGGCGGCAACCCGCTCCGCTGGGCGAGGGAGGAGGTGGATCAGCGAGCTGCATAGCTTCGTATCCCGCGGGCTACCCAGCCGCTTGGATGCGAATAACTACTCTTTGTAAGCCATTGTAAGAGTGGACAAAATGGTGGAGGAGATAGGGAGCGGCGGAGGTGTGCGATTCTTGGCGGCGTTTGGCCTCGTTTAAATAGGAGATTAAATAGACGGCGGCGGGAGGAGCTCGGCCGACGTTGCGCTTAACTGCCGGCCCGGTCATGAGCGGACGTGTGTCTAGAGTGGGTTTCTCGGCTTCCACAGGCGGGTTTCATGGGCGTTTGAATGCGACGCGAGGCGTGTTCAGCCGGGCGTGCAGCGAGTGGCGCCCTCGACTCGACCTAGGACACCGCGCCGTTCTTCCAGCAGCGTGTGGGCTCTTTGGGTGCATGGCATGCATGTTAGTGACCAACGCAGGAAGCACATAGAAGAGGAACCTTTGGTGGGCGAGGCGGTCGAAGCGGGCATTTCATAAACCGATGATTGTTCATTGAGTGTGGCGTCATCTTTTCATGTAGATAAGCCTACTATGTTGATAGCCCGTTTGATACGTTGTGATTCATAAAGACCGCTGCAAACATCAATGTTCGCTTATCACAGATAAGATTGATTAATACCGTAACAATCCATGTACTTAACAAAGGGTGCATGCACGATAGGTTGGCGTGTGTCTTCACGTCGTGTCTTTGTGTGCATGCGAGCGTCGCGAGTGTTGCGTGCGTGCAAGGGTATGTTTCAATGTTGCATGCATGGGTGCGTACGTGCGTGTGTTCGTGAGTGCATGTGTACGTGTCAGTGTTGCACGCCAGCATGCGTGCGTGTGTATGTTATGTGTACGTGTCAGTGTTGCACGCCTACATGCGTGCGTGTCTTGCGTGCGTGCATGTGTACGTGTGGGGTGAGGCTACACGTCAGTCGACTGACTTTTTCATCTCTGGTCATTAGATTTTCCAGCCGTTGGATACGAAATCAAGGGCCTCCAGTTTATCATCAAACTCCCCGAGACGCCACCACCACCACCCCGAACCGCCCCAGCCCGCGCGCCCATGGCCGGCCCGCCCCCGAAACCACTCCCCACCGCCGGTCCGCCAAGCCCGGCTATCCCTCTAGCCTCCCAGCGTCGAGCTTTTTCTCCGGGGATCCCCACCCCACCGCCCAATGAACGCCCCCCAACCGCCGGTGGCTGCCAACCATAGGTCTCACGACTTGAATACCCACGGACCACTAATTTATTACCATTTCTGTCCCCTTCATATCTGTGCGACGGATGGGCCCTATGGTAATGTGCGCTGCTGAATGTGGACCGTTTGGTGGTCAATTGATCGTGTTATCAACAAATTACGGAGCTGTATGGTGAGCGGTGACCGTATGATCACCCTAAAATGTACTCCTATTTTATTAACACAAGATGAGACTCAAACTACCATTTCTTTCTTTCATATACGGGCTGTGGTGGGCCCCAGTTCTGGCGCCCGATGGTGCAACACTAGTTGCGCCACGTGGAACGTTTGACTGGTCAATTGATTGTGTCATCAACATAATACGGAGTTGTACGGGTGAGCCAGTGACATTATAATCATGACATGTATTTGTTTAACACGGTACAGACGCAAGGGCTCATATATACGCGCAAGCACTCACCGCTATAAGCGCACACACGAACCCTACCCTATGAGCACCTTGAGAGAGTGGGCCAGCATATATGATCTTGAGATTTTACGAAGTCACCATAGGTGCCTCGTAGTCGAGTGGAGCGTCTCCTCCCATTGAGCGTACATCGCGGAAAATACTGAAATTAACACAAGATAAATGCGAGCACGGGACTTTAACCTTGGTGGGCTCGAGAAACCACGTCCTCTAACCATCCAACCACATGTTGGTTAGCACGACAAAATGTATGTGGTGACCGTGATGAGCTTATTCGAAGTCCGGTGACCATATCGTGCTTTCGCTTCAAATACAATGACCATAAGTGTCGTCAACAAAATCACGGAACACGCATCAAATGCAAAGTCCGTCAGTGTCATCAACAAAATATGGACACGTATCGTGAGCTATATACCGTTGTACTATTGTATATGCTTATTTTCTTAGTGGCCCATTGCGTGTGTGGTGTGGTGGGCACATCTAGTTGTGGTGGGTCAACATCAAGACTCATGGGTCGGTTCCATCCTACGCCACATATAGGTTGGACCGAGGCGTGTTATACAAAGACCCATGTGGAGGACTCGGCAACACGGAAGCTAGAGTCGCGGAGGACTCTATCCCCACCGTGATAAGCCGACTATATATGATTTGTAACCCTAGGCCCTTAGTATGTTATACAAGCTTGGGGGCTAGTTAAATCGATAGTATACACACACGCACAATGCACGGTATTCACGTGACTTTGTACACACCCCTATCACTAATATCTGAGTACAGGAGTAGGCTCTTTCTTCAACCGCAAGGGTCCGATCCGAACTAGGGTAAAACTTTGCCTTGTATTACCATCCAGCCTAACAACCAGGATATCCTCACGAATGACGATATGATGAAATCATATCCGCCAACTACTAAGAGAGAGGTGTGTCGGGGGGGCAATGTAAAGTAGAGAGGCCTAAAGATAATGTGCGTGCGGGAGACACGTACACATATATGTCGTATAGAGGGCTAGTAGAGACCGTGCATGTGTATATATGCATGTGAGAGAAATAGTGTTTTCCAACTGAGATTAGTGAAAAGTGGTACATAGTAGTCAGAGAGAGAGAGAGAGAGAGAGAGAGAGAGAGAGAGAGAGCAGAGAGAGCATGTGCGTGAGACACACCAACACCCCGAGAGAGATTGTGAGCATGTGTGAAAGAGAAATGCCGATGCATATAAAGTGTGTGCACTTATCGTTAGATAGAGAGATATATAGCGTGCTTGTGAGAACGGGCGAGGCATAGTGCATCTACGTGTAAAAGGCGGTTCTACGCATTAAATTAAAATATAAATGGCATTATTATTTTTGGATGAGATCATGAATTTTGCAAATTGCGTATGGACGAAAATCAGTCTATCGGACACCCATACTCTATTGAATTCTAGCATGTGCATGTGTTTATTTCATATTATCGATCCATAGAGTGAGAGCGGTTTGAAATACAGGCAATGGATGCTTTTGCAATTCATATATAAACATTAATTAGTGCACTCCATGTTGTTAGTGTGAAGCACTTTATACATTTGTCACTTGCATGGATACATTCCAAATTGCTAGCTACGAAATAGAATACATGTCGAATTCAACATAAAGGGGGTTTCGAAGATTCAATTCATAGGAAGTGCATTCATCTATTTGAACCCGAGATAATGGCATTTGTAAATCAGATGTAAAAGGGGGCATCAATCTTTGTTGTGAGTTTGAACATGCTATATATATTCATACGCATATCTAACTTTTTTTTTGCAACCAAGGAGATTATATCTGGAACCATGCATGAACTGAGGTAAGTTGCATATTTTTAATATATACTACGTGTACAATGTATATTCAAATGTACCCCCTCGATTCCAAAATAATCGTAGCTTTAGGATTTTCAAGAGTAAAGATTTGTGAAGTTTGACAAATCCTGAAAGTTCAATTCAAGAGAACCGAAAACATTAATGCTTCTGCTCCCAAATATTGAACGAAGCGCCAAATAGGCCTCTGGTCACCCAAAACCACGCGAGACTAATGTTTTGGTGGTAGGAAATTACTGTCCTGACTCTGGCCCGTGTAGCCTATCGGCCCGATGTCCAAAGGTCTAAACCGGGGTAGGTTTGTAACTTCACCAAGACGCCAGTCTCAACCGCCTCGAGAAGCATTCATCGCCGTGGGCGCCTAAACACCCATGCGCCGCCAAATCTATCCGCCCACATTTGGGACACGACATGACTGTCCTACCCCAACCCGCAATATGTCCAAAATTTTAGATGGGGCAAAGTTTGTAACTTTCCCCAAATTTCAAACAAGCGCGTCTCAAACCGAACATTGTTCCCCTTAGTTCCCCCCTCCTCCGTTTCCCCATTCATACTCCATGGGCGCAAACGCCTCTCCACCAGCCGCAAACCCCAGCCTCCTCCGTCTCCGTCCTCCACCCCATAGCGCCAATCCACCGCACCCTCCTCCATCACGCCGAGCGGTACCCAGCGTCGCCGTCCAACGCAACCGCAACCGCAATGCCCTCAAGGACTTAGCAGCTGAAGCCGAGGCAGAGCTGCCTCCACGACGCCCGCCCTTGCGCGCCGTGCAGAACCACTCCGACCACGCCGTCCTGCGCCTCACTGCTGCGGCTCCACTGCGCGCAACCGTCCACCGCACCGAGCTGTTCCCTTCTGGCGTCGTTCGCCGCCTCGGATCTGCTTCCCCGCCGCCGACAGGACGGCCACCGCACCACACTCAACAACTTGGCCATGGGTTCGTCCAAGGCTGCACCGTCCTCCACAACTTCGGTTTCGGCGAACAACAAGAAGATCGTCGGAAAAACAGAAGGAGGACACATCACTGCCAGCAGAAAGAGGTACTCCTCTTCCCTTATTCGTGCAAATCTTACGTCTCCGCTCACACCGTATTCATCCCACGAAAGAAACTAGTTGAGCGCTTATCGCATCTTCTTCGTGATACTAAATGCACAAGGTTTCCTCCTTTTACTATTTCACCTTTGCTAGAGGTCAAGAGCCACCTGGATTTCAATTCAGGTCGGTCGAACCGCAATTAAAGAAGCACACCCGCTTAGGCGCTGAGCACCTAGTCCGCTTTGTTCCCGGGAAGCGGCGATCGGTGTCTATCATAGGGGTGTGGGGCGAGGAGCTGCTTGCGCCCGATCCGGAGTCGGCGGGCTTGAATGGATGGCGGGCGGTGCCAAGCACGGCGGTGCGGTGAGGTCGAGGGGAGGGCGCAGGTAGGGGAGGAATACTAGGCCGGTGGTCGCTGGCGTTTTGAGGAAGATCATCAACACTAACTGGATGGAGGTAGATGAAGGCTACCTGCACGTTCTTTGTACATCGAACGGTGCAGAAAAAATAGACTGACCTATTTGCTTTCAGTCGACTGTTATTTTCATAGAATCCTGTAGTAATTTAGTGTGCCATGCATGTTGTAGAGCTATCATATGTCTCCCGTCATTTATTTCTCACCGACCTGCTATCTGCTACCTTTACCTTTGTACTAATTGTGCACACACTTCACCCATACTCACACTATTGTTTTTTATGCATGGGTATTTCAGACTTTGACGCAAAGTGTTGATGAATGCGAAAAGAAAAGATAGAAGTCGCTCGGTGTAATTCAAGACAAGCACTAAGCGTTTCAGCGCTCTAATGGGTGCAATGTCGCAGTTGGAGACGATAGAACGTAGCTCTGCAGTTGATGATCTCAATTGCCACACACAACCATCCTGTGTGCTTGCTTTAACTTTGTTGTCAAATGTGGTTGCATGTTGCATATGGTGTCTAGCTTGTATTGCTTCCAATTTGGTTAAATTGCATCTGCTACTTTTACACATTATACCTTTGATAATGACATGCCTTCCTATTTTTGATACTACATATGTCTATTAACCATGTTCGTACATCAAACTAATGCTCTTTTGTATCCCTCGTCAATCACTTATGATGAGACAGTCACCCGGGTGGGTTACTGTGAGACGCCTCTACTGCTTAAAGAGTGCAAGTGTCATCCTCCCCACATGATTCTCAAGAAACAGCAAGGCTAAATGAAGATAGTCAACGTAGCTCTCTAGTTGATCACCGCAATTCCCCCACACCACCATCGCAGGTGCTTGCTCTTACTTGGCAGTGTGATATGTGGTTGCATGTTGCATATGGTGTCTACCTTGTAATGCTTCTAATTAGGGTAAATTGCATCTGCTTAGTTAACACATTATACTTGTGAATATGACATGCCTTCCTGTTTTTGGTACATACTACGTCTTTCTATTAACCATGTTCTTACATCAAACTACTTTTCTTGTGTATCCCTCATCAATGCTCCTAATTTGTTAAATTGCATCTCCTTAGCTTACACATTATACATGTGAATATGACACGCCTTCCTGTTTTTGGTACATACTACATCTGCCTATCACACCATGTTCTTACATCAAACTACTGTTCTTGTGTATCCTGCGTCTATCGCTTATGATGAGAAAGTCACGCGCGTGGGTTAATATGAGACGCAATACTCTTATAAAGAATGCAATTTCATCCTCTCCACATGATTCTCAAGAAACAACAAGCCTAAATGAAGACATTGAACGTAGCTCTGTGCACTGAAGACCAAGACTTCCCTACACCACCATCACGGTGCTTGCTCTAACTTCGCAGATGTGATATGTGGTTGCATGTTGCATATGGTGTCTAGCTTGTAATGCTTCTAATTAGGGTAAATTGCATCTGCTTAGTTTACACACTATACCTGTGAATATGACATGCCTTCCTATTTTTGGTACACACTACATCTATGTGTTAACCTTGTTCTTACATGAAACTACCTCTCTTCTGTATCCTGCATCAATCACTTACGATGAGTCACCTTTATTCGTTGCATATTGCATATTATTTCTAGCCTGTTGCCATGTATTGCTTCTAATTTGGTCAAATACATTTGTTAGGGCACCCTTTTAATTTGGCAGAGTGATATTGGTTTCATCTTTCATATGGTTTCTAGCTTGCATCGATTCTAATAAGTTCAAGCACCTTGTGCTTAGTTTACATTTTATACATCATACATGTCAATATGTCACGTCGTCCTGTTTTTCATACATATTCCATCCTATCATGGAAGTAGTGTTCATCAGTATCATGCATCAATGAGTTCTGAAGAGCAAATTTTATTCCTTTTTCTTGTGGGTTTGACTTGACAAGGCAAAATCAAGAAAGAGGAAGGAAAAGAGTAAGGAAGGCGATGATGGTGGTCCTCTGCAGCAACGTAAACGGAGCATCTGTACCGATTCTCCTTGTACTGATAGTGCATTACAAGGTCCAAGTCTCCGCTCCCCTACTCCACCATCCAAGGTGCTTGCTCTAACTTGGCAGTGTGATATCTGGTTGCATGTTGCATATGGTGTCTAGCTCGTATTGCTCCTAATTAGTGTAAACTGCATCTGCTTAGCTTACACATGATACATGTGAATATGACACGCTTTCCTGTTTTTGGTACATACTATATCTGTCTATCACACCATGTTCTTACATGAAACTACTCTTCTTGTGTATCCTGCATCAGTCACTTATGATGGGACACCTTTAAGTTGGCAGTGTGATATTGGTTTGCGTCTTGAATATGATTTCTAGCATGTATTGCTTCTCGTTTGATGAATGCCACCTATGACGAGAAAATTTTAACTTGGCAGAGTGATATTGATTGCACCTTCCATATGGTGTCTTGCAGTGTTTCTAATTTGTAGAAGTGCCTTCTGCTTAGTTACCACATCATAGGTGTGAATATGTCAATCCGTCCATTTTTTTACATATTCCATCCTCGTATCATGACTTTGCCTTTCATTAGAGTAGTGTTCGTCAGTATCATGCATGAATGAGTTCTGAAGAGCGAATGATATTCCTTTTTCTTGTCGGTATGACCTCACAATGCAAAATCAATAAAGCTGAAGGAAATTGGCAAGGCATTGGATGATGGTGGTCCTTCCGAGCAACTGAAATGGAGGTTCTCTACAGATTCTACTCCGCCATCCTCCCAACAAGATTCGCAAGACAACGCAAGGCTAGACAGTCAACGTAGCTGTGTAGATGATGAGCACATCTCCCCTACTCCACCATCACAGGTGCTTGCTCTAACTTGGCACTATTATATGTGGTTGCATGTTGTGTATGATGTCTAGCTTGTATTGCTTCTAACTTTGTTGAATTGCATCTGCTTACTTTACACATAATGCCTGTGAATATGACATGTGTTCCTGTTTCTACATCGACTACTATTCTTGCATATCCGCATCAGTCACTTATGATAAGGCACCTTTAAGTCGCCACTTGTGATATTGGTTGTGTCTTGCATATGATTTCTAGCATGTCTTGCTTCTAATTTGTTGAAACGCCATACAGTTTGAACTTGGCGAGTGATATTGGTTGCATCTTTCATATGGTGTCTAGCTTGCGTTGCTTCTAATTTGTTGAAATGCCTTCGCTTAGTTACCACATCATAGGTGTGAATATGTCACACCATCCTGTTTTTCATACATATTCCATCCTCGCATCATGTGTTTGCCTTTCATCCGAGTAGTGTTAAATCAAGATCATGCATGAATGAGTTCAAGAGCGAATTTTATTCCTTTTTCTTATCGGTTTGACTTCACAATGCAAAATCATTACAGCTGAAGGAAATTAGTCCGGCAGTGGATGATGGTGGTCCTTTGAGCAACTCAAACAAGGGGTCTCTCTGATTCTACTCCGCCATCCTCCCAACAAGATTCGCAAGACAACACAAGGCTGGACAGTCCAACGAGCTGTGTAGATGATGAGCACATCTCCCTACTCCACCATCACAGTGCTTGCTCTAACTTGACACTATTATATGTGGTTGCATGTTGCGATGATGTCTAGCTTGTATTGCTTCTAACTTGAATTTCATCTGCTTACTTTACACATAATGCCTGTGAATATGACACGTGTTCCTGTTTCTAGAACATACGTGTACATGATGAGCACATCTCCCCTACTCCACCATCACAGGTGCTTGCTCTTACTTGGAACTGTTATACGTGGTTGCGTTTTCCGTATGATGTCTAGTTTGTATTGCTTCTGATTATGTTGAATTGCATCTGCGTAGCTTACAACTTATACCTACAACGATCACTTACCCATAAGACACATTTAACTTGGGACTGTGATGTAGGTTGCATCTTGCATTGTCTTCTAGCTTGTACTGATTCTAATTTCTTGAAATGGCACTTACGACGAGACACTTTTTACCTGATAGAGTGATATTGGTTGCATGTTCATATGGTGCCTAGCTTTCATTTCTTCTAATTTTGTTGAAATGCCTTCCGCTTCTTTTTTTCATACATATTCCATCCTCCTATCATACGTGTGAATATGAAACGCTGTCTTTTTTTGTATATATTCCATCCTCCTATCCCGCTTGCCTTACATCAAAGTAGTGTTAAATCAGATCATGCATCAACCAGTTATGCAGAGCTAATTTTATTCATCTTCTTGTGGTTTTGACTTCATAAGGCAATATCGAGAAAATAGGAAGGAAAAGAGTAAGTTAGGGGATGTTGGTGGTCCTCCGCACCGACGCAAACAAAGACTCTCTAGATTTGCCCTGCTCATCGCTAATGAAGTTGAAGTCCCAAGTCTACATGATGAGTTCATCTCCGTACTCCACCATCGCAGGTGCTTGCTCTAAGTTGACAAGATGTGATAATTGGTTTCATGTTGCATATGTTGTCTAGCCTGTATTTCTTCTATTTTGATTAAATTGCACTTCTGAGTTTATCGTTATACATGTGCATATGACATGGATTTACGTGTCTAGAATACATCGCATCTATCTATCATACCATGTTCTTACATCAAAGTACTGTTGTTGTGTATCCCGCATCAGTCACTCATGATTGGACGCTTTTAACATGGCAGTTGATAGTGGTTGCATCTTGCATTGATTTCTACGTTGTACTGCTTCTAATTTTTCGAATTGCCACTTATGACAAGACACTTTTAACTTGGTAGAGTAATATTGGTTGCATCTTTCATATAGTGTCTAGCTTGCATTACTTCTATTTTCTTGAAAATCCTTCTTCTTAGTTTGCACATCGTAGCTGTGAATATGTCATGCCGTCCTGTTTTTCTTACATATTCCATCCTCATACGGTTGTCTTACATCAAAGTATAGCTTGTCTGTATCATGCATCAATGAGTTCTCAAGAGTGATTTTATTCTTTTGTGTTGTGGGTACAGCTTGACATGGCAAAGTCAAAAAAGAGCAAGGAAAATAATATAGTAGGGAGTGCTGTTACTCGTCGGGTGAAACAGAAAAGCTTCTATCATCGAGATTCTGCTGGTACTTATAGTGCAGTAGAAGGTCCAAGTCCATCGGCTAAATCTACAAACACAGTATCACCCGCTCCCCCAGCTGTAGCATCCGCTTCAATTGTACCAGCATCTCAACCAGTTACTCGTTCGTTTGCTCCGGAACTGGCCAGTTCCCAAGCTACCTTCACACCTAACACTACTTATGAAGCACTGCTAACACAACAGGACTTGGCAAGATCAGATGAACCTCATGAGCATCAACACCAAGACGGTACCTGAACGAGTCAAGTTGCAGTTGCATGCTCCTTTATATGTACTCTCACAGTTTGATGTACACTAACACTGTTGGGGATATGACTATTTGTGTAAGCCGCCCAGGAGGGGCCGAGTTACACAAAGAAGACTCATCAGAGGAAGCCCAAGTCCAAGCATGAAGATGGCGTCTCAACAAGGGGCCTAAGGCCCACAGGCGACTTAAGGCCCGTTGTAGTAAACCGCCATAATGGCATGACTTGTATCATAAGGTAGGCTTGACTAGTCACCGAGCCGGACACTGTTTATGAGCCGGCGGGACTCGTAAGCCGCAGATGCGTCAACCCGTATATAAGGGGATGACTCCGGCTGGCTTAGGGCAAGAAACAACCAATCGAGAACTGGGCATAGCGTATCTCGCTCCCTGGTCATCGAAACCTCAAGCAATACCAAACCAACTAGACGTAGGCCTTACCTTCATCGTAAGGGGCCGAACTAGTATAAACCTCTCGTGTCCTTTGTCTCGATTAACCCCTTTAAGCTTCCTAGTGGCGATGGCTCCACGATTAAGTCCTTGCAAGAGGACATCTCGCCGTGAAAATTCCACGACGGCTTGGCGCCCACCATGGGGCCAGCGACGGTGGATTTGAGTTCTTGAAGGGCAGCTTGAAGGGCTCAAGGGATACGTGATGGGCGGATGACCAAGAGTCGTCGCGGCAAGATCTACATCGACAACGAAGGTCTGGGGCCCCGAGGCGACTCAATTGAGTACGGTCTTGGGTCCCTTTGGCGGAATTCACGCCTTTATCGGCCGGATTGGTGAGCCGGGCCCAGAGCCGGACAGCTGTACCGACCTCATTAAGACAGCTCAGCATGCGAGACCCGCTCAGATTCAACCTGTGATGAAGCGTGCCTTTGTGGCTGTGTTCATGGAGAGGCACTTTCGGAAGGATCTAAAGATGGCGAAGAGACGGCCGTCCCATCAGATGATGATTCGTCCTCCGGCTCAACAGATTCTCTGTATCAGGTCCAAGAAGGCATGCTTGGGGGCTGTTCTGACGGCTCTAGCGTTCCGGATTGCTATGAGCCGCCAAGCTGGGCAGGAGTCTTCATGGCTGGTACCCAACCCGGCCAAAACTCGACGGCTGCGACAACAATAACGTCCGGGTTAGGAGCGGCGGGCGGGAGGCCCAGGCTACTACCGGCTCAGTGCTGATAGATCTTATGGACAAGTTGACGGCCTTGTTAACCTCCACGGTTATTCCTGCAAATCCAGATGAGCATAACGCGGAGGTGGCAAAGGTGCGTGAGGAGATAGCCCAGGCCAAGGAGGCCTTGGCGGCTGAGGACACCAGGCTAGCTGCGGAGCGGGCGGCTTTGGATGCACGGGCGCAGCGACTTTAGTCAGAGGCTTTCCAGCTTAACATGAGTCTGAATACATCCAATGAGGTGATGAGAAGGAGACATCAGAAAACCCAGTCCCGTCTGCCTCCGGTTTACGATCCTCGAAATCTTTTCACGACACCCGGAGCTGGTCCTAGCAATCCGCCCGAAGCCAATCAATTTATGACACCCGGAGCAGGAGGGCCGGTTCAGCCTCGAGAGACGGCACCTCTTCACGGGAGCATGGCCCCACCCCGATACATACCAACACCTCCGGGCCACTTTTTCAACCCCATGGAGAACCTGGTAGCAGCATCGGCGCGTCTGGCGGCTCTTCCAGTGGATGGTGATGACCCGACGGCGGTGGAAACCAGGAGGGTTAGGGAGCTTCTTCAGACGGCCTTGGCACAACAAGAGGCCTATTCTTACAGCAGGGACATGATTCATTCCACTCCTCAGCCTTGGGGAGCACCTCGACCAAACCGGAGTCCGAAGTTGGCAGGACACATGGAGTCGGAGGCTTTATCAAGTAAGGCCCAGCGTCAGCAACCAACCCGTCGGCTATAACCCGGTCTTTGGATCGATTCGTCGGGGAGGATGAGCAGGCGGCTCAATTAGAGGCTCAGCAGACGGCGATGATGGTTTCCCAGTATCAATGACTTCTGTTGGGCAGGGGTGGCCACTAGAACCAGTGGTATCCCTTGTCTGGTGCCGGCTCTGCGAGATGTGCGTCTGCCCAAGGATTTCAAGGGTCCTCGAAAGGTATCGAATTACACGTCTGACTTACAGCCGGGGGCATGGATTGAAAGTTATGAGATGGCCATGGAATTATTGGAAGTCAGCGATGCGGCAATGGCTAAGTATTTCACCATGATGTTAGATGGAACGGCCCGAACTTGGTTGAAAAGCTTGGCTCCCAATTCCATCAGTTCATGGGCCGAGTTAAAGGCCCGGTTCATCCAGAACTTTAAAGATACTTGCAAGCAATCTATGTCCATTGTGGACTTGACCAATTGTAAGCAGGAGGAGGGTGAGTCCACAACTCATTGGGTGCGCCGGGTCAAAGAAATAATACATTCATCTGATAAGATGGATGCCGGCTCTGCGGTACTTATGCTCCATCAGAATTGTCGTTTTGTGCCATTTGAAAGGTAGGCGCCTTAAGCGTGATTGCAATGACATGGGTACGCTGATGGCGACTTTGGTTAAATATGCCGATTCTGATACTACTGATGATCCCGTGTCTGAGGAGGAAAAGACAGGGAAGGAAAAGAAGAATGGCAACGGAAACGGTCAGCAGCAACAGCCGGTAAGTCAAGGTGGTAACAAGCGTAAGCCGGACGGTAACCCGGCATTTGTGGCCAATGCTAATGCCCAAGGTAATAACAAGAAGCGTAAGGGGAGAGGACCTCCTCGATCTGGTGGCTCAGGTCCATCTCTTGAGCAGCTTCTGAATGAGCCTTGTCCAAGACACGGTACTCGAGAAAATCCTGCCACCCACTTACGGAAGGACTGCGCGATCATGAAGGCTTTCAAGAATTCAAACATGTTTGATGGCAATCACGGTCAGTGGCGGTTCAGAGCAGGTGGTTTCCATGGCCCGGTGGCGGCTCAAGTTCCGGTTTTCAAGGTGGTCAAGGTGGCTATAATCGCAGCAGTCCGGTCAAGGAGGACAGCAGCAGCAGCGATCGAGTTATCGAGCCATCCAAAACAGTTAAAGCGGTGGGCAATACCATGTGTTTACCACTAACTTGTGTAAACGTGACGAGAAGGTTCATAAAGGGCTGTGAATTCGGTTGAACGGCGGTTCCCGTTATCCGAGGTGGTCGAATAGCCTATCATTTGGAGTAGAGAAGATCACCTCAGGTTGATAACCTGGTCGCTTAGTTATGGTGGTGGCCCCTCAGGTTGGTGGATATAAATTCACTAAGGTGCTCATGGATGGCGGAAGCAGCATCAATATTCTCTATTATGAGACCTTTCGCCGTATGGGCCTGACTGATAAAGACTTGAGGACATCTAACACTGTTTTCCATGGGGTGGTACCCGGTAAGTCGGCGTATCCTGTTGGAAAGATCGAGCTGGAAGTGGCTTTTGGAGACGAATACGATTCCAGGGCTGAGAAGCTGACGTTTGAGGTAGTCAAAATTAGAAGCCCATATCATGCTCTGTTTGGACGGCCGGCTTATGCCAAGTTTATGGCACGGCCGTGTTATGTTTATCTGCAGCTCAAGATGCCGGGTTACAAGGGCACCATCACTATGCATGGGAGTCGAAAGGTGGCCTTGGAGTGCGAGGAAGGAGATGCGGCTTATGCTGAATCTGTTTGTGCTGAAGAGGAGCTGAAGTTTTATCAAACTAATGTTGACCCGACAGATATGACCTCTTTGAAGAAGCCAACCACGAGCAAGACTCGCTTTGAAATTTAAGTCGGCCGCCGAGACAAAACTGGTTGACTTCACTCGGGTGACTCTTCCAAGTAGTTCAAGATCGCACCAATTTGGATCACAAATAGGAAAGCACGCTCATCGAGTTCATCCGTGAGAACCAGGACATCTTTGCATGGAAACCTTCTGACATGCCGGGTGTCCCGAGAGAACTCGCTGAGCACACTCTTAATATTGATCCAAAGTATAAGCGGTCGAGCAGTTTCTCTGGCGATTCAATGAGGAAAGGCGAAGGCTATAGGGGAAGAGGTCGCTCGGCTCTTAGCGGCAGGGTTCATCGTGGAAGTTTTTCACCGGAATGGTTGGCTAACCCGTGCTTGTGCTCAAGAAAAACGGCACTGGCGGATGTGTGTCGATTACGGACCTAAATAAAGCTTGTCCGGTTGATCCTTTGCTCGCCCGCATTGATCAAATCATCGATGCCACTGCGGGTTGCGAGCGGTTGAGCTTTTTGGATGCTTACTCTGGTTATCATCAGATCAAGATGGCAGTTAAGGACCAGGAGAAGACAGCTTTCATTACTCCATTTGGAGCCTTCTGCTATGTGTCTATGCCGTTTGGGCTCAAGAGTGCCCAGGCGACTTATCAGCGGTGTGTGCAGAATTGTCTCCACAATCATATTGGGCGCAATGTTCGTGCTTATGTGGATGACATTGTGGTGAAGTCCAGAGAGAAGGAAACCTTGATCTCCGATTTATAGGAAACCTTTGATAATCTCCGGGTCTACAAGATGATGCTTAACCCGGACAAGTGCGTATTTGTTGTACCTGCAGGCAAACTTTTGGGATTCCTGGTCTCAAACAGGGGCATTGAAGCTAACCCAGAGAAGATCAAGGCGATTAACTCTCTGGCTAAGCCGGCGTGCATCAATGATGTTCAGCGACTGGTGGGTCGCATTGCTGCTTTAAGCCGATTCATAAGTCGGCTGGGGGAGAAGGCTTTACCATTGTATCAGATGATGAAGAAAGCAGACACCTTTGTCTGGAGTGAGGCTGCTGATGCTACTTTTGAAGATTTAAAGTGACAATTGGCTGAGCCGCCGGTTCTCGCAGCTCCGATTGATAAAGAGCCATTGCTATTGTATGTTGCTGCTAACTCACGTCTTTGTTAGTGTGGCTATTGTGGTGGAGCGTAAGGAGGCGGCAAGGAGCATCGGGTTCAGCGGCCGGTTTATTACATCAGTGAGGTGCTCATAGAGTCCAAGCAAAGGTATCCGCATTGGCAGAAACTGGTTTATGGGGTGTTCATGGCGAGCCGGAAGCTAAAACAGTACTTCCTGGGTCATCCTATAACTATGGTTAGTTCAGCCCCCTTGGGAGACATCATCCAGAATAGGGAAGCCACAGGATGAGTTGCCAAGTGGGCCATCGAGCTTGGGCCTCACGGTTTGAAATATATGTCGCGCACAACTATCAAGTCTCAAGCCCTAGTGGACTTTATCAATGATTGGACGGAGTTGCAGGCACCAGAGGAGAAGCCGGATAACACGTATTGGACTATTCACTTTGATGGGTCCAGGCAGTTGGAGGGCTCGGGGGCTGGGGTTGTTTTAACTTCCCCCCGAGGTGACAAATTTTGTTATGTGCTCCGGCTTATGTTTCCCTGTACTAACAATGCAGCTGAATATGAGGCTTTACTCCATGGCCTCCGAATGGCCAAAGAGATGAATTTGAGCCGAGTAAGATGCTTGGGCGATTCAGACCTCGTTGCTCAACAGGTGCCAGGCACATGAGATTCTAAGGATCCCCTCATGGCGGCTTATCGTCGTGAGGTTTATGCGGTGGCTGGGCACTTCAAAGGTTATCAAGTAGAGCACATTGATCGAAGGAAGAATGAGGCGGCTGATACTTTAAGCCGGCTGGGGTCTCAGCGTAAGCCGGTGCCGCCTAATACTTTTCTTGACATTTTGCATAACCCTTCTGTCAGAGTGCCTACAGAGGAAGAACTCGCAGTGCCAGACCCGGAGGCGCAGCTGGTGGCGGCTCTCCATGCCATCCCGGATTGGACGGTCCCATACTTGGCCTATATGACCCGGGGAGAATTGCCTGAGGATGAGACCTTGGCAAGACAAATCGTCAGGCGGTCTAAATCCATGACGATTGTTCATGGCGAGTTACATCACCGCAGCGTCACTGGGGCGTTTCAGCGTTGTGTGTCACCTACGGAGGGTCAGGAGATACTTCGTGAGATTCATGAAGGTGATTGCGGTCATCATGCCGGTTCAAAGTCTCTGGTAGCCAAGGCTTTTCGTCATGGTTTTTATTGGCTGACGGCTCATGCCGATGCAGAGGATCCGTCAAGAAATGCGATGATGTCAAAATTTCTCACGACGAGCTCATGTGCCGGCTCAAGAATTGAGGATGATTCCAATTACTTGGCCGTTTGCAGTCTGGGGGCTTGATATGGTTGGACCTTTCAAAAGGTCTAAAGATAAGAAGACACACATGTTGGTGGTAGTGGATAAATTCACCAAGTGGGTTGAAGCAGAGCCGGTCAGTAAGTGTGATTCAGCCACGGCGGTTTAGTTCATCAAAAAGGTGATCTTTCGTTTTGGTTTTCCACACAGTATTATAACTGATAATGGCACTAATCTCTCCAAGGGTGCCATGGAAGAGTTCTGTCAACAAGAGCACATCCGGCTTGATGTTTCGGCTGTTGCTCACCCCCAGTCTAATGGTCAGGCAGAAAGAGCTAATCAAGAGATCTTGAAAGGTATCAAACCCTGGCTCTTAGTTCCTTTACAGCAAACTCCGGGTTGTTGGGTGGAGGAATTACCTTCTGTGCTATGGAGCATCAACACAACGCCTAACAGGTCTACTGGTTATACGCCTTTCTTCATGGTATACGGAGCAGAGGCGGTTCTGCCATGTGAAATTCGGCATGATTCACCCCGGGTAACGGCTTACGTTGAGGCTGATAACAAAAAAGCTCGTCAGGATGCAATTGACTTGTTGGATGAAGAGTGAGACTTGGCCATAGCCCGCTCGGCGATTTACCAGCAAGACCTGCGCCGTTATCACAGCCGCCGGGTTAGAAGCAGAACTTTCCAGGAAGGCGATTTAGTGCTCCGGCTCATCCAGGATCAAACTGATATGCACAAGATGTCCCCTCCTTGGGAAGGACCCTTCGTGGTCAGCAAGAATCTTAACAACGGGTCATATTACCTCATCGATGTTCGAGAGCACAAAGACTCACGTAAGTCGGAGGAGGAGACCCGCCGGCCGTGGAACATAGCGCATCTCCGGCCCTACTATACTTAAGCCGCTGGCTTTCAGAGTATATCTATCTTTTCTTTTTTAGCAATGTATATATATTATATAAAGCAATAAAGCAGGACCTCTTTCTTTTCCATCATACAAGGTTTATGTGTCTTCTTTACCAGGTGATGGAAACGACTAACAGGGAGAGGATCATATCTGAATCCGGTTTTCCCTTTGGTCCGGCTTATGATCATATCTGAATCAAGCCATGGTCATTTGGGGGCTTCCTGTTCAAACATAGGTCGATTCAACCAAAGAGAACATAGCTGTCGATACCCAATTGATTGGCACAACTGTAGAACCCACTTGGGGCTTCTTGATCATATTTGAATCATAGCTTAACCTCTTTGGGCCTGACGTGGATCATATTCGAATCAGCGTCATTAAACAACTCTCATGGTAACTTGGGGGCTTCCTGTTCAAACATAGGTCGTATTCGAACCAAAGAGAGCATAGCTTTCGATGCCCATTTGATCGGCATCGCCAAGGCCATTGGGGGCTATATGATCGTATCCGAATCTTAGCTTAACCCCTCTGGAACGGTTCTACTAATCGTATTTGAATAAGAGGCCTTTGAAAATCAGGTTTACTTTATTCTATAAGAGTAAATAATACTAAGGGCCAGGTAAACATTATATGTGCCAACTTTCAGAAGTTAAGTATAACTGTCTGCTCTTTTGGGATCAAGTAAGCCGGTAAGGTATGCCTTAAACCGGCTGATACTTATGATGTTTTGGTTCCTACTCCGGATTAACATTATCTTACATGACCCCGGATGTGGTGAGATGCCAAAGGAAGTTTTTGTTTTGTACACAGAGTAAAGCGTAAAGCTTTTGATGATTCAAGCAAGCGGCGGTGTACATTCTTGGCGGCTTGAGACATTGTTACACCGCAAAACATGCGAAGGCATGACAGAGTTAAGTTTTTTACCCTATTACAAGACTCCACGAGTCTGAATAATGAAGTATTGTTTTCTTTAAAAACTTAAGTGCCAAAGCGGATTACTCCTTTGGTGGACTTGATGACTCGGGTTATCCTTCTCCGCCTCTTAAATTCGCTGCTTTGTCTGGAAGGTTGACGAGGTCCATCAATGCCGCTTAAGGCTTCAAATTCAGCTTCATCATCTATTAAACGGCGGGTCAACTTCAGAGCAAAGGTATGCTTACGAGTTGGAGGGATCAGTCTGACATCATCATAATGTGGAGTTGGAATCCTCCGGTTCTCGTTGTAATAACCCGGCTGGTACTTTGTAAGATCAATATCGTTGCCGATGATGGTGGCCACAGGATGTACGACTCTCACACAGGCTCTGTTGGAAAAGGCAATGCCTAGGAGGCGCTTAAGCACGCCTAGGCGCTAGGCAATGGCCAATCGCCTCGCCTAGGGCATAAGCAGAAGTCTAGGCAGAGCAAGTAAGAAATTGTCTACCCAAGCGAGAAATCATTCCATATTGCACTGATATGCCAAAAGGGCCATATTACAATCATAGTAGCTGGTAGTTAACATACTTATATGCCCTAAATTAATAAATACACATCTAATAACCACATATACACCCGATAGTAAAATAATATTATCGCCTAGGCTGCGCCTAGGGCGCTTAAGCACCGCCTAGGCACTAGCCGAAGGCCAACCGCCTCGCCACGCCTACGCTTTTTCCAACCTTGCACACAGTGGTGAAGTCGATTGGTGAATGCAGAGCCGTCCTCCTTAAGCCGGGCATCCAAGAGCAACATCGCTTAAGTTCAGCTCGAGCCAATGCTTTGGCCCGCTTAAGGCGGCTATGGCCCGCTCTACCAGATGCTCGCCTTAACTCCTGAATCCGTTGAGGTAACACGGCAAGCCACTTGAGTACATCTTGCAGGAGATAAGGAGCATCATTTGATAAAGCCACAGCGGCTAAAGCATCGCCAGACCCGTGTATAGTTGTTCCACCAGAGTGTACACCGCCTTAAGCTTGACCAGCATATTCTCCTTGAGGTTCGTGCTCCTAGGGCCTGCGTTTATACATATAAGGTGAGCCGGAGTTAACAATTAAAATAGACATCAAAGGAACCATTGTGATATTCAGAGTTATACATAGTAACTTACCGAAGATTGCTGAGACCATTTGAGATATCTGGCGCTTTAAGCCGGACAGCTCGCGGTTGCCTCGGCAAGAGATGCCTCTATTTGTTTCAGCCCGAGTCACCAAGTGAAGCCCTCTCCTCAACCCAAGTTTTCTTCTCCGATTCAAAATTTTCTTCAGTTTCTCTTGTTCGGAGACACTGAATTCAAACTTGGAGTTGGCTTTCTGAGCTTCAAGCTCTTGGGTTTTCAACTGACTCTTCAGATCAGCAATCTTCGCCTCAAATTGACTTACGATGGCCTACATCGACATCAGGTTATGGTAAGAATCACGGTAAGATTACATTCAAGTCCCAAACACTTTACAAGTAAAGATACTTGGCACTTGGGGGCTAATGTATGCTTAAATAATTTCTTAACCTATTTTACCGGGTCATGTATATTAAGTCTCAAGCACTTTACAAGTAAAGGCACTTGACACTTGGGGCTAATGTGTAACCCAAATTCAAAGTTTCATGCTATTACCGAAGTTAAATATATTCAATTTAAGCGGACAAAACTAACGATAAGTAGATTTCTAAGTCTCAAAGATATTCATTCATAAGCAATAGACTTGGGGCTGATATGTAAGTAAGGTTCAGGAAAAGTTAAAGTTATACCTCAGATTTATGTTGTATTTGCTTCACCATGTCAATTTCCAGGTCACGGCTATTGTGCACTTGGTTCAGATAGCCCGAGACTATATCACCAATGCTTAGGTCAGCATAGTCAGCAATATCCTGTTTGGTCTCCGGCTTTTGACAAGTTCTTCCTTAGCGGTGCACCCGGCAAGAACAGTAGGCCGCCCCGGCTCAACATATTGGCTTTTCAAGTATTCAACTTCCAGTTCAGCCGTCCGGACCGGGCTAGAAATTTCTGGTTTATCGGAATTATCAAGAGTGTTTTCTTGAAGCGGGTTGGAAGATGGTATCGGAATTTCATGGGCCGGCTCAGAAGGAGGTTGATGAGTAGAAGCCTCAGGGGCAGTGGTTCCGGGTTCCGGTTCCGTCGCTACCGGGTCTTCAATTGGTTTATTTTTCTTTGCCCTCTTACTGGGCTTCGCCTGCACACTGTGAATAAAATAAAGGGATGAGTACAGAATATGAGTAAAGCAAAGCATGAGGATAACAAAGGTATGTTACCCAGGGGCAGTCTTGAAAGTCGGCATGTTGGATTGCATAGACTCGCCAGAAGAAGGAGAGGTATCCTGATAATTGGAGTCAGATGAATTGAGAGGCTGACGAAATAAACCCGCCAAAGGATAAACAGAACGCAAAGCGGAGATGACCTCAGTTCGACGCCTCTTGGTTATATCGGGTAAGCCGGAGGAGAGTTCTGCGTCTTGAGTGGCCCGAGTTTGCCTCTGGTTCTCAAGTTGTTGTTGCTTAAAAAGAAATTGAGGATCTTGGTAAGCTAGAGGGTGTGAAAACCTTACTTTCTGGGTCACCCTTCGGATTTTTTGTGTTGGCAAAGGCTCTGAGTCGGAGGAAATTATAGTTACCTCTTCGCCAGCTGCTTGACTGTTTCCAGTATCCTCCTGAAAGGATCAAATGTCAGTAAAGTAATGGCAAAGGAGTTAATTTTTTTTGAAAAAGATTACCTCTTCCTCATCCGAAGAAGAGTCATCCAATTTAAACATATCAGAGGCGCTAGGTTTCTTCTTCTTAGAGGTGCCCGTCCTGGCGGCTTTTCTTTCAGTCTTCTTGGCTGCCCTGGCCTGTTTAGCAGTCTCATGGTCATACTTGACCTTCCAGAAATCATTGCCGGCCTGTGGAAACAGATAAAGAATCATAAGTATAAGAAGGTAACATATAAAAGAGTATTTGTGAAGACTAGTAACTTACGCAGAGCCGGGTTCTTCTTCTGTAAGGGAAGTAAGTCAAGGCATTATCTGGTTACAAAGGCCTTCCTTCAGCGAGATTGGATCAGTAGCATCTACCGTCGTCGATAAATCATCGAGCTATGGCACATCGAGTCATCCTTTTCGCCTGTATAAGTACACATTAAGCCGGAGCGGTGGCTTAATGGTAGTATCCGCCAGGTGACCCAGACTCGAACCAGATCGATGCCATTTGAACCGTTCCCTAGAAGAGCTTTGATCTTCTTGATGGTGGGGTTGAGAGGCAGGCGTTCAAATGCGGATAACTTATCTGCCAGCGGATGGTTGGATTCGAGAAGCGGTATGGCCGAAAAGTCGGCAAATGGCTTCTCATCACCGGTGATGTATCTTGGCAAGAGAACCACGTCTGGTTCCAGTCTTTCGGGTGACTTGGCAGCTCAGCATAAGGGAAAAGACAATCTCTTCGCCGCTGGATGGAGATGCCGCCAAGTTCAAGACTAGGCCCGTTGGCACGTTCATTTTGCCGGTTCAAATAAAGAAGTTCTCTGAACAAAAGCAGATTTGGTTCTTCTCCCAGGTACACTTCGCGGAAAACTTGAAAATTGCAGAGATTTGACATGGAATTGGGCCCGATGTCTTGAGATCTAAGGTCAAAGAAATTCAGAACTTCTCTGAAAAATTTTGAGCCGGGAGGGGCAAATCCCCGGTTCATGTGATCCGTGAAGACTATCACTTCCCCGTCTTTTGGTTGAGGCTTTTCTTGGATGGGTCAGAACACGATAAGACATGACCTCCTTTTTGGCAGATGGCTAGACTTCACAATTCGCCAGTTTACTCTTAGTGACTGTGGATGGGACCCAGATTGCAGGTTAAGGTGAACCTTTGCCGCCTTTAGGTGCCATGACAACAGTTGGCCTATTACAAAATAAGAAGTTCCGGTTCAAATTTTAACCCGGGAGGAAAATATCCAAATTACTGAAGGTAGCGTCTTACAAAGGGGCCTAATGAGATAAGGGTGATTGTGCAAAAATATTTTAAGCCGCTACAAACATCAAGAGCGATTCAAAAAATTTAAAGTCATGAGAAGACGGTAAGGATTACAGCTCAGTATCACTTATTTAAACCGGACACCTGGACGTTTGTGTTTAAGGGCATTTACCAGAAGAAGCTTTCCGGGTGATAGAAACAAGGTTCACAGATGACAGCTATTATTTTGGATCAAATTATTGTTCTGAAAGAATTTTTTTCTAGACCTAAAACAGAGCAGAGAAGTTCACGCACTCGAAGAAAGTTCCCAAACAAGGGAGATGAGATCTATTTTTATGCAAGATCAACACAAACAACTACCGCAGCAGTTCTGCACAGTTTTTACGATCTAAGCAGGCTGTGGAGGTGCAAGCTAGCAAGGGTTTGCGTCGGGCGGTGATGAACGCCGACGAACTCAGGAAAGTTATGATGCAGATCTAAAGAAAGGAAAGGAGAGGAACTCATGGATGAACTCGAGCTGCGGAGGTTCGCCGTCGATTTCTGGTCCGAGTCATGCTGATGCAGCGGCCTGAGTCGATGAAGATGAGGGGTTCGACGGCGGCAGCGGCGGCGGAGCTTGAGTGACAGAGAAGAGAGGAAGAAGACGACTGGAAGGAGAAGAATGAAAGACCTGAAGTCGCGCCTATTTATAGGGAGAAGATAACCGAGACGGCAAGGAAACAAGGAGATAAGAATTACTATCCAGCGCCCCGACGCCGATTTTCGAACAATCAATAAAAGCAGAGATCCGTTAAAGGATACGATGGAATAGAAAATGAATTAAGGAAAGGATGACGTCACGCCGGGTTAAGACGGATCCAGAAGATGACGTCATGGCGGGTTAAAGAAAACCCTTTGGATAGTCAGTAGACTGAAGATTTATTCTTTCAATATATTTTTAGACTGACATGAACAGGTTTAGATCAATCTGGGGCCTAATGTAGGGGATACGACTATTTGTGTAAGCCGCCCAGGAGGGGCCGGGTTACACAAAGAAGACTCATCAGAGGAAGCCCAAGTCCAAGCATGAAGATGGCGTCTCAACAAGGGGCCTAAGGCCCACAAAGCGACTTAAGGTCTGCTGTAGTAAACCGCCATAATGGCATGACTTGTATCATAAGGTAGGCTTGACTAGTCACCGAGCCGACACCGCTTATGAGCCGGCCGGGATCGTAAGCCGCAGGCGCCAACCCGTATATAAGGGGACGACTCACCGACGGCTTAGGGCAAGAAACAACCAATCGAGAACCGGGCATAGCGTATCTCGCTCCCTGGTCATCGAAACCTCAAGCAATACCAAACCAACTAGACGTAGGCCTTACTTCATCGTAAGGGGCCGAACTAGTATAAACCTCTCGTGTCCTTTGTCCCAATTAACCCCTTTAAGCTTCCTAGTGGCGATGGCTCCACGATTAAGTCCTTGCAAGAGGACATCTGACGTGACAATTCCACGACAAACACTTTCCATATTCGTTGTTGAACTAGCACCATGGCACAAGCGGAAACAGACATCAGGGATAATGCTTGACAGATTAACAAAATCTGAAGGAGGAAGAATGGAGATCCATTTTGAGGCAGGTTTAAAAGGCCACGGATGCTGCTGAGTGAGCCAAGTTAGTATCGAGGCAGCCGCTGCCGTTAGGTGTCATGCACGTATCCTCCCAACGTGGATCCAAAGACAGAATGAGAAAGACAATACCCAGTTTAACACCTTCCTTGACCATTTATCTCGTAAGTAATGTTATTCATCGCATGTCAGACCCCGATTCCAAGTCACATCGACCTAGCCGGTAACACCTCATATCACTTTGCGGCCTCACGCACGGTATTCCCACGGTGTCGCTTACCATGGCCCGGACCGCTTGGCGCCTTTTGGCTCACGATATGATAGTGTCGCTAGCATCCACATGACAAAGAACCCGGCCGACATGGCTAGTCGTGAACCCAAAGCGGCGCTAACCCATGGGGACAGCATACATGAATCACATCGAGCATGTCGGTCATCAACGATGAATTCGGCTGTAGCACTGGCTAACAGACTCCGTATCCCGGCTGTAGCAGCTAGGCAAGACTCAATATCACCGCGTGACATTTCCCAAGGGGATGATATAGGAACGAAGTGAAACACATGCCGCCACCAAGTGTCCAAGCAGAGTGTGGGCTAGCGGTGACTCGTGAACCGGCAGAAGCGGACTACTATCGCTAGAAGCACGAGACTACATTTCCCCATATGAGAGGCTGCCAAGGATAAACAACTAGTTTGTCGGATCCCACTCATACCAAGCATTTCAATCATACACTCAATATGCCCGATATGAGTACATACAACAAGGCATCACAACAAAACTCTACAACTCAAAGTACTTTATTTAAGAGGCCCGAGGAGCCATACATAACATATCCATACAGGTAGGGGTCACATGACCCAACACTCAAGTCATACAAACATACAAGCACATGCGAAGCAAACTAGTCTGAGTACAGACTCTAAAAAGAAAGAAAGCTTGTTGAAGCCCTTCTATCTACAAAGGGCCCTTCACAAGCCTTGGATCACCACCGGTGGCTAGTTCACTCGCCGATGTCAAGGTCTACATAAAACCCATCGGAGGGGGCAGTGTTGTCGCCCAAAAACATTAATTACAAACATGAGTACGGAGGTACTCAAGAAGTCTTACAATGTAATCCTATCATACATGCACATTCTCAAGAAGGTGGTGGAGTTATTTGCAAGAAGCCAGCTTTGACTCTTGGCTAAGCTATCCCACGTGACACCACTTGAAAAGCATTTGTCGCACAAGAGTCCACTAATCACCATCACAATACTCCACCGTGGATCTCTCTCGCAACCCACGAGAGGGCCATCCGCTGCACTCACACTTATCTTGAGGCTTTTAGTAGTATCCATTTACTTGTCTATGAACCGTATAGGTGACCAAGTAGTCCTTATCATGGACGCCGCTATTCAATAGTTTATACCCTGCAGGGTGTACTTCTTCACACACGCTCACCACTTACCGCCGCTTACACGACATGTACTGCAACCTTCAAGCGAAGCCCAACGTGGGTGTCGGCCACGACTTGACTAAACACACGAGTCCCGAGTCCAGTGTTTATCGCCTATTCGGGTTCCATCCGCAGGAGTCCGCCGAGGTTTCCATACAGCCCCGAACGATGTGTGCAGGGTTCCCGAGACACCAAACGGGCGAATCGGTACACCGGCCACGTGCCTACCGCAACACAACCCACCCCTAAGGTCAGCGCTATGTGTGCCCCAAAGATGCTACAAACACCGTAAACTACTTGCAACTCCCTGACCGAGGACAAGAGTGGTTAATAAGTCGAGAGGGTCAATTAAGGATCCCAATGCGTGGTAGTAGCTAAGTCTTAAATCACACACACAGATCTCAGTTCTTAGGGACGGCTTCAATGAAACAACCCACCATGTACTCCTACATGGCCTCTCATCGATACCTTTACCAAAACGTGTTCAACACTTTCACTCTCGAACCCGACACAACCTTTCACTCCAGTTCATCATCCCGATGAGCCGACGACACAACTCTAAGCATAGCAAGCATAGCATGGTAGGAATCACAAACATGGCTCAATCAACTCCTACACATACTAGTGGGTTTCATCTAGTTATCGTGGCAATGACAGTCATGCAAAGGAAGTGGGTTCAACTACCGCAGCACACAACAGTTTGAATCGCGTTGTCTTAATGCAGTAAACAAGAGCGAAGCGAGAACATGGGTTTGTATCGAATGATCAATGGGTTGCTTGCTCGATGGAGTGGTGGTAGGATACGCCTTCGACGGATATTCGGATTATCCTCGAGGCGTAACCTATCACTTAAAGACATACCGAAAATAAACACACATGGCAATATGCAACAATATGATGCATTCTATGACGTGGCAATATGGATGTGTGTTGGCCTAATGCAAGCTGGAACAAAAAGGGATGAACTCATTTGAATCAAAGATTCAAATGCTAGCTCATTTAACATAGCCAGAAAGGTGTATTATCTTATTCTGCTTAAACAACAAGGTTAATTTGTTTTATCATGCATGAAACCTGTACCAATGGATATAATGGATTTTTCTGATCATTTTAATATATAAATCTTTGCATTTGGAGTTACAGATTAATTTCTATGAATTTTGAAGTTTGAACTATATTCGAATTTCCTATAATAGAATAATTCCAAGAATTAATTTATCGCACAAGAATGCGTCAGGTGATGTCATAGGTCAACGGAGACGCCCAGTGTCAAACCTGACCGATGGGTCCCGATGTCAAGATAATTAGTTTAACTAAATATTAATTAAAACTAATCCTAATTAGTTAATGTGGCTGGGCCCCACCGTCATAGACTCAACAGAGTCAACCAGGCCCACCCGTGGTCAAAGTCAAAGTCGGCTACATCGGCGTTTAGCCGCCAGCGAGCCGACGCCGGCGCGAGTGGTTTGGCCTGCTTCGGCAACCAAATGAGCCATGGAGGGCATCTAGGTGGAGCTGGGAACAAGCCGCAGCTTTTGGTGGAGTTAGTTGGGGTCGGGCGGCCGAATCGGCGCCGGCGACGACCTAGGCGGCCGCCGGAGTTCGGGTGAGGACGAACTCGGGCTACGTGTGCGTGAGGTGCGTGGAGTAGTGGGTTAGGCCCACGTGATGTGGTGAGGCGTTAGACACCGAGGGTGGCGGTGGATGGCCGGGAGCACGCCGGGACGAGCTCAAGGGCGGCGGGTGCGGTTGAGCTACGGCGGTCACTACATAGCTCGGGAGCGAGAGAGGAAAGGAGGGGAGATAGCTAGGCTCACGGGAACTCGGGAAGCACTCGTGCGGTCGGGGACGGACTGATGCGGGCGGCGGCGTGAAGGGGATCTCCGCGACGGCGGAGCTCGGGCGAGGTTGGTGTAGAGGCCTCGGCCACACGAGCACTGGGCTCGGCTAGCTCGACGAAGAGGAGGGCGGCGGAGCTCCTAGACACGACGGGAGGAGCACGGACGACGGGAGCGCGACCACGGCGACGGCGTGGCTGGCGGTGGCGCCGGCCATGGCGGGGAGCGCGAGGGGAGGAGCCGGGAGGAAGAGAGATGTCCGAGGGTTCGGGGAGAGAGAGAGGGCGCTGCCGGTCGCTCGGTGAGGGAGGAGCGAGGCGGCGACCAGGTGCGTGGCATGCATGCGGTGCTCGCTGCCGAAAGCACTGCCCTGCGTCAAGCAAGCAGCAGCCTGGCCGCTGCTGGCTGGGCCGGGCAGGGGCGTTGGTGGCGCTGTAAGTTTTCTATTCTGTTTTTCTTTTTCTAATTTTCTGTAACTTTGTGGACTTTTTAAAATACCTAAACAGCTCCAAAATTCACCAAACTGCACTGGTCCTTAGTTGGAATATTTCCAACATGAAACATTTTTGTTTAGAATATTTGGGCATTTGAAATATTTTATATAATTTAAATGCCCAAACTCAAATACTTATGATTTAATTCAACAACCTTAGGATGACCTAGAAAATTGTGCACCACTTTTGGCAGAGGCTCAACCAAAGCAAAGGTGATGAGCATTTTAGAAGGGCATTTCAGGTTCATTGAAAATAATTTTAGTAAACCCTAGTTGGATTCAAAAGGGTTCTGGGGTTTTGTCTTCCCATTTCAAATTTCTGATGAAAGTTAAACATGATGCACACACTAATGCATGGACTAGCTAGGATGTGACAACTCACCCCACTCAAAAGAATCTCGCCCCGAGATTTAGGATCCGCTATGTAAAAGGTGGATACTCAAGTCAAGACGATCCTCCCTTTCCCAAGTTGCTTTTGCTCGGAATGGTTTGACCATTGAACCTTTAGAAACTTGATATTCGACGCCGAGTGGTACGCTCGGCTTGATCAAGAATACGAACGGGATATTCTCGATAGGTGAGGTTATCTTGGAGATCAAGCGCTTGTGGTCCACTCCACGGATAGGATCCGAGAAGCAACGCCTGAGTTGGGAAACGTGGAAGACATCATGGACTCGAAAGATGCGAGGTAGTTCCAATTGGTAGGCAACTTCTCCTCGCTTGGCAAGAATGCGAAAGGGTCCAATGTAACGAGGAGCCAACTTGCCTTTGATACCGAATCGATGGGTTCCTTCAAAGGAGTAACCCAAGGTAAGCCTTTCGCCAATTTCATAAGCCATAGGCTTATGCTTGCGGTCATATTGGCTCTTTTGACGAGATTGGGCTGTTTTCAATTTTCACTAATAACGCGAACCTCGCTCTTTTCGCTTCCGAATCATATCCGGCCAAAGAGTTGTCTCTCCCGGTTTCGACCAGTTAAGAGGCGCTCACATTTCCGCCCATAAAGAACTTCGAAGGAGCTTTGCCCAAGCTAGCTTGATAACTATTGTTATAAGTTTAACTCGGCGAATGGAAGGCATTTCTCCCAATTCATGCCGAAAGAGATGATGAAGCTCAAGCATATCCTCTAGGATTTGATTGACTCGCTCTACTTGACCACTTGATTGAGGATGGAAGGCGGTGCTAAAGGAGAGACGAGTTCTATAGCATTTTGGAAACTTTCCCAAAATCGAGAGGTGAAGAGACTTCCACGGTCTGAGTTAATCTCCAATGGAACACCATGAAGAGACACTATTCGAGAGATGTACAAATCAGCTAGCTGGCTAGCGGTTATACTCTCACTAACGGGTAGGAAGTGGGCTACTTTGGAAAGACGATCGACGACAACGAAGATAGCATTATTCCTCTCTTGGTCCTGGGAAACCCGTAATGAAATCCATACCGATTTTATCCCATTTCCATTCGGAATAGCCAAAGGTTGAAGGGTACCAAAGAGGCCGTTGATGCTCGCTTAACTCGATTTACGACGCCGCAATTAGCAATGTATTGAGCGATTTCTCTTCATCCTAGTCCACCAAAACCTCCGGCGAGGTCTTGATACATTTTAGTACTACCGGATGAATGGTGAGAGGAGAGTCATGAGCTTCCTTAAGGATCATTGTCAGAGCTGTTGTTTCTGGGAACCACCAAGCGGTTCTCAAAGAAGACAACACTGCTCATCTATGGAGAAACACTTAGCAGCTCCGCTAGCAATGTTCTCCTTGATCCGAGATATTCTCTATCATACCGCTGAGCAGCTATGATTCGATCCGTAAGGTTAGGTTTCGCCACCGTGGTGGAAAGGAACTCGAGGAACAATGTGAAGATTAAGCTTACGTAAATTCCTCGTGGAGAAATGGTTGACTTTGTTGTAACATCAGATTGTTACAATAAGATTTGCGACTTAGTGCGCCAGCCATGACATTGGCTTTGCTCGGGTGTAAGATATTCCTAAGTCGTAATCAGATCAACTCGACCCAACGCCTTTGCCTCGAGATTCAAACCGTTGGGTGAAGATGTATTTCAGACTTTGGTGATCAGTGTAGATTTCGCAACGATTACCAAGAAGGTAATGTCGCCAGGTTTTGAGTGCATGAACCATCGCCGCAAGCTCTAGATCGTGTGGGATAGTTATCCTCATGTGGACGAATCGTCGAGAAGCGAGGCAATCACATGACGATCTTGCATGAGTATGCAACCTAGTCCTTGTCGCGAGGCGCCGCAATAGATAATAAAGTCCTTAGAAAATCTGGTGGAACAAGCACGGAGCAGATGTCGGCTCTTTTCAGTTCTCGAAAGCTGAACTCGCAGACTGTGGCGCCCATTCAACTTCTTATCTTTCTTGAGGAGTTCGTTAGAGGTTTAGCAACTTTAGAGAAATTCTCGACGAAGCGGCGGCAATAGCTCGCTAAACCGAGGAAACTCCGAACTTGCTTGACCGATTCAGGTGGAGTCCACCAAGGACGGCTTGAACTCGCCGATTGACAGCAATGCCCTTACCAGAGATTACATGGCCTAGATAGGTCACTTCTGCAACCAGAATTCACACTTAGAGAATTTGGCATAAAGGCGGTGCTCTCAAGTTTCATCAATACTAGCCTTAGATGTTCGCATGTTCTTCCTCATTCTTGGAGTAGATGAGTATATCATCGAGGTATACCACTACTAATTTATCCAAATACTCCATGAAGATTGAGTTCATTAACCGAGAGAAGGTGGCTGGAGCATTGGTTAATCCGAAGGACATGACGGTGTACTCAGATTGGCCATAACGAGTAACAAAGGCCGCTTTTAGGAATGTCCCCGTTTTGATTTTGATTTGATGGTAGCCCAACCTCAAATCCATCTTGGAAAAGACTGAGGATCCAGCGAGCTGATCATACAGATCGTTGATCCTGGGGAGCGGATACTTGTTCTTGATAGTGACCAAGTTGACAGGTCGGTAATCCACAACCATCCGATCCGTTCCATCCTTCTTCTTGACGAAGAGGACGGGGCAAGCCCATGGAGATGAACTAGGACGGATGAAACCCTTTTGCAAGGACTCATCGAGTTGTTTCTAAGTTCGCTAGTTCTAGGGGTGCCATCTTATAAGGTCTTCTAGAAATTGGGACGGTTCCGGAACAAGATCTATCACGAACTCGACATCCCCGCTGTGGAACACCGGCAGTTCTTCCGAAAGACATCCGGAAAATCACGGACTACCGGAATATCTTCGAGGTCCGGAAGGGGTTGGCATTTAAGGAGTAAAGTCGACGCTTAGACACTCGGGTTAAAACATTAACTGCCTTGCCCAAGGATGGGTGAGTTGAACAGTTCTAGTAGAGCAATCAATCTTAGCATAATGGGTGACATCCAGTCCATACCCAAGATGATGTTTATGTCCGAGGACTTGAGAGCTATTAGAGATGCAAGAAAGACTAATCTGTCGACAAGAATTTCATTCCCATGACTTATTCTAGAGGTTTGCCATCTAGAACCGTGGAGTCTGAATTTCCATGGAGGTGTGCATGTCACGAATGTGGTGTTGTGCAATCGAGCATAGCTCTTTAAATAAATGAATGAGATGCTCCAAGATCAAAAAGAACAGTTGTCGGATGACAATTAACAAGGAGCGCATCGAGAACGACGTTGGGATCCTCATAGGTTTCTCACTGAAACATAGTTGACGTGGCCACGAGCAAGGGCAGCTGGTTTAGCATAGAGCACCTTTCCCGCTGGCTTACCACGGCCAATGACTTTCCGATCCGACCGGGTTGTTCTGGGACACTCACGGATGTAGTGGCCCGCCTCTCCACACTTGAAGCAAGTTATCATATTGGGGCGTGGAGCAGCATTAGCAGCGGGGCCACCATAAGTCTTGGGCGGTGCATACTGCTGGTTGGGGCGAGGCGCCTCAAAGGATGGCCTCGGGTGAACTCCGGGTGGCAGAGCAAAGATTTGAATCCAAACCCGCGCTTCGAGATCCAGAGCCGGATGAAGAACCGAGTCACGGAGTGCTTGCGTGAAGCCTCAAAGTCGACCGCCCAGCCAAAGACCGATAGCCTTGTTGACTAACTTCGAAAGAAGTGCACTCGCAGACGAAGATCACGGCGAAGCTCGGGCTAAGTCCCTTGCGGAACCTTGCTCGCTTCTTGGCGCCGGTAGAAACCTCTTCAGAGCATAACGTGCTAGATTCCCAAACTCACGGTCGTAAGTATCCACAGCCAGCCTACCTCGGTGAAATTGCAGAATTCCTCCTCTTACGATCCATGAGACCTTCCGGATGTGATGCTCACGGAAAGCGCACCGAATTCAGCCCAAGTAGTAATTTGTCCAACCGGACGATAGCCTCATAATTCTCCCACCAAAGGCTAGCAGGCCTTCGAGGTGATAGGCGCAAAAGTAACCTTATCAGCTTCAGCCACGCTGGCAGAACGTAGCTTGTGGGTGATGCGCGGCCAATCATCCGCATCAAGAGGCTCAACGGAATATTTGAACTTCGTGGATACAGCTTGACAAAGTCATTGAGTGACACCAGATCATTTCTTGGCTGGCGGCGGTGTTTTGCTCAATCCGCCCAAAGAAGCGATTGGTCTCACGCTTGTTGCGCTCGCCTCCAACATAACCTCGCCAAAGATGGCGGTTGAGGCAGATTTACATTCCTAGCTGCGCTGGCTTCTCCTTGCTCCGAGCAGCAGGATTGTTATGGGTGTTGACCATCCTAGGAAACAAAACAACGGTTTAAACCAGGATGGCAGAATTTAGCAAGGAAGTGCGGAATGTAATGGATAACACGGAATGCAGAGATGTTCATCCGTATGACATGGTAATATAAAACTGCCATATATATACCAACGGTCATACACACCATTCATAGTTTAGTACAAGCCCGACGGAGTACAACTATAGTGAAAGGCGTTACATCTCATCGGAAGCATTCCAACTCCTATACATTATTTTTCTACACTTCCGAATGATACACACTAAGTCATATTCCACAAGTCACGCAGACGGTGGAAATACAACTATTACAATACTAGGGATACTACTACTAACTCGCACAGCCCGTAGTAGTCCTCATAGAAGTCACCACCCAAGCTCGAAGTGGAACATGATCATCCGGAAAATGACGATCTGTGGAGCTTATGGACCATAGGGACTCGGATGTGGCCGTGGTCCAACAAACGGCGGCAGACGAGGTCCACGAGGAGGGGTGATGCCTCCTACCTCACGCCACTCCATAAAGTCCGCAGACCAGCCCGCACAGGTACAAGTCCTCATGTCCATGTATCCGCTTGCACGGCAGGTGCAAACCGAGTCGAGTGGCCCAAAGGATCGAACGGCATTAAAGAGTTCCATACGCAAGGCCCGGTTTTCACGGTCCTTGTCTTCCAAGATCTCAGTAGTGGTGTGAAGAAGTGAGTCCTCATGGGATGCATCGCTGTACATACCTCAAGGTAGCCATGCGCCTGTGGAGGGATGCCGCATGTAGCGGAAATCGGTGTTGCACAAAGAAGGCAGTTCTCGCTCAATAATAGTCATCATTGAATAGGCTGCATCCTGCACGGACATCCCAATAGTGATCCCAAGTCCATAAGAACAAAGTGGAGCGGTTCAAGAGTCCGGATAAGATGGATATATCCCGACCGCGTACGATATTGGCTTTGATTAAAATTCTAAACTGCTCCTCGACGGTATATTCAGGATACCATCGGTAACCGGTCTCGACCATCACTCAACTAACATTGCCGGTGACCACACACATCAATGCAACGGGTCGATTTAACCACTTGGTTCTCGGGGACGGTGGCCATCCGAAAGCACAGCCACAATGCAAAGACATTAGAATTTCTAGGAAAATCGGCAGCATAACATCTGTAAATGCTCAAAACAGATTTGAGACATTCATAATCAGATTGCAAAACCACTCAACAACATCATATCAAGGTTCGTTCAACTGATAGCATACTAAAAAGTAGTAGAAACTGAATCGAGGATGTAACCAACAATCCTATAAGTTACTACGGATTAGTAACACGTGAACTCGATAGAGAGAAGAGAGCCTAGTCCTATACCCACGAGAATGAGAAGAGGATGACTCAGATCGAGGGCATAAGGTAAAGGAGTAAAAGAGCCTTACGCTCCCTCCCACAATCAATTCCCCTACATATAACTAAAGCATTTCTAGACTCAACATCGACCAGTTTGGCTTAGCGAACCCACAGCAGCCCTGCTCGATGCCAACGCTGTCAGACCCCGATTCCAAGTCACATCGACCTAGCCGGTAACACCTCATATCACTTTGCGGCCTCACGCACGGTATTCCCACGGTGTCGCTTACCATGGCCGGACCGCTTTGCGCCTTTTGGCTCACGATATGATAGTGTCGCTAGCATCCACATGACAAAGAACCCGGCCGACATGGCTAGTCGTGAACCCAAAGCGGCGCTTAACCCATGGGGACAGCATACATGAATCACATCGAGCATGTCGGTCATCAACGATGAATTGGCTGTAGCACTGGCTAACAGGACTCCGTATCCCGGCTGTAGCAGGCTAGGCAGACTCAATATCACCGTGACATTTCAAGGGATGTATATAGGAACGAAGTGAAACACATGCCGCCAACAAGTGTCCAAGCAGAGTGCTGGGCTAGCAGGACTCGTGAACCGGCTGTAGCGGACTACTATCGCTAGAAGCACGAGACTACATTTCCCATATGAGAGGCTGCCAAGGATAAACAACTAGTTTGTCGGATCCCACTCATACCAAGCATTTCAATCATACACTAATATGCCCGATATGAGTACATACAACAAGGCATCACAACAAAACTCTACAACTCAAAGTACTTTATTTAAGAGGCCCGAGGAGCCATACATAACATATCCATACAGGTAGGGGTCACATGACCCAACACTCAAGTCATACAAACATACAAGCACATGCGAAGCAAACTAGTCCGAGTACGACTCTAGAAAGAAAGAAAGCTTGTTGAAGCCCTTCTATCTACAAAGGGCCCTTCACAAGCCTTGGATCACCACCGGTGGCTAGTTCACTGCCGATGTCAAGGTCTACATAAAACCCATCGGAGGGGGCAGTGTTGTCGTCTAAAAACATTAATTACAAACATGAGTACGGAGGTACTCAAGAAGTCTTACAATGTAATCCTATCATACATGCACATTCTCAAGAAGGTGGTGGAGTTATTTGCAGAAGCCAGCTTTGACTCTTGGCTAAGCTTATCCCACGTGACACCACTTGAAAAGCATTTGTCGCACACGAGTCCACTAATCACCATCACAATACTCCACCGTGGATCCTCTCTCGTCACCCACGAGAGGGCCATCCGCTGCACTCACACTTATCTTGAGGCTTTTAGTAGTATCCATTTACTTGTCTATGAACCGTATAGGTGACCAAGTAGTCCTTATCGGACGCGCTATTCAATAGTTTATACCCTGCAGGGTGTACTTCTTCACACACGCTCACCACTTACCGCCGCTTACACGACATGTACTGCAACCTTCAAGCGGAAGCCCAACGGGTGTCGGCCACGACCGACTAAACACACGAGTCCCGAGTCCAGTTTATCGCCTATTCGGTTCCATCCGCAGGAGTCCGCCGAGGTTTCCATACAGCCCCGAACGATGTGTGCAGGGTTCCCGAGACACCAAACGGGCGAATCGGTACACCGGCCACGTGCCTACCGCAACACAACCCACCCCTAAGGTCAGCGCTATGCGGCGGCCCCAAAGATGCTACAAACACCGTAAACTACTTGCAACTCCCTGACCGAGGACAAGAGTGGTTAATAAGTCGAGAGGGTCAATTAGGATCCCAATGCGTGGTAGTAGCTAAGTCTTAAATCACACACACAGATCTCAGTTCTTAGGGACGGCTTCAATGAAACAACCCACCATGTACTCCTACATGGCCTCTCATCGATACCTTTACCAAAACGTGTTCAACACTTTCACTCTCGAACCCGACACAACCTTTCACTCCAGTTCATCATCCCGATGAGCCAGACCTGACACAACTCTAAGCATAGCAAGCATAGCATGGTAGGAATCACAAACATGGCTCAATCAACTCCTACACATACTAGTGGGTTTCATCTAGTTATCGTGGCAATGACAGTCATGCAAAGGAAGTGGGTTCAACTACCGCAGCACACAACAGTTTGAATCGCGTTGTCTTAATGCAGTAAACAAGAGCGAAGAAGAGAACATGGGTTTGTATCGAATGATCAATGGGTTGCTTGCTCGATGGAGTGGTGGTAGGATATCGCCTTTCAGACGGATATTCGGGATTATCCTCGGAGGCAGAACCTATCACGAAAGACATACCGAAAATAAACACACATGGCAATATGCAACAATATGATGCATGCTATGACATGGCAATATGGATGTGTGTTGGCCTAATGCAAGCTGGAACAAAAAGGGATGAACTCATTTGAATCAAAGATTCAAATGCTAGCTCATTTAACATAGCCATAAAGGTGTATTATCTTATTCTGCTTAAACAGCAAGGTTAACTTGTTTTATCATGCATGAAACCTGTACCAATGGATAGAATGGATTTTTCTGATCATTTTTCATATATAAATCTTTGCATTTGGAGTTACAGATTAATTTCTATGAATTTTTGAAGTTTGAACTATATTCTGGAATTTCCTATAACAGAATAATTCCAGTAATTAATTTACTGCGTCAGCAATGCGTCAGGGTGATGTCATAGGTCAACGGAGACGTCCAGGTCAAACCTGACTGATGGGTCCCGCATGTCAGCATAATTAGTTTAACTAAATATTAATTAAAACTAATCCTAATTTGTTAACAGGGCTGGGCCCCACCTGTCATAGACTCAACAGAGTCAACCAGGGCCCACCCGTGGTCAAAGTCAAAGTCGGCTACACCGGTGTTTAGCCGCCGGCGATCCAGACGCGGCGGCGAGAGTGGATTTGGCCGTTTCGGCAACCAAACGAGGCACGGAGGGCATCTAGGTGGAGCTGGGAACAAGCCGCAGCTTTTGGTGGAGTTAGTTGGGGTTGGGGCGGCCGAAATCGGCGCCGGCGACAACCTAGGCGGCCGCCGGAGTTCGGGTGAGGACAAACTTGGGGCTACGGTGTGCGGTGAGGTGCGTGGAGTAGTGGGTTAGGCCCTACGTGATGTGGTGAGTGCGTTAGACACCGAGGGTGGCTGGTGGATGACCGGAGCACGTCGGCGACGAGCTCCGCGGCGGCGGGTGCGGTTGAGCTACGTGCGGTCACTACATAGCTCGGGAGCGAGAGAGGAAAGGAGGGGGAGATAGCTAGGCTCACAGGGAACTCGGGGAAGCACTCGGTGCGGTCGGGGACGGACTGGTGCGGCGGCGGCGTCGAAGGGGATCTCCGGTGACGGCGGAGTCGGGCGAGGTTGGTGTAGAGGCCTCGGGCTACGCGAGCACTCGGGGCTCGGCTAGCTCGACGAAGAGGAGGGAGGCGGAGCTCCTAGACACGACGGGGAGGAGCACGGACGACGGGGAGCGCGACTACGGCGACGGCGTGGCTGCGGTGGCGTCGGCCATGGCGGTGGAGCGCGAGGGGGAGGAGCTGGGGAGGAAGAGAGATGTCTGAGGGCTCGGGGGGAGAGAGAGAGGCGCTGCGATCGGGCCGCCGGGTGAGGGGAGCGGGAGGCGGCGACCAGGTGCGTGGGGCATGCGGTGCGGTGCCGCCGAGCACTCGCCTGCCTGCCAAGCTAAGCAGCCAGCCGGGCGCGATCTTGCTGGCTGGGCCGGCAGGTGGGCCGGTTGGGTGGCGCCAGGTAAGTTTTCTATTTCTTTTTTTCTTTTTCTAATTTTCTGTAACATTGTGGACTTTTTAAAAATACCTAAACAGCTCCAAAATTCACCAAACTGCACCAGGTCCTTAGTTGGAATATTTCCAACATGAAACATTTTTGTTTGGGAATATTTGGACATTTGAAATATTTTATATAATTTAAATGCCCAAACTCAAATACTTTATGATTTAATTCAACAACCTTAGGATGACCTAGAAAATTGTGCACCACTTTTGGCAGAGGCTCTGAACCAAAGCAAAGGTGATGAGCATTTTAGAAGGGCATTTCAGGTTCATTGAAAATAATTTTAGTAAACCCTAGTTGGATTCAAAAGGGGTTCTGGGGGTTTTGTCTTCCCCATTTCAAATTTCTGATGAAAGTTAAACATGATGCACACACTAATGCATGGACTAGCTAGGATGTGACATCGCAATTAGTAATATTGTCTTGCTCTGTCCCATACTTTCTAGCTTCCTCCTAATAAGACTCACATTCTTTTTTTCAATGATGAGGTTCAAGTTGATCCCAAATATGATGCAACTAAACAAGCATGCACTCATGTTTTTCAGTCTCGCTTCATGACACAAGATCGGTACCACCTTAGAAAATCTCACTTTGAAGGCAAGGCTAACAATGAAATCGCCCAAACATCTCCAAAGGGAATATATTACATGATGAAGACTGGACAGCCCTCGTTAAACACCGGTCTCGATCCAAAGTATCGTAGGCTATATGTATTTGATCGACCACATATTGAACTTGTATTTATGTATGTGCCTTACAAGTGTATCTTCTTCTAGGCTAACTGCTTGAAGAACAAAACCAACCGCTCTAAAGTGAAATTCCAATGACATAGCGGGATCTCGTAGCTATATTGCACATCGCGAGGCTTTTGTAAATAGCTGCTACTTCCTTCTTTTTTGTGCCATATTATCTTATCTATATTGACTTGTTCCAAATACGAGGAAAGCCCGTAAGGACCAAAAATAACCTGAACCAATGCAAAGTAAATCTTCAAGGATTGCCACACCAAAGAAGATGAAGGAATGAGCACACCAGTTCAAGCCGCTGTTGTAAGTCCTTACTCCTCCCGCTTTGAACTGATTGGTACCGTGATGTGTTCATTTAACTACTTGGTTTGCAGCCAATGTCGCCATTACTGTTCACTTTTATACACAGCTTGTCTTAACATATCATTTCACCTTACATGGTTTAAAAGAGATGAAGGATATTCTTTGGTCTTGATCTATAATCTAGTTGTTATGTTCACGCATGCACACAATGATAAAATAGGTTGTTTGTTTTATATATGTTTGCCCATGATATGAATGATGTCATACTATGTTCATCCTACTTTAAACCATGTCTCTTTATCCTTAGATGTCAACGAATGTGAGGAAATAGACAATACAAAGAGGCATGCTACATGGGCATATGTTCCAAAGTGATTTTATTATGTAGTTGGCACTACAATACATGCTAATGTATTACAAGAGTTCACCAAAATAAGTTATGTATAAAAGTTTAACCTACTTTGTTTGTTTTTGTCTCATTGGTAACTTATCCGTACACTAATCTACAAGTTCAAACTTTTAGGAAGCTATGGAACAAATGATTGAACAGCCACAACCAATTGAAGGTGACGAGGCTACTACAGCACAATGTCACCTCTTGTTGCAAAGGCGTTAGTATCTCTCCACTAACAGTGCAAAAAGCACCTTCCTCGCGTAATTCGGGTTGGTTGTCAAGGTAACCTCGCCCAAATTGCCTCATCGAACAAAATCTTCCTGCTAGATGTAGTGATATATCTGCGGTTCGCATACAAGTCCAATCCCTAATGGACATTGTTTCGAAACAAGAATAGTGGTTGAGAAATGTCGCCAAGATATGAATGGTTTTGAAACCGTACTATCGACATTCGCTTCGTTGTTCAAGAGCAATGGCGGAAAAAGGTGGAGATCGTGTCGCCCATCAGATTCTACAGCTCAAACATTAGCACTCGTGTCAAATGATCTGTGCTTCTATACATCCGATGGTGCTTTTATCCGAAGGACTGTAAACTTTATGCCAACAGGCCTTTTGTTGTATGGTTGGAATTCATTTTGTTGTGATACAACATTTATGATGCTTCCCTGTGCCGCAGTAATTACGACGCTATTTTTGTATAGTGTAGGTTTATCTTAGTAATGCATTCGGCCGAAAGCTTGGCAGGAGCCCAACATGCCAACATTCATCGGGCCCATTCCAATTGGGCTAAAAACGACACGGGCCAAAATTGACATGTAGCCCTCGTCGGAGTAATGGACTACGGTAGGCGACCTGAGCCCTCGAACTTTTTCAAACATCGGCAGACCGCGCCTCAAGACCCCAAGACAAAGAGCCGCCAGATAATCGGCAACAGAGTCGCCGATACCCCTCCGGCCGAGTCCCAGAGGCCACCTTCAGACAAGCCGACCTGTGCCAGCGACCACCAGCGAGGCCGGCCCAAGGAGTCGCCCGCGACTTCACCACCTCACGCCCGGGCGATTATGGGGTAAAGCCGCCACGCCCATCCTCGCCAGCCCATAAAGGGCGTGGTATGGTTAGAGCGCCAGATCGACGGAGATCTCCGTCTCCGACAAAGATCAATGCTATATCGCCTCGACATCAGCACTATGGGCGGATTCCCGCACTCCATGATGGCCTCGTTCAGATGACCCGAAGACGGCGGGATTACCGTCAAGCGGAGTACCAAAGACGCGTAAAGCACCCCAAAGACGGACCCGATGGAGTCGGCCTCCGAGTCGGGCCGCCTCCCCGTGGATCCACGCGCCATTAACTGTATTAAGACAGGAATGGCAACAGGATCGCTCGCCAGGCGGCGCATCGCTGCCATAACCCTATGACCAAGCTCGCCATTAGAAGCACGGTTACAGAATCTGCAGCCGACAAGACTACCACAAGTGACAACGGCTGTCGGCCCCATGTTGGGTTGCCGGCGGGCCCGCTTAGTCGGCGGGGCCCTGAGTCGGCGGAGAAGACGGCGACTTAGAGATCGACGCTTGGACCCACACCCACCGGATTATGCAAACCTCGGGGTAGACCTATGTTAACCTCCGGGCACCCATGCAAAGGGTTGGAAGCTAGTAGTTTTAGGCACACACATAGAGGAGAGAAGAGCAAGTCGTGCCCTTCTCCTTCCTCGCCCCAAACAGCTCAAGGAGCCACTTGTACCCACTTTGCCATAGTGATCATGCGGAGACCCCAAGCAGAAAGCAGCAGTAGGGGTGTTATCTCCTGAGAGCCCTCGAAGCCGGGTAAGATTCGCCGCATGCATGCCTTCGCCATCCCGCTTCTGTGCACCAGCGATGTTCTACTCGCCTCCATGATAAGCCATCTTTGGCATATGTCGCACCCAACCCCCGACATTTGGCGCCCACCGTGGGGCTGGTGCACCGCCGCCCTGGAGACTGCTCGACGGAACCTCTTCCTCCCGGGCGAAAGCGAGCCAGCCCGGTATGCCGATGGAGTTTGCGCCGACGCATGTATGGCGCCGAGGTTGCTCGCCGGGCGAAGTTGCTGCTCATCGAACTTGTCGGCGAGGTTCGCCTCCGACGAGCTCGGCCCGAGGCAGTGCACGGACGCCCCGAAGCTCTCGCTGGCCTCCTTGAGCAGTTTCCACGCTGACGGCGAAGCCCGCCACGACCTGAGTCCGTAGGCTCCACCGACCCGATGCTTGTCGATTCCGACACCGCCGCCGACGCTGCTCCCCACCAACGGTAGTTCACGACGAGCCTCTCCTCACGCGAGAGCGCGGAGCGCCACACGTAAGTACTCGCCATCGCCACGGCGAAGCTCCTCCGGCGGGGGGGGCTCGTGACCTCTCTTGCTGTTCTCGCAAGACCGACCGCCTATCCCGGAGGACGCCGACGCCGAACGCTTAGAGGCGCGCCGCCTTCAGCTCGTGGGCGCATGGTTGGCGAGCATGAGACGCTTGTCGAAGCTTTATCGCGCGAGATGGATCGCGCCAGGTGGCTCGCCGCCCGACCGGGGTTTAGCCGCTTAGGCGCTGTCCGCAGAGGCGCGCTGCCTCGCCACCTGTTTGGGGCCGGTCGCCTGCGGTACGCCACGCCAGCCGAGAATATCTGCGCGCCAGCGGCGGCGACGAAGCTGGATAACTTCGAGGCGCAGGAGTGCCGCCGATGACGAGCGAGTCCAAGAGTTTCGACGCTCGCCGCCAAGAAGACGGCCGGGCTGCCGCACGGAGGCGCCACGACGACAACACGGCGATTTGCCTCGCCGAGATCAAGCGCGATATCTCGACGCCGATCGGGCGGCGCCCATGAAGAAAGAACCAGGATCCGCCGTTAGCCATAGCCGGACTCGTGATTCCATCGAACGCGACGAAGACGGCCGCCTCAGAGCGATGGAGCGCGGACGACTATCAGCCTCCTCCTCCGCAGAGAAAGGCGAAGTCCCCCGCCACCTGCCGAAAGATCCGACTCGGCGACCGCCTTTGCCGCCGAGAGGAGTCGAGAGAACGACGCTTCGCCGCCGGATCGAGCGACTCCACCGATCCTTGGCGCTAGAAGAAGAAGAAGATGAGTTGGGCCCACCCTGCTTTCGACTCGTGATCCGCGACGAGCCCTTCCCGAGGATTCACACTTCGAGACACACCTAAATACACCGCCCGTGGAAGCCGAGGACTGGCTGGTGGACTACTCCACGGCCGCCAAGATAGCTTAACGGCAACAAGCGCATTGCCAAAGTATGTTCCTCATGCCCAGGCACGCCTGCACATGGTTGAACAGCTTGAAGCCCCGCAGCATCAACGGCTAGGTCGACTTCACCGAGGCCTTCGCCCGCAACTTCACGAGCACATACAAGCGACCTCCCAAGCTCGCCACCGTCCCAGCGCATAAGGCCCCAACGAGTCCACTCGCGACTACCTCACGCTACCGGGCGAAGCTCCGAACTCCCTTAAGGAGTGCACGAGGTGTGCAATCGAGTATTTCACCGCTGGTGCGTAGAAGGCACCTCCTCAAGCACAAGCTCCTTTGCGACGAGCCGAGACCTCGACGAGCTGCTAGTCATAGCAGATAAGTACGCCATCGCCGACTCTCCATGAAGGCGGAGATCAAGTCGCGGCGACCGCAAAGTAGCCCTCATGCTCCTGTAACACCACCGCGACGCCAACCGGCGACAGCAGCAGAATGATCACAAGCGTTAGGTCCCGCAGCCGCTTCCAATAGCCGGCAGTGGCGACAAATAAGACCAGCAGCGAGGGGCAGCCTCGCCAAGCGCGTAAAGGCGCAAGTCCAACTCGTTGCCGCCTTCTTACGAGCGCACTCGACGGACTCGCAGTTCCACAGCGCCGAAGCCGCCAAATCACACCACCCCGAGTGCCACCGCTCACCAGATCGCTAAGGAGACGGCCTTGCTCTCCTCCGCCGCCGGGTCAGCCCACCACCACCGCCCAAAGAGCCGGGTTGTCCGCCACCAGCGTAAAGACAAGACGACACCTGTAAGAGCACGGTGCCTATGTCGTTTACCAAAGATGGTCGATGATCGCCGCAGAAAGCGGCAAGAGCAGAAGAGGTGAATGTCGAGCATCGACGCCCTGCATTCATGCACCGTCCGAGAAGCCCATCACCGAGCTGCCGATCACCCAGAGGTGATGCTTAATCCGGCTCCCACGCCTGGTCTTGAGAGCCACCTTGCCACGGATAGCGGGCCGCCGCTTCGCGAAAGTATCGATAGACGGAGGCAGCGGCATCAACATCCCTGCATAAGGATACGGTGGAGAAGCTAGAATCAAGCAGAGGCAGCTTCAAAGATAGTCGGACTGTGTTCCACGGAATTGTACCGCCTTTCCTCGCCACCGATTGGCAAGATTCTCGATAGACGCCCTCTTTGGGGACAAGGATCACTTTCACGAGAGCCGCCTCGTTCAAGTGGTGGACCTCAAGAGCCCCTACCATGCCTTGCTTGGCCGACCTGCTTTGGCCAAGTTCATGGCGGTCCCCCACTACGCCTACCTCAAGATGAAGATGCCAAGTTCCAAGGATTCTCGACCAGTAGCCGGCGACTACAGAAAGTCGTCTGCCGCAACAAATGAAAGCAGCCGCTAGTCGAGTCCCCCGTGATCGCAAATGAGAAGCTGCCCTCGGATTGGTCGTATGGGCCGCAAGCAGCCAGAGATATCGTCCACCCCAAGGAGTCGAAGTCGAGGGCCTGCTCAAGCCAGCCAAAGAGACCAAGAAGATACCCTTGACCCGAGCACCAGAGAAATACGCTGTCATAGGTGCTAACCTCGACAAGAAATAGGAAGGCGAGCTCGCCGATTTCCTTCGGAGAATCGAGACATCTTCGTGATGGTCCCCAAAGACATGCCAGTGTACCACGGATTTCGCCGAGCACAAGTTACATGTCCGACTGGGATGAAGCCCGCCAGCAGCCCTTGCGCTACCGTCAAGAGAAAATAAGAGTTGTTGGAGAAGAGATAGCCCTGCCCTTGCAGCCGGTTTAATCATGGAAGTTTTCTTCCGAATGGTTGGCTAACCCGGTCCTGGTACTAAAGAAGAACAAGCAGTGGCGGATGTATTGACTACACAAGCCTCAACAAAGCCTGCCCTAAGGACCCGCTCGCTTTACCTGTAATTGATCAGTGATAGACTCCACACCGGATGCGAGCTGTTGAGCTTTAGATGCATATTCGTGATATCATCGATCAAGCTAAACCCGCAGACACATTGAAGACCGCCTTCATCACGCCATTTGGAGCCTTCGCACCGACCATGACGCTCGCTTGAGGAACGCCGGGCGCCACCTTTCAGCGCTGCATGCGTATGCCTCCTCAAGCAGCTTATAGAACGCCCACGCTTACGCGGGACGACGTGGTGGTGAAGACGAGAGGCGAGGAGCGCTGTTGGAAGACCTCAAAGAGACCTTGAAAACCTCGCGCCGATTCCGCATCAAGCTCAACCCAGAAATGCGCCTTCGAGTACCACCGCCAGCTCCTTGGCTTCCCGGTATCCTAACGCGCATAGAGTGCAACCCTCGAAGATCAAGGCAATTGAGAAATGGAAGCACTCGCCGATCGCTGGATGTGCGAAGTTCACCGCTGCTTGGCGCCTATCATTTGATTCATCACCGCTGGGTGAGAAAGCCCTTCCTCATCAGCTTATGAAGAAGACCACCTTCTTCGAATGGAACTCCAATGCGGACGAAGCTTCTTCCGCTTGAAAAGAATGTCGACTACCCCCCAAAGGCCGGCAGCTCGACCCAAAGGAGCCCATGCTCTCAGATATTGCCGCCACCAGCAGGTAGTCAAGACAGCTTATTGTGGTTGAACACAAGGAGGAAGGCAAGGCGCTACCCATCCAGAGACCAAGATATTACCCGAGCGAGGTAATCGTCGACCTCCAAGCGTAACTACCCCCACTACCGTAAGATGTGTTACGGGCGCACTTTGCCGCCAAGAAGTTGAAGCCTTACTTTCAAGAGCATTCAATCACCGTGGGTTTGCACGGCCCCACTAGCAGAGATCATCTAAGCCGAGATGCTTCAGTCGAGTGGCCAAATGGGCCATAGAGTTGGCCCTCGCACCATCTTTACCAGCCCCGACCGCCATCAAGTCACAAGCACCGCCGATTTCCTCGCCGATTGGGCCGAGACTCCAGATTCGCCGCCACCGACTCCACCCATTGGCGAATGCACTTTGACGGCTCCAAGATGCGACCGCTTGGGAGCCGCGTGGTCCTCACTTCCCTAAAGGCGATAAGCTCAAGTACGCTACCGCAGATCCATTTCGCCGCTTCCAACAATGTCGCCAACACGAGGCGCCATCCACGGCTCCCGCTGTTAAAGAACTGCATTCACGGATCATGTGCTATGGCGATCTCGACTTGGTGGTCCAATATCATCCGCGATCGACGCTAAAGATGCAATATGGCGAAGCTACCGCTTCGCACAAAGCAGCTGAGCGGATATTTCGAGGATGCTAATTCCTCCATGTACCAAGGAATGACAACGACCAAGCAGATGCCCTAGCGAGAATCGCTTCCACCCGACAGTAATACCATCCGGCCGCTTCTTCGCCTTCTCAAGCCATCCACAAACCATCACCGTAATCAGACTCCATTTTTGTGCCGCTCTCCGAAGAAGGCAGATCCGACTCCAGAGCCTCGCAGACGGCACAAGAATCCTTGAAAACGCCTCAAGAACGCAGCAATGGCCGCCCGGACTTTGAACCCGCCCGGACCGCGGCGACTTTACAAAGACTCCAAGATTGCCCGGATCGCGCTTAATCGCCCGGGATTCTTCAACGCAGCAAGCTGCCGCAGACTCCAACCCGCCGCCTCCCAGCCCAGCCTCGGCCCAAGTAGCAGATCGGCAACAAGAAATAGCAAGCACCCTTATGGGCCCAGCCCATCTTGAAGTTTTGGTAAGCGGAGAGCTACCAACTATCGAAACCTTGGCTCGGCAAGTGCAACACCGAAGCGGCAGCCTATACTATAATCAATTGAGAGCTGGTCAGCGCAGCGTCACCGTGTCTACCAGCGCCGCGCCGAATCGAGCAAGGCCAAGCAATCCTCAAGACATCCATCAGGGCGAAAAGCGCCATCATGCAGCCTCCGCAGCACTCGCCGCCAAAGCCTTCCGACACGGTTTCTTCTGCCGCCCGCCCGCCTTTCCGACGCCCATGCCGCCTCCGCCCTCCGCCTCGTTTTCATCTCTCGTGCCGAGTCGATCACTCCGCGAAGTCTCGCCAGAGTCCGGTTCATCTCGAACCACTCCGCGGCGCCTCACCGCTTTCAGCCCGCCCGGACGTAAGACACTGGTGCTCAGATAGTCGGCGATCACCGCCAGACGCCGACAAGGGCGCCCGCTGCCTGCGTGATTCGCCGGCTTCGACCGAACGCTGCTAGCCGGCCAGGTCGAGTCTCGATACTACACCTGATTTAACTCCGGGCTCGGCGAGCCCCAGCTCGAGCCGCGGAGCCCTTCCAAGCCTCAAGACGCCAGCCATGACCTCAGCCTGGCCGGGCGGTCCGGCTGGAGGCGCAGAATCGCATGTCAGCCTGTGGCAGCAATCGCCTGGGCCCCGACACGCTCAAGACGGCACAAAGATCCGATAAAGCCGCCCGCAGACGAGCCTCAATGCTCGTGGAGCTGCTCACAACGGTCCGGGTGTTGGTTGCGATCTCGGCGCCACCCGCCTCCACGCCTGCTCGCCTCGGCGGCCTGATTGGCCACAGATGACCAGGGAAGAAGTCTGCCAAGAAGAAGAAAAGTGTTAGAAAAACAGGAGCCGGCTTAACTCATAGTCGAAACCCAAAAGAGAAAGTAAAAGCAACTTACCATCGACGATATCTTCGATCTCATGGAAGCCGAGGTCACCTGCGCTCTCGCCGGGTCCAAAGTGAGCGCCGGCTCACCCGCCAGAGGGCGGCCTCTTTCTTCTCCGCCTCGCTCCGCGCCTTTGAGCAGCTCCTCTGCTCCGCCAACAGACAGCCAAGAGGTCGCGCTCTGGCGGCGAGCTTGCCGTGACTCCTCCTCTTTGGCGCCGCAGCGGTCTCGGCCGTATTTCAGCTGCCTCGCAGAGCGGCGTTGGATTCTCAAGAATAAAAAGAAGAAGGACGCAAGTCGCCGCTAAGAAGGTCGCCAGAAGATCTGGCCCGATCGCAGCAGCCGTCTGAATCTGGGATTACAGCGCTGGTGCGCAAGCGCCTCACAACAAGAAAACTCACCTCGCCTCGCCAGGTCAGCAGTTCAGCTTGTTCAGCTCTTCAACGCTATGGCTGAAGGCGGTAGCTGGAGGTTGTGATATTCCTGTAACAAGGATTCCGCATACAAATAAAAACTTGAAATAAGCAATAAAGTTCGGGTCACCGCCAGAGCCAATTCAAACTCGGGATTACACTCAGCAGGCTGCGCCGCTCTACGAGAAGATCAAAAAATTCGGAAATAAAACATACCAAGACGGCAGATCGCGACGCCAGTGCGCCTTTGAAAGGTTCTCGAGGGCGACGCCGCCCGCAGCTTCGCTGGACGCCCAGAGCGCCGCTGTTCAGCAGGTCCGTCGTCGCCTCGCACCCACCCAGCTGGCGCTGCACTTGTCGCTCAGCCGGGATGGCCGAAGCTGGCGGCGCCGGGTCTCCATGGGCGCCAGCCAAGGCGGGCGAGGCGACTTGAAGAAGCAAGCGCTGCGCCACGGCTTCATCGTCGGCCGGGCGGCATCGGGTGGGTCCGCGGCTGTTTGCCTCATGACTCGTGATCGCGCGGAGGCGGCGGAGGTGGCGCGGCCGCCCGAGAAGAGACCTCGCCGCCTTCCCTCCCCGCGACGGGACCTCACCACCGATTCCTCCGACTCGCCCGTGAACTCCGGGCGTGGTGGCGCTGAGCTCAGCGGAGGACATGCAGCCGATTGAAGGCGCTGCCTCCTCGGCTTGCCTCCTTGCTGCTGCTGCGGCTTCGACCGCTTTCTGACGCCGCCTTCTCGACGGGCGGCCGCCTCGTCAAGGCTTCTCCTGCAGATTCCGCTTTGTTGCCTCCCGAGGGCGGCCGCAGGTCAACCCGCCGATCACGGCGGACGTCTCCGCCGACCCCATGACGGAGGCGGCGGCGACCCTCTCCAAAGTGAGGGGAGCCCTGATGAGGAAAAAGGACATGAGAAGACTTGGGCAAGACGGACCAAAAGAAAACAAGACAGAATAAAAAGATACTTACGCGGAGACCAGCGGTGGTTTCTTCACCTCCTTGCGGAAGCGTTAGCCTCGCGACCGCCACAATGAGTCGCATGCAGCCGCCCTCGATTCTCTTGGCTCGCCGCTATCGACTCTCCTGGCGGCGGGGGCGACTTCATCATCAAAGGCCTGTCGCAAAAGTGGCCGAGGGCCTCAAGTCGCCGGCCCCTCCTCCCTACGGCATCGCCTCCATCGCCGCCACGCCCAAGTCGGGTCGCCGGCGCCGCTCTCCGCCCGTCGGGACGAAGTCGCGAGCCGCCTGCCAAGGCCGGTCGAGGGCGGCATGAGAGGATTCTGAGTCAGGAAGGACCAAGGAAAGTAAGAGCCGGATCCGGCTAAGGAAGGAAACAGAGAAGCAAGAGACGACTTACCATCGGCGGGGGATTGGCGCGCGAGTATGGCTCCTTGCCGAAACGCCATTCCTCCGTGAGGTCGCAGTTCGCCAAGAAGTTCACCGTGTCCACCACCTCCGCGGGGCATGTCCTTGAGCACATCCGCCGGTCTCCGCGCCGCCATCCGCGATCGATGAGGGCGGCCTCAAGAGGGAGAACTCGCGCGCCACGGCGGCGCCAGCAAGTATGCTCCGCCAGGCCCTCCGACCGTGTCATGACGCGGAGTCACAAGAACGGGCGGCGGTGCCTTACGAGGGTCAGCCGACCGGGCCTCAGAGGGACCAGCCGGTGGGTCGGCTCATGGCGATTCGCCGCCCACGTAGGGCGGCAAGTTGACTCCGCCGCCGGGGCGACGTTTGACGAGAAGTATGAGCGCTGCCACATCTTCACCGACTTGATGACGGGATGGCAGGGAAAGGATTCTCGGCACCGCCTCCTCTATGGCGATGAACGTGCCGCGACAGAGCCGGCACGCGAGCGACGTGGGTCCCGAAGCCGCTGAAAGAACTCCCCACAGCTCGATGGTGGGGAGGACTCGAGGAAACCTTCGATAAGGATGCGGCGGCGCCAGCAGCACCACCGTGTTGGGGTGAGGTGGTGCGGCCGAGCCCAAGAACTCCAAGAACGAAGCGGAAGAAGCCGCCGCCGGCAGCCCCACCGCCCGCTGTGAGGTGCGAGCGAAGATCACCCGCCGCCTCCTCCGGCGCCGGGCGTGATTTCGCCCGCGGGTGCGGGCTCGCACTAGGTGGCTGCCGGGATGCGCGCGCTCGACGGCGAACTCGATTATGTCGCTATCAATGATGGAGCTGCCCCACACACCGGAGCGCGGTGGGAGGCACGGGCGGGTTGATGAGGAGCTCATCTCCGTGGCGAGGAAGAAACGAGGCTCGCGCAAGGCGGAGCAAGGAAGAAGACGAGGCAGGAGCGGGATGAGAGTGCGCGGCCGCCGCCTCTCCTCCCCGCCACTTATAGGCGCTTAGGCTGCGGCCGAGGGGCGGGCGGGATTAATCGCGCCACGCCCTCACGCCTCACGATTAATCCCACGACGCTACGCTGCCGCAGTAACAGCGGGAGTCCAACCGCCTCAGCGGATTTGCCGCTGGCCGGGCATGGTAGTGGCGGCCCCGCTGACGGCCTGTCTTGTCACGCTGGTCGGCAGACCGCCTCGCCAAGCGTGGCGTCAGCGTGGCGGCTCCATGACGGGCGGCTGCCGGAAGCTTATCGTGCACGCCGCCCGGATCCCGCTGCGACCTTCGAAACCTTTGAAGAACAAGACGGCCTCCTGCAAAGCCGACTCCAGATAAAGACGGCGGGCCGAGTCCAGATTCTTCCATCAAAGGGATGAAGCTGTCGAGGCTCGTCGACGGGCTGCCCTCGGTGCCTCCCCAGCTTCGGGGACTACTGTCGGAGTAATGGACTACGGGTAGGCAGACCCGAGCCCCTGAACCTTTCAAAACATCGGGGCAGACCGCGTCCCTCAAGACCCCAAGACAAAGAGCCGCCTTCAGATAATCGGCAACAGAGTCACCGACCACCCTCCGGGCCGAGTCCCAGGCCGCCAGACAAGCCGACTTCAGCCAGCGACTCCAAATGAGGCGGCTACAAGGAGTCGGCCCGCGACCTTCACCACCTCACGCCTGGGCGATTATGGGGTAAAGCCGCCATGCCCATCCCCGCCCAGTCCATAAAGGGCGGTATGGCTACAGCGCCGCATCGACAGAGATCTTCGTCCCGCGCAACATGCATATATACCGCCTCGACATCAGCACCATGGGCGGATTCTCGCACCACGATGGCCTGTCTCAGACGACCAAGACGGCGGGACCCGATCGTCAAGGGAGTACCAAGACGGCGAAAGCACCCCAAAGACGGACCTGATGGAGTCGGCCGCTCCTCCCGTGGATACACGCGCCATTAACTGAGATAAGACAGGAATGGCAACAAGGATCGCCGCCAAGCGGCGGCACTGCTGCCATAACCCTATGACCAAGCTCACGTATTAGAAGCACGGCCACAGAATCAGAGTCGGCAAGATCTACCACAAGGACAAGGGCTGTCGGCCCATGCCGGGCCGCCGGCGGGCCCTGTGAGTCAAGGAGAAGACGGCGACTTAGAGACCGACGGCTTGGACCCACACCCAGCCGGATTATTGTTGTACCCTCGGGGTAGACCTATATAAACCCCCCTGGGCACCCATGCAAAGGGTTGGAAGCTAGTAGTTATAGGCACACACATAGAGGAGAGAAGAGCAAGTCGTGCCCTTCTCCTTCCCCGGCCCCAAACAGCTCAAGGAGCCTTGTACCCACTTTGCCATAGTGATCATGCGAGACCCCGCAGAGCAGCAAGAGGGGTGTTATCTCCTCGAGAGCCCTCAAGCCGGGTAAGATCTCGCCGGCTGCATGCCTCGCCTCATCCCGCTTCTGTGCACCAGCGATGTTCTACTCTGCCTCCATGATAAGCCATCCTTGGCATATGTCGCACCCAACCCCCGACAAGCCCACTAAAAATATCTGGGCCTAAATCAGCATAAGCTTTCATATTTTTTTGGTAGGCATGTGCCCATAGTGGGCCTTTAACAGGCCTAAACATATTTTGGGCCCTCAGTAAAAATAGGCCGTTTACAGGTGTAAATATCTTGAGCCCATAAAAAACATGGGCCTTTAATAGACCGAAAGTGAGATTGGGCCCTGATTGTGCCAAATAACCCACTGGACTTAGCAGGTCGAAATGGTGGCCCATTTACGACGCGGATCTTTGACAGGCCGAAATTCAGACGGGTCGTAAATGCGCCGACCTAATACACGGGCCTTTAACAGGCCGGAACTTCGGTCGGGCTAGATTATCGTCATTTTTATATGTGCCATTAATGGGCCCGATATGACGTTGGGCCACATATGGCCCATGGTTTACGTCCGGCGTTAACAGGCCGAAAATGACAACAGGAAGAAAGTGGCCCAAATCTATAGTGGGCCTCTAACAGGCCGAAAGTTTTGATGGCCTGTAAATGGGCCCAAATGAAACCGACCTTTAACAGCCGGAAATACACCGGGCCGTGATTCGCCCAATTACTTAGCGGATCGTTAACGGGCCGGCGACCATGGGCCACGTTGATGGCAAGTTTAGGACAGGCCGCTGACGGGCCGATTGACAGAGAATGTTGGGCCTTTAGCCGGGCCGCCCATTATGGTCTGCAGAATCTTGTGGGCTTTTAGTCGGGCCGCCCATTATGGTCTGCAAAATCTTGTGGGTTTTTAGCTGGCCGCCCATTATGGTCCGCTAAATTTTGTGGGTTTTAGTCGGGCCGCCCATTATGGTCCGCTAAATCTTATGGGCCTTCGTTGGCTGGCCCATTTAAACTTTGTGGGCCTTCGCTTGACCGGTCCATGTGTCCACATATCATAGGCCCACCTCGACCGCTGGATGAGTGACACCTGTGTTAACGCCGAGTCGACGCGTGGATCCGCCACCAATGAGAATTTTACACGGAAAATCGGCATTGGTCATGGTCGTTAACGGTTATCGGATCCAAAATCCGACCCGATAGCTTAACGGCGTTCGCTACGGTGGATGCCACGGTCGGTCACCCTGACGAAAAGCACTTCGCGGACGCTGGATTTATCGCCATGGAAGTGGACACTTCTATGATGATAATTTTGGTAATGTCATGGAACACTTCTACTGACAAGACATGTATGACTATCTTGATTCTATCATAAATTTGTCATGGATGTACATGCATGACAAAAAACGCGACCTACAGTGACAAACACGTATCATCACGGAAGTGTATTTTTTTTGTAGTGTACCTTAATACTTCTCTTGTAGTTGCGGATGCTTGCAATAGGGGTTAATCATAAGTGGGATGCTTGTCCAATAAAGGACAACATCCAAACATCAGTCCACCCACATACCAAATTATCAAAGTAACGAACATGAATCATATGAGCGTGATGAAAACTAGCTTGATCATAATTCCCATGTGTCCTCGGGTGCGTTTTCCTTCATATAAGAGTTTGTCCAGGCTTGTCCTTTGTTACAAAAAGGATTGGGCCATCTTGTTGCACCTTATTTACTTTCATTACTTATTACCCATTACAAATTACCTTATCACAAAACTATCGGTTACTGATAATTTCAGTGCTTGCAGAGAATACCTTAATGAAAAGCGCTTGTCATTTCCTTCTGCTCCTCATTGGGTTCAACACTCTTACTTATTGAAAGGACTATGATATATCCCCTATACTTGTGAGTCATCAAGTGCCGCCGATGTCGCTGCAGTTCTTCCGAGCCTGTGGAGGGAACTCGGCCAGAAGTCGCTCGTCGCAGCTTGCATCGGAGCATCCGACACCCCTGAACGACCAGATGAGGCAGCTAATAGAGCTGCATAGGGTGGCCGGCTTGGCCATGAAGGATCTGATAGTCCGGCTTTGACCAGCCAAACCAATTCCTAGAAGCTACTTCAGTTTTGTGAGGCGACTCGTCGATGCGCTGCCTCGAGTTGATGCTGTGAAGCGCTCCACATACCGGCCGCTATCTAGCATGCATCTAGTGTATTAAGTTCATGGAAAAACAGAGTAATGCAATAAGAACGATGACATGATGTAGACACGATAAACTCACATATGAATAAACCCCATCTTGTTACCATTAATAGCAACGATGCATGCGTGTCATGTCTCTTTCTATCACTGAGATTGAGCACCACAAGATCGAACCCATCACAAAGCACCTCTTTCCATGGCAAGAAAAATCAATCTAGTTAGCCAAACCAAAATTTCAGAGAAGAAATATGAGGCTATAACAATCATGCATCTAAGAGTTCAGCAAAGACTCAAATAATATTCATGGCTAGAACTGATCATAAAATCACAATTCATCGGATCCCAACAAACACACCGCAAAAAAAAGTTACATCAAATAGATCTCCAAGAACATCGAGGAGACCATTGTATTGAAGATAAAAAAGAGAGAAGAAGCCATCTGGCTACTAGCTATGGACCCGTAGGTCTATGGTAAACTACTCACGCATCATCGAAGGGGCAACAAGGATGACGAAGAACCCTATCATGGTCATTGGCCCCTCCGGCAAAGTGCCAGAAAAGGCATCTAGATTGGATCTCGTGGTTCTGGAACTTGCGGCGGCGGAAACTGTATTTCCTCGACTTCCCTAGGGTTTTGGGATTAGAGTATTTATAGAGGTGGAGGTAGGTCATCAAGCTTCCCATGGGCTCCACTACCCACCAGGGTGCGCTTGGGGCCTCTGACGCGCCTTGGTGCCAAGTGGGCCCCACGGGCCTCCTCTCGTGTGCTCCTTTGGCTCCCCAGGTGTCTTCTAGGCAGAAAAAATCTCCAAAAAGTTCCATGGCATTTGGACTTCGTTTGGTATTGATAATCTACAAAGTAAAAAAGAAGCAAAAAACAACAGCTGGCACTGGGCACTTTGTCAATAGGTTAGTCCCAAAAAAGGATATAAAGTTGCTAGTAAATGAATATAAAACATCCAAGATTGATAATATAACAGCATGGAGAAATAAAAAATTATAGATACGTTGGAGACGTATCACTCCCAAACAACTTCACGCCACTAGAAACATCCTACGTGCCAGATTCCGCTGAGACCCCGAGACCTGAGCCTCGCCGTCGCTCCGCCATTTATTCAGGCTAGGTTAGCCACCATCTGACACCACTGTCATTGTCAAAACCGGCAGATCTCGCGTAGGGGGTCCTGAACTGTGCATCTAAGGATCAAGGGTAACAGGAGGCAGGGGACATGATGTTTACCCAGGTTTGGGCCCTCTTAATGGAGGTAATACCCTACTCCCTACTTGATTGACTTTGATGAGTATAGGGGTTACAAGTGTTCATCTACCTTGGGGGGTCAACTGAATTTCTTGAGAACAAGCAAAGGTCTAAGCTTGGGGGAGTTGATACGTCTCCGTCGTATCTACTTTTCCAAACACTTTTGCCCTTGTTTTGGACTCTAACTTGCATGATTTGAATGGAACTAACCCAGGCTGACGCTGTTTTCAGCAGACTTTCCATGGTGTTATTTATGTGCGTAAACAAAAGTTCTCGAATGACCTGAAACTCCACGGAACGCCTATTTGGAAATAATAAAAATCCTTGCAAAGATGAAGATCGGGGGCCCACACCTGGCCACGAGGGTGGGGGCGCCTCCCTAGGCGCGCCTCTACCTCGTGGGCCCCCGAGCTCCTCCGACCTCAACTCCAACTCTATATATTTGCTTTGGGAGAAAAAATCAGATAGAAGAATTCATCGCGTTTTACGGACACGGAGCCGCCAAGCCCTAAAACCTCTGGGAGGGCTGATCCGAGTCCGCTCGGGCTCCAGAGAGGGGATTCGTCGCCATCGTCATCATCAACCATCCTCCATCACCAATTTCATGATGCTCACCGCCGTGCGTGAGTAATTCCATCGTAGGCTTGCTGGACGGTGATGGGTTGGATGAGATCTATCATGTAATCGAGTTTGTTTTGTTAGGGTTTGATCCTAGTATCCACTATGTTCGAGATTGATGTTGCTATGACTTTGCTATGCTTAATGCTTGTCACTAGGGCCCGAAAGTGCCATGATTTCAGATCTGAACCTATTATGTTTTCATGAATATATGTGAGTTCTTGATCCTATCTTGCAAGTCTATAGTCACCTACTATGTGTTATGATCCGCAACCCCAAGTGACAATAATCGGGACCACTCCCGTGATGACCATAGTTTGAGGAGTTCATGTATTCATTATGTGCTAATGCTTTGTTCCGGTACTCTATTAAAAGGAGGCCTTAATATCCCTTAGTTTCCATTAGGACCCCGCTGCCACGGGAGGATAGGACAAAATATGTCATGCAAGTTCTTTTCCATAAGCATGTATGACTATACTTGGAATACATGCCTACATTACATTGATGAATTGGAGCTAGTTCTGTGTCACCCTATGTTATGACTGTTACATGATGAACCGCATCCGGCATAATTCTCCATCACCGATCCAATGCCTATGAGCTTTTCACATATTGTTCTTCGCTTATTTATTTTTCCGTTGCTACTGTTACAATCACTACAAAACACCAAAAATATTACTTTTGCTACCGTTACTTTTGTTACCGGTACCACTACTATTATATTACTTTGCTACTAAATACCTTGCTGCAGATACTAAGTTATCCAGGTGTGGTTGAATTGACATCTCAACTGCTAATACTTGAGAATATTCTTAGGACCCCCTTGTGTCGAATCAATAAATTTGGGTTGAACACTCTACCCTCGAAAACTGTTGCGATCCCCTATACTTGTGGGTTATCAAGACTATTTTCTGGCGCCGTTGCCGGGGAGCATAGCTCTATTCTTTGAGTCACTTGGGATTTATATCTGCTGGTCACTATGAAGAACTTGAAAGATGCTAAGACAACAATTTATCCCTCAACTACGAGGGGAGGTAAGGAACTGCCATCTAGCTCTGCACTTGATTCACCTTCTGTTTTGAGTAAGCTTGCGACACCTAAACCTGCTTCTGCTATTCGTTCTGATATGTCGCATGTTATTGATGATGCCACTTCTGCTATGCATGATACTTATGATGAAACTACTTCTATGCTTGATACTACTATGCCCCTTAGTGAATTTCTTGATGAACAAATTGCTAGGGCTAGAGAGAAAGAAATTATTGAAACTGATTATATTGATGAAAGTGATGATGAAGATTTTCCTGTTATTCCTGAGGGTTATGTTTTTGATAAAGAAGCTTCTTTAGCTATTTTAGCTTGCAAAGATAGATATGAGCTCAAGAGATTATTAGCTAAATGAAATCAGCAATCTCTTAATGATAGAATGAAACCTGACCCTGCTTTTGCTACTTCACCTATCTGTGTTCCCGATAAGGATTATGAATTCTCTGTTGATCCTGATATAATTACTTTGGCTGAATCTGATCCTTTTCATGGTTATGAATCTGAAACTGTTGTGGCACATCTTACTAAATTAAATGATATAGCCACCATGTTCATTAATGATGAGAAATCTCGCTACCTTTATATCCTTAAAATATTTCCGTACTCATTAAAGGGTGATGCTAAGATATGGTTTAATTCTCTTGATGGTTGTGCGTGTAGTCCCTAGGATAAGATTTATTACTTCTCTGCTAAATATTTCCCTGCTCATAAGAAACAAGCTGCTTTAAGGGATATATACAATTTTGTGCAAATTAGAGAAGAGAGTCTCCCACAAGCTTGGGGGAGGCTTCTCAAGTTACTTAATGCTTTGCCTGATCATCGTCTTAAGAAAAATGAAATACTTGATATCTTTTATAATGGACTAACCGATGCTTCCAGAGATTACCTGGATAGTTGTGCTGGTTCTGTTTTCAGGGAAAGAACACCGGATGAAGCTGAAATTCTATTGAATAATATGTTGACAAATGAAAATAATTGGACACTTCTGGAGCCAGCTCCTGAGCCAATTCCTGAGCCTGTTCCTAAACCAACTCCAAATAAGAGGGCTGTTCTATTTCTTAGTCCTGAAGATATGCAAGAGGCAAAGAAATTTATGAAAGAAAAGGGTATTAAAGCTGAAGATGTTGAGAATTTACCTCCTATTGAAGAAATACATGGTCTTAATTTACCGCCTGTTGAAGAAACATATGATCTTAATCCATTACCTATTGAAGAAACTCATGGTCTTGATAACCCGACACAGGTAGTAAAGGTAAATTCTCTCTATAGATATGATAAAGCTGAAATCCCTCCTACTAAAATTGCTAGCCAATGCTTGGATGAGTTTGATAACTTTATGGTTAAGCAAGAAGATTTCAATGCTTATTTTGGTAGACAATTAAAACAGAATGCCTATATGATTGAACACTTGGGTAATTACATGGCTAATGTTAGAGGTGAACTTAAACTCATTAGTAAACATGCTTCTATGGTTACCACTCAAGTAGAACAAGTACTTAAGGCTCAAAATGATTTTCTCAATGAAATGAATAGTAAGAAAAATGATTATGCTGTTAGAGTGGCTACTAGAACTGGTAGAATGACTCAGGAACCTTTGTATCCTGAAGGCCACCCTAGGAGAATTGAGCAAGATTCTCAGAGAAATAATATTGATGCACCTAGTTCTTCTAAAAGAAGAAAAAGAAAATGATAGGACTTTGCATGCTTCTAGTGAACCTATTGCTGAACCACCTGAGAATCCAAATGATATTTCTATTTCTGATGCTGAAACACAATCTGTTAATGAGCATGAACCCAATGAAAATGTTAATGATGATGTTCATGATGATTCTCAACCTAGTAATGATAATGATGTAGAAACTGAACCTACTGTTGATCTTGATAACCCACAATCAAAGAATCAACGTTATGATAAGAGAGACTTTTTTGCTAGGAAGCATGGTAAAGAAAGGGAACTTTGGGTTCAGAAACCCATGCCTTTTCCTCCCAAACCATCCAAGAAAAAGGATGATGAGGATTTTGAGCGCTTTGCTGAAATGATTAGACCTATCTTTTTGCGTATGCGATTAACTGATATGCTCAAAATGAATCCTTATGCTAAGTATATGAAAGATATTGTTAAAAATAAGAAAAAGATACCTGAAGCTGAAATTTCCACCATGCTTGCTAATTATATTTTTAAGGGTGGAATACCTAAGAAACTAGGAGATCCAGGAGTACCCACTATACCATGCTCCATTAAAAGAAATTATGTTAAAACTGCTTTATGTGAACTTGGAGCCGGTGTTAGTGTTATCCCTCTCTCTTTATATCGTAGACTTGACTTGAATAAGTTGACACCTACTGAAATATCTTTGCAAATGGCTGATAAATCAACTGCTATACATGTCAGTATTAGTGAGGATGTGCCTGTTGTGGTTGCAAACGTTACTATTTTAACGAACTTTGTTATTCTTGGTATTCCCGAGGACGATAATATGTCTATTATTCTTGGAAGGCCTTTTTTGAATACTGCAGGGGCTATTATAGATTCCAACAAAGGCAATGTCACTTTTCATATTAATGGCAATGAGCATACGGTACACTTTCCGAGGAAACAACCTCAAGTTCATAGTATTAACTCTATTGGAAAAATTCAATCGATTATTTTTGGAGGTTTTGAATTTCCTCTTCCTACTATCAAGAAGAAATATGATATTCTTATTATTGGGGACGTGCATATCCCCGTTGAGGTAACATAGTGTTTTTCGAAATTTCTTTAGTTCCATGTTATTCAGAATGAGTTTGTTAACAAGACTTGATCAACCTTGTTAGTGGATTCCTTTTGATGAGCATGAGATGGATGAAACTAGAAGGCACAACCTTCTGTACCCTCTTTCTATTTTCTGTTAATTAGTTGAAATAAAGTAAAAATAGTATTTTTTCTGTCTGTTTTCTGATTTATCTGTGCAATATAAAAATACCCCGAAAATAAAAGTTCTCCAAATGCCCTGAAAATGGGACATGATTTTTTTTCTAGAATATTTGAGAATATATGGCACTGAGAACACAGCAGGAGGGGCAAGCACCTGGCCACAAGGGTGGAGGGCACGCCCTACCCCCCAGGGCGCGCCCCCCTGCCTCGTGGGCCCACGGTGGCCCTCCTCCACTTATTCCTGCAGCCATACACTCCTTCTTCCTCCCACAAACACCAATATCCAGCTCAAGCACGAGTTCTAGCTCATTTTGCTGCGATTTTCGATCTCCTTGCTCAAAGCACCTCTCACAAAACTGCTTGGGGAGATTGTTCCTTGGTATGTGACTCCTCCATTGGTCCAATTAGTTTTTCTTCTAGTGCTTTATTCATTACAAATTTGTGCTGCCTAGGTGACCATGTTCTTGAGCTTGCATGTCAAATTTATATGGTTCCAAGTAGTTCTAATGCTTGATATAGGCTCTAGGCACTTGTAGGAGTAGTTGCTATCAATTTTATTGAGTTTGGTTTACTTTTGTTTGAAGTTACTAAAAATTTCAGAATATTTCAGAAAATAATGAAGAGATTTTTGAGGGGCTCATCGAGCCGAAGCTCGAAGGAAAAAGCAAAATGAAGAAGCATAGAGGCCCAAATATAATTTGCCTCGCACCATGGAGGTCCGGCCGTGTGAATGGCCTTCCGATGATTTCTTGAGAAAAGCTGGGATTTACGATGATTTCTATTCATTGGCTGAGAATGCTGACCTCACCGACTTCCTCCGCGACCAACGTCATCAGTATCTCTTACTCACTAATACTTTTGTGCAAAACTTCTACTATTTCCCTAAAGAAACACCTCCTTCAGTAGAGTTTCATTTATATGATGTTGTTAAGAAGATGGCACTAGATGAATTATGCAAGGTTTGCAAAATACCCTTCCAGGGTACCTTAGATGAACCACATCGTAAAGATGTGGACGGGTTTATTGACACCATTACTGTGGGGGAAACCAGGAAGGTTTCCGATGCAAGAATCACTAGAATACATTTTCCTGTTTTACGCTACTTTGCCATATTTGCTAGTCGTTGCTTGATTGGTCGTGGAAACTGTGGAAACTTTAGTGTTCCTGATATTATCATTCTGCTTCATGGTTTATATTCCGATAACACTGTTAGTATGGGCGGTATTATTGCCAAACGGTTAAGTCTGAACCGTACTAAGGGTCCCATCTTTGGATATATTTATGCTTCACGCCTTGCTGCACATTATAACATACCTATTAGGCACTCTGAAAAAGAAGAAAAATTGCTGCCCAATGCTTATTTAGATTATAAGAGTATGGTAGCGCATGACTTTATTGTTAAGAATAAGGAAGGGGAGCTTAAATACAAATTGTTCTTTGATAAACATCACCCTGAGACTATTACCTTGCCTGCTCCTTCCTTGTTTAATTTATCTGAAGGTCCGTATATCGTTTCGTGGGTGGCCATTCGCTTCTCTGAACCCTACACCAGCCTCGGAGCGGAACCACAATTTGAGCCTCCACGACAGTCTGATTACTTTTGGGATCCGAAGATGACTGCCAGTCAGTGGCAGTCAGAGTCCTCTTCATCTCAGTACGACCCCAGCTATAACTACGGATATTCGCCAGGCCATCCTTGGCAATAAACCAACTTAGGCCAAAAGCCTAAGCTTGGGGGAGTACGTATTTCCCACCGACATTACATTTATGTTCACACACTCATTGCTAGATGTCGGTGCTCATACTCTTTCATTGTATTATCCATGCTAGTTTATTTTCTTTTTCCTGCTTTCTTCTTGTGTGTTTAATAAAATTTAAGAAAAAACAAAAAAAATTAGTTGTAGCTTTTAGCTAGTGTACTTTTCTTGCTGTAGTAGTAATAATTAAAAAGAAAACCCAAAAATATTTCCCGTTCTTCTTTTGTTTGTTGGGAGCTTTCCCGTGTAAATAGTTTTAGTTATTTTATTTTCTTTGGGGGTCGTAGGAGAAGACCATAATTAAATTGTTGAAGTGGCTCTTATATGCATTATTGTTGATTTAACCAAGAGCCCATATTGCCTTGTCTTCTCCTGTTTATTGAATGCTCGCAGATTCCATCCCAGTCTTTTGCTAGCCTTCACTTGTACTAAACGGGAATACTGATTGTGCATCCAATCCCTTAAACCCCAAAGTTATTCCATATGAGTCCACCATACCTTCCTATATGCGGTATTTACCTGTCGTTCCTAGTAAATTTGTATGTGCCAAACTCTAAACCTTCAAATAAACATTCTGTTTTGTATGCTCGAATAGCTCATGTATCAACTAGGGCTACCCTTATCTTCCATGTTAGGCGGGTTATTCTCAAGAGGAGTGGACTCCCCTCCTCATTCCCGAGAAAATGGCTGGTCACCGGGATGCCCAGTCCCATGCTTTATGCAAACTAAATCAAAATAATTGCAAACAAAACTCCCCCTGGGTCTGTTGCTAGTTGGAGACACTCGTTGTTTCGAGCAAGTCATGGATTGATGCTTGTTGGTGGAGGGGGAGTATAAACTTTACCATTCTGTTTGGGAACCGCCTATAATGTGTGTAGCATGGAAGATATCGTCATCTCTTGGTTGTTATGTTGACAATGAAAGTATGCCGCTCAAAATATTATTTATCTCTGCTTTAAAACCGAGCTCTGGCACCTCTACAAATCCCTGCTTCCCTCTGCGAAGGGCCTATCTGTTTACTTTTATGTTGAGTCATCACCCTCTTATTAAAAAGCACTAGCTGGAGAGCGCAGCTGTCATTTGCATTCATTACTATTAATTTATATTGGGTATGACTATGATTGGATTTCTTTTACCATTAATTACAATGTCTAGTCAGTCCTTGATCATTAAAGGTGCTCTGCATTTATGTTTTGCGGTCTCAGAAAGGGCTAGCGAGATACCATCCTGTTATATCATATCATGATTGTTTTGAGAAAGTGTTGTCATCCGAGATTTATTATTATGGCTCGCTAGTTGATTATGCTATTGATATGAGTAAACATGAGACCTAAGAGTTATTGCAAATGTGGTTAGTCATAGTCTTTGCTGAAAACTTGAATGCTGGCTTTACATATTTACAACAACAAGAGCAAACAGAGTTTGTAAAAGTTTTTATTTATCACTTTCAGTTTGTCAACTAAATTGCTTGAGGACAAGCAAAGGTTCAAGCTTGGGGGAGTTGATACGCCTCCGTCGTATCTACTTTTCCAAACACTTTTGCCCTTATTTTGGACTCTAACTTGCATGATTTGAATGGAACTAACCTGGACTGACGCTGCTTTCAGCAGACTTTCCATGGTGTTATTTATGTGTAGAAACAACAGTTCTCGGAATGACCTGAAACTCCAGGGGACGTCTATTTGGAAATAATATAAAATCCTTGCAAAAGATTAAGATCAGGGGGCCACACCCTGGCCACGAGGGTGGGGGCGCCCCCCCCCCCCCCTAGGGCGCGCCCCCTACCTCGTGGGCCCCCGAGCTCCTCCGACCTCAACTCCAACTCTATATATTTGCTTTGGGAGAAAAAAATCAGAGAGAAGAATTCATCGCGTTTTACGACTGAGGAGCCGCCAAGCCCTAAAACCTCTCGGGAGGGCTGATCTAGAGTCCGCTCGGGCTCCGGAGAGGGGATTCGTCGCCATCGTCATCATCAACCATCCTCCATCACCAATTTCATGATGCTCACCGTCAGGCGTGAGTAATTCCATCATAGGCTTGCTTGGACGGTGATGGGTTGGATGAGATCTATCATGTAATCGAGTTTGTTTTGTTAGGGTTTGATCCCTAGTATCCACTATGTTCTGAGATTGATGTTGCTATGACTTTGCTATGCTTAATGCTTGTCACTAGGGCCCGAGTGCCATGATTTCAGATCTGAACCTATTATGTTTTCATGAATATATGTGAGTTCTTGATCCTATCTTGCAAGTCTATAGTCACCTACTATGTGTTATGATCCGGCAACCCGGAAGTGACAATAATCGGGATCACTCCCGGTGATGACCATAGTTTGAGGAGTTCATGTATTCATTATGTGCTAATGCTTTGTTCCGGTACTCTATTAAAAGGAGGCCTTAATATCCCTTAGTTTCCATTAGGACCTCGCTGCCACGGGAGGGTAGGACAAAAGATGCCATGCAAGTTCTTTTCCATAAGCACGTATGACTATATTCGGAATACATGCCTACATTACATTGATGAATTGGAGCTAGTTACATGTCACCCTATGTTATGATGTTACATGATGAACCGCATCCGCATAATTCTCCATCACCGATCCAATGCCTACGAGCTTTTCACATATTGTTCTTCGCTTATTTACTTTTCCGTTACTCTTGTTATAATCACTACAAAACACCAAAAATATTACTTTTGCTACGTTACTTTTGTTACCGCTACCACTACTATCATATTACTTTGCTACTAAATACCTTGCTGCAGATACTAAGTTATCCAGGTGTGGTTGAATTGACAACTCAACTACTAATACTTGAGAATATTCTTTTGCTCCCCTTGTGTCGAATCAATAAATTTGGGTTGAATACTCTACCCTCGAAAACTGTTGCGATCCCCTATACTTGTGGGTTATCAAGGGTCTAAATACTTTTATAGATAACCCGTTGAGAATGTACGGAAGGTGCCTATTTAAGGAGACCAGATCTCAGATGCTATTCCACACCAGGAGAAAATCCTTCGAACTTTGCCTCAAGAAACTGCACAGTCATGCCCAGCACTCCTAGTTCTTCTTCCCGCCCCCACGGCCCTCAAAAAGGCGATTGGGAGAGCTGCTCTGTATCCCACGCCCAGCTAAACAAGATCCAGGTGCAGGGCTACCTCCCTCCTGCGGATCTAGACCCCGTTCGGGCGGGATTAACCTCCTTTACTGGCGAAGCCCTCGCGGGAAATTTCTCGAATCCTTCAGTAGGGGAGCGGGTGTGCTTCGTTTCCTTTCTTTTAAGATGCGTTGGATTTCCAATCCATCCTTTCCTCCGAGGTCTCCTGGAGTACTATGGCCTCCAACTGCACAATCTCACACCGGGCTCCATTCTGCACATCGCGGGTTTCGTCGCTCTTTGCGAGCTTTCCTTAGGCTGCGAGGCCCATTTCGAGCTATGGAGGAAGCTCTTCTGCCTCGTCCCTCGCTCCCAAAAGGGATCCATATTCGAGGTGGGCGGCGCCGAAGTATGGCGCATAGCCGAGACAGGGTACCTATCCAGCACTCCGAAGAAGGCATCCGAAGAGTGGACCTCGCAGTGGTTTTATATAGAAGACATCGTTCTCTCGGACCCAATCTGGCGTGGCCTACCGGAATTCTCCAATGCCCTGTCAAAGAAGCGCCACATCTGGCGTCCCCAAAGCCTCGAGGAGGTAGATAGTGTGGAGGTTAAGATGCTGATGGACAAGATAAAAATACTCACCCAATCCGGACTGTCTATAGTCGAGGTCATGGCGATTCCCATATCGTGAGGTGTTCAGCCACTCCAATCCAGAGGACTCCCCATGTGGAACTTCAACGGGGAGGATGATACATCTCCCTAAGGGCGCAAGGGCCCAGACAACTTCGCCGCCCTGGCCGCCATGTTGGCTGATCGTTACAAAGGGGAGAAAGAAGAATTCGCTTGCCTCAAGTGCCGAGATGGCTTTTCTATGTACAAACCCCCTAGCTGGGTAAGCTCTCAATTCAGAACCTCACTTAAACTTCTTCCTAAGTCACAGTCAGTCAAACTTAACCCGAACATTTTCAACAGGAATGGAGGAAGGCCACTGCGGGGATTTATAGCCCCGCTCCGCAGCCGGAGGACCATATTTGGGACCTGGATCCCGGATTCGAGGAGGATCCAGATATATTTGTGGATTTCAAGGAGGGGGACTTCTATCAGGCGAACTACAACAGTATAGAAGTGGCTATCGAAGCCGATTACCCCAGCCTTCTTCCTTCTTCCCATGTAAGTGCCCAGGGAGCGTCTCCTCCAAAAGGGTTTTCCCATCGCGCCTCACCCATTGCACTGTCTCGTGCTTCAAAGGGGCGGCGCTCGTCTCACCATGCCGCGCCGAGATCGTCCCTTAAGAAGGGGACACCGACACCAGGCGGATCTTCGAAAAGAAAGGCGGACAGGGATACTTCTAAGCTCCGACCTTCATAAAAAAGGTACGACTTTTGATACGCCTTGTGGCAAACATACCGAACTGTGACATTTGCTGTTGTGCCATATTGCAGGAAGAGCATCCACCGGACTATATTCGGAGATCTCGCCGGACATACGTCCACCAATCCGACCCCGAATCCTGCCTCTAGGGCCAAAGTTGATACGGGTGCCATATCAGATTGTCCTCTCTCCGACGACTCGGATAATGTATCCGTCACCAACTCTGAAGTGGAGAGTGCCATGAACCATCGGCGCCAGAGGGCAGCTATGCGCGACCCTAGTTTTACTAAAGAGGCATTCAATGCCTTCAGTTCGGCGGATGCATATATCCGAGCTGCTCAAGATGGGCTTACTGGGGCCACTTCTCAACTTTCGAAGGATTTTCGGGTAAGATCTTTTTGTATAGATTTAATAGCTATATACCAGTAGCCCCCGAGACTTGAAAACAGTTGAAGCAACTGATTTTAAGGATCGATGTATGAATAGGTACTTATGGAGAAGAACAACATGCTATCTCGTGAGTTGGAACATTGCCGGACTCAGCTAACTGTTGTTACCGTCGAACTGGAGAAGTCCAAGGAGGCACTTAGGGAGTCCTGGACTAAGGGTTCCTCGGGCGTCCGGCATGTTATCCATGGGTCGGACTGATGGGCTGTGAAGACACGAAGGCCGAAGACTGTAGCCATGTCTGGATGGGACTCTCCTTGGCGTGGAAGGCAAGCTTGGCGATCAACTATAAAGATTCCTTCCTATGTAACCGACTCCGTGTAACCCTAGATCCCCTTGGTGTCTATATAAACCGGAGGGTTTAGTCCGGAAAGGATATACTCATTACCATAGTCATACAGGCTAGACTTTTAGGGTTTAGCCATTATGATCTCGTGGTAGATCAACTCTTGTAATATTCATATTCGTCAAGATCAATCAAGCAGGAAGTAGGGTATTACCTCCATAGAGAGGGCCGAACCTGGGTAAACATCGTATCCCCTGTCTCCTGTTACCATCGACCTTAGACGCATAGTTCGGGACCCCTACCCAAGATCCGTCGGTTTTGACACCGACATTGGTGCTTTCATTGAGAGTTCCACTGTGTCATCAACAAAAGGTTCGATGGCCCCTTCAATCGTCGATAGTGACGTTGTCCAAGGAGAAACCTTCCTCCCCGGACAGATCTTCATATTCGTCGGCTTCGTTCTGCGGACCAACTTGCTTGGTCATCTGGAGCAGATCGATAGCTACGCCCCTGGTCACCAGGTCAGATTTGGAAGCTTGAACTACGTCACGGATATCCGTGGAGACTTGATCTTCGACGGATTTGAGACCGCGGCGATCGCTCCCGCTCGCTCCGATGAACATGACACAAATTTGTCATCGGACCACATTCCGGAGATGATTCCCGTAACTGCTACGGCCTTAGATCCGGAGCAAATTGCGCCATCCAAGGCCACAGAGTCCGCGGTGTTGGAGCCGCACACAGACTCAACACCTTGCAATATCTGCGTCAACAGAATTCCGGACTCGTTTCCGGCTATAAGTTCCGAACCGCGTACACCTGCGGACACCGGACTGGATTGGTTATCGATCTTCGAGTTCAGCGCCGCAGACATCTTCCAACACTCGCCCTTGGGCGATGTGCTAAATGCATTAAAGAACATCTCCTTGGCGGGGGAATCACAGCCGAACTATGTCCGGTTCGAACTAGAGGCTGATGATGGAGAATTTCGCTTCCCACCCGCCACCCACTTCATAGCCACTATCGAGGACTTAACCGACATGCTTGTTTATAGCTCTGAGGACATCGTGGTATGGACGACGATGCTGACAAGGAGCAAGGCCAAGACCCGCCATTCACTGGACGTTGGACGGCCACCTCTTCGTACGATGTGTACATGGTTGACACACCTAAAAAAGCTAGCGACGATGACAAAGAAGATCCAGTTGCGAATAAACCTCCTGAGACATAGCCCAAGCGCCGGCGCCCCAAACGCCGTTCTAAGTCATGTCGCTCAAAAGACAGCAACACTGGCACCGGATAAAATAGTACTCCAGACGACGCCGAAAACAATGAAGACCCTGTTGGAGCAACATCCGAACAGGAGGAACAAGAAAACGGGCAAGTTAACCCTGATAAACAGGCCATGCCCAACAACTCGGAGGACGATAGTTATCGCCCACCCTCCGAGGACGAGGAGAGCCTCGGCAATGAGGATTTCATCGTGCCTGAGGCACCCCTCGAGCAGAAGAAGAAGTAGCAGCAACTTCAAGCTGATCAAGACCTACTCATCGACAGATGGACTGATGTCCTGGCAGCGGAAGAATACGGCCTCAAGCGTATAGCCAAGAGTTACCCGATGCGCAGATTGCTACCTCAGTTCGATGAGGAGGCGCCAGAGCCCATACCTCCCTCGCACAATGAGGACCGACCGCCACGTGTCGGGACAATACGGCGGACCGACCACCACGCGGCCGAGACAGCGCGGCGGATCGACCACCCCGTGGCCGGGATAAAGCGGCAACTCAGGCCGAACAACAGCCCCCCCACCGCCATGAAAAAACAGAGACAAAACAGCTCATGATTATACATACGACCTTCGGCAGGAACTGGACAGCAGAGCAGGACACACAAGATCGATCTACGAATCGCGAGGACGTTCTTCGACGCGCGACGATGGCCACCTATTAGGACGTGGCAAACCTAGTCACGCCTGGGCCGACAACCGCAGGCGGACTCCATCAGAGTTACGTTGCAACGCGGCCCAATATAGAGGCGCCGCACACCCTCTTTGCTACACTGATGAAGTAATGGATCATGAATTCCCTGAAGGATTCAAACCCGTCAACATCGAATCATACGACGAAACAACTGATCCTGCGGTATGGATTGAGGATTTTATTCTCCACATCCATATGGCCCGTGGAGACGACCTCCATGCCATCAAATACCTCCCACTAAAGCTCAAAGGGCCAGCTAGACACTGGTTAAACAGCCTGCCTGAAAATTCCATCGGGAGCTGGGAGGACTTGGAAGAAGCTTTTCTTGACAACTTCCAAGGTACTTATGTCCGGCTACCAGACGCCGATGACTTAAGTCATATAGTTCAACAACCTGGAGAATCAGCCAGAAAATTCTGGACTAGGTTCCTAACCAAAAAGAACCAGATCGTTGATTGTCCGGATGCCGAAGCCCTAGCGGCCTTCAAACACAGCATCCGTGATGAATGGCTCGCCCGCCACCTCGGCCAAGAAAAGCCGAAATCCATGGCAGCCCTCACGGCACACATGACCCGCTTTTGCACGGGTGAGGATAGTTGGCTGGCTCGTAGCAAAAACACAGCCAGCGAGGTAGGCCCCTCCGAGGCCAAAAACAGCACCGGCAAGCTCCGGCACAATAGACACAAACGCCAAAGTAATGGCGATAACACCGATGACACTGCAGTTCACGCCGGATTCAGTGGCTCAAAGTCTGGCCAGCGGAAGAAGCCTTATAAAAGGAACAGCAAGGGACCATCCAGCTTGGACTGCATACTCGATCGTCCGTGCCAGATACATGGCACCCTAGACAAACAAGCCAATCATAGCAACACAGATTGTTGGGTTTTTAAACAAGCTGGCAAGTTAAATGCCGAGAACAAGGAAAAGAGATCACAAAGTGAGGACGATGACGGAGAGCCCCGGCAGCCGAACACTGGGGGCGGAAGAAATTTCCCCCTCAAGTCAAAACGGTGAACATGATATATGCTACACACATTCCCAAAAGGGAGCGCAAGCGCGCACTCAGGGACGTCTATGCGGTAGAGCCAGTCGTCCCAAAATTCAATCCGTGGTCGTCATTCCCGATCACCTTTGATCGACGAGATCATCCAACTAGTATCTTCCATGGCGGTTCGGCCGCACTGGTCCTTGACCCAATTATCGACGGATTTCACCTAACACGAGTCCTAATGGACGGTGGTAGCAGCCTCAACCTGCTCTATCAGGATACTGTGCGCAAAATGGGCATTAATCCCTCATGAATCAAGCCCACAAAGGCTACCTTTAAAGGAGTCATACCAGGCTTAGAGGCCCGTTGTACAGGCTCCATCACGCTGGAGGTGGTCTTCGGTTCCCCGGACAACTTCCAAAGCGAAGAGCTAATCTTCGATATCGTCCCCTTCCGCAACGGCTACCACGCGACCGCTGCATTTAACGCGCTTGTTAGATTCAACGCGGTGCCACACTATGCTTATCTCAAGCTCAAGATGCCTGGTCCACGCGGTGTCATAACAGTCAATGGAAACATGGAACGCTCCCTCTGTACAGAGGAGCACACAGCCGCCCTAGCAGCAGAGGTACAGAGCGGCCTTCTCAAGCAGAACTATAATCCGGCTGCCGAGCCCCTGGACACCACTAAGAGGGTCCGGACCACACTGCAATAGACAACTCGGCTCGTCAAGAGCTCGATTAGAAATTCGGCCTCCGTCCCAGTCCCGAGGAGGTAGCGGCATTCGTACCACGCATACATAATTACGCACTCAAAATCCCGTGGGGATCGACGGAGGCAGAGCTAGCTTGTGGTCCACACTTCGGCTACACCGATCCCGAACTCACTTGTACCTTTACTATTTCCTTTTCCCCTTTTCTAGGTCTCTTTTATACAGGCCTCCTTCGAGGGCATGATTACTGGTCCTATCAAAGGACAAGTACACCAGAATGGCATAGAGCACAAACATACAGCGGAAGCTCTAGAGGACAATCCAACGATTACTCTACCTGTTTTCAGTACCCAAATGCATCTCTCCTTTGGTTATGGCATGTTAAATAGCCGGTTGCTTATTGCACTATTTGTATAAATGCGCTTTGACGCATTAACCCAACTATAATGGAAACAGTTCACGGACCAAGTTCAAGGGCACCAGATACTACCTCTGCTCTCTTTCGGTTCTCCTTTGCTATTAATTACTTATCTTCTAGCACCCGTACACTTTGGTACGTTTCATATTTGCCAGGGGCTCCCCATCGCCCCATAATGCGGCAACAAAGTCCGAACACTTCTTATAGATAAGTTCGGCACCCCGAATTTAGCATTATATGCATTGGATCCGAATCATGTCTTTGGTCGATAGTTGGGTTGCCCAGCTCCTGTGCTTGCTACCCTATGTTCCGCTACATCGGCTAGGGTAGTAAAGGGAGAACTACTGCGATTGTGCCCTGGTCTAAACCGGATGAGCACCTCAGTAGAGAAAGCCGAAAACTGACTATCATGATGCAGCAAGAGCCGGTCAGCTGTTCGAAGGTTACAAATCGCTGGAGATTTTTTCGCATTACGCGAAGGATCGGTACTTCCCGATCAGACGCTGACAACACTCTAGTTCATATACCAGGGGTTGCGCCCATGTTTTATTATAAAACTCCTATGGCTAAGTGAGGGCGTTTAAGCCGCATAGTCTGATTGCCTGGTTCGTTGCGCTAAACAACTCCTTCAAGGACCATATAATTGCATCAAGATTGTTTAGATTCCATCCCGAACACCTCCGTCCTACCTACGTGAGGGCAGAAGCCGACGACTGGCCAACCCTCAGATTCCATACAACACAGCCGCACAAGAGGAAACAATTAAAACATAACAAACATTATATTACAAACTGGCTTTGTTTTCATCATACAAGGCAAAGACAAAACACGAATGTATTCATTCGAAAATAATATCCTGCCCGCACTGCGCTGCTGCAAGTCGAGACCCCTCTAGGACATCCGCAAAATATCGCTCGGGTGTGCGGTGCTCCTTGCCCTCTGGCGGCCCCCTGGCCACCTCGACGGCATCCATCTTCGCCCACCACATCTTGCAACGGGCGAAGGCCATGCGTGCACCTTCTATGCAGACTGATCGCTTGACGATGTCTAGCCGTGGCCAGGCCTCCACCACCCGCTTCACGAGGCCAAAATAACTGCTGGGTATAGCTTCGGCTGGTCACAACCGGATTATTAAATCCTTCATGGCCAGTTCGGCCACCCTGTGCAGCTTGACCAGCTGTTTCAGTTGATCGACAAAGGGCACCGGATGTTCTGGCGCAGCATACTGCGACCAGAACAGCTTCTCTGTGGAATTCCCTTCTTTGGCTCGGAAGAACTCCGCAGCATCGTACACGCTGCGTGGTAGATCCGCAAAAGCCCCTGTGCAACTCCGAATCCGGGTTAGTAAAAGGTACTTCCTCTCCGCATACTTGCTTTGCATGTTAAAAGCCTTATCTGCTGCGATCTTCTTGGCCTCCTGGATCTCCTGGAGAGCATCCTGGGCCTCATTCCATGCGGCCTCTGCGCTCTGACGAGCCTTGGTAAGTTCAGTCTCTTGAACCGACGCCTCTGCTCCAAGGCTCCGTACTTCTTCACCGCGTCCTGGAGCTCCTGCAGGACCTCGTTGACCCGGGCCTTGAGCTTCTTACGGGCGGCTTGCTGCTGGACAGCCTTCCCCTCGGCTTCGGCCAGGGCATTTTTCAGGGCCTCGACCTCGGTCGCCGCCCCTACACATATTATGACACTCCGGTCAATACTCACCGCTTATTTTTTCGAATACACAGCAAGTCGTTACTCACCTTGCTTCTCCTGGAGCTGAATCTTCACCTCGCCGAGCTCGTTCTCGGTCCGCTCCAGCCTCTGCTTCAGTTCAGAGACTTCGGCAGCATGCGAGGTCGCGGCCAATAGCGACGCCTGCTTATTCACACATATTAAGTTAGTCTCCTACAAAGGATTGATCCTCTGTCCGACCTTTATTTCCGAACACCGGACAGTGTCTCAGGGGCTACTGTCAACATGGGGTGTTCTCTTTCTACGTGACTTACCTCAAAACCTATTAACAGATTGTTGCAGGCCTCGTTTAGTCTGCTCTTGACGGACTGAACCTTCTCGATCACCGTACCCATAAGGACACGGTGCTCGTCCACAATGGAGGCGCCTCATAGCGCCTCCATCAGGTTATCTGGTGCTCCTGGTTGGACAGGGGCCATCGGTGGAATTGGCGCACCTCCCTCCTTCGAAGGAAGGTGCTCGCCGGATTCCGGGGCCGTATGGGTCCCCGGAATAGTATTCGACTGAGGGCCAAACTTAATATGTCCCTCCTCGCCAGTCTCCATGGGGATCTGCTCCCCCATGTGTCCGGCAGTGGAGGTCTCGCCTTGCGGCGCCTCCTGGACAACGTCCTGGGCCCCTCCCCGGCTCGGAGCGGTCCTCCGGGACAACACTTCGGTGTCGTCCTTGGCCTCGGGGGAATGAGCGGTCGGCGGCGACATGCTGGCCATTTCTGCCGGATCCAATGAACCTCCAGATGAGGATCGCTGGATGCTGTCGCGGGCCGGACTACAATAGCACAATTAACCACGTCAAAACGATAAAAAGGAGAGGCCGGATATGCGGTATACTTGAGTCATAGTACTTACGATGCGGCCCGAGGTTTAGTGCGGGGGCGTCGTTCCGGACTGCTGTCAACGTCCCATGCAGTGTTGACCGCAAGGGCGCCCTTCCCCTTCTTGGGCGTTCTCGCCTCCAGATTCGTGAAGCCGCCCTCTTCTTCTTTCCCTCCTCAGGGGGAGGGTTCTTCTCCTCCTCCTCCTCCTCTTCCTCGTCGTCGTCCTCAGGGATGGAGGAATGGGCTTCTTCGTCTTCGGACGTCACGTCCCGAAGCGCCCTTGCGACGGGGGCTGCTTTTGGCCCCCTTGGCCTTCGTCTTGGCCTTCTTCTCCGGCGCCTTATAGGGTGCCGGCACCAGCATCTTCGCTAGACGCGGGATGACCGGTTCTTCAGGCAGCGGAGCCGGACACTGGATCCGCTTCGCCCTCACCATCCAGTCCTGAAAAAGCAATGATAAAAGCTCAGACATCATCCTCGAAACAAACAAGTAGGGGATATGTTAAAAATAACATACCTCGCTGGCGAGGTGTTTAATGTCATGCCCGCGGTCTGAATCTGCGGCCGGCGGTTTCTCGTTGCCCTTAAAGAGCAACTTCCAGGCACCTTCGTGAGTGGTTTCGAAGAGCCTCACTAGGGTTTGGTGCTTCTTCGGATTGAACTCCCACAGAGAGCGGCTTCGGCGCTGGCATGGGAGAATCTGACAAACTAGCATCACCTGGATTACATCGACAAGCTTGATGTTCTTGGCTACCATGCTTTGAACGTGCGCCTGCAGCGCTATCAGCTCATCGGGCGAACACCAGTTCAGACTCTTCTCGACCCAGAAGGTGAGTCGCATGGGAGCGCGGAGCGGAATTCGGCAGTTGCGGCCCAGGAAGTGCCACGGGGTTCTGTGATATAGAACCACTGTTTCTGCCACTCCTTCACTGTATCCACAAAAGTGCCTTTCGGCCAGGAGACGTTGGACAGCTTACTCACCATGGCTCCTCCGCACTCCACGTGTTGGCCATCCACCACCTTTGGCTTCACGTTGAAGACTTTGAGCCACAACCCGAAGTGGGTTTGGATGCAGAGGAAGGCCTCACATACGATGATAAACACCGAGATGTTGAGGAAGGAGTTTGGGGACAGATCGTGGAAATCTATCCCGTAATAATAAATCAACCCGCAAACGAAAGGGTGGAGTGGAAACCTAGCCCGCGGAAGAAATGAGGGACGAATACCACCCTCTCGTTGGGCTTCGGCGTGGGGACGACTTGTCCCTTGGCCGGCAGACGGTGGGCGATTTCCTTCGCCAAGTATCTGGCCGCCCGAAGCTCAGTAATGTCCTCCTCCTTGACGGAGGAGACCATCCACTTGCCCTGACCTCCGGATCCAGACATGGTTGAGTGCTAGCTCGAGTGGAAAGGAGATGAGAACTTGGGCGCTGGAGCTCAATATTGGAAGGGCGGAGAAAGAGAGAAGGCATGGGACAGGAAGGGGGAATCCTTATCCCCTTATAAATACAGTGAATATTGAACGCCTCCCCACTCGCCTATTCCCAAGGGCTGTGTAAACAGCACGGTTGGGTTACCCATGCCCGCCTTGATGAGAATCCCACAATAAGGGGACACGATCTCTGCTTTGACAAGACGTGCCAATGGCAACCGCATCTCGGAACATGGAGCGGCGAACACAAAACGGTTCGGAATTATGACCGGTCATACGTGATGTCACGCTACAAAAAGTTGTCAGCGGATTGGACTCGTGTAAAACTATATTCTCTCTATGGTTGTGTATGGTGTGTGTGACAGGTCCGGATACTATCATCACGTCCGAAGACTATCTTGGAGTTCAGAAAGAAGGGAACCCGCCTTGCAATGTCAAGACAATCCACGCACGGACTCCTCGTCATTGAAGCTAGGTTCAGGGGCTACTGAGGGAGTCCTGGACTAAGGGGTCCTCGGGCGTCCGGCCTGTTATCCATGGGCCGGACTGATGGGCTGTGAAGACACGAAGGCCGAAGACTGTAGCTGTGTCCAGATGGGACTCTCCTTGGTGTGGAAGGCAAGCTTGGCGATCAACTATGAAGATTCCTTCCTATGTAACCGACTCTGTGTAACCCTAGATCCCCTCGGTGTCTATATAAACCGAAGGGTTTAGTCCGGAAAGGATATACTCATTACCACAGTCATACAGGCTAGACTTTTAGGGTTTAGCCATTACGATCTCGTGGTAGATCAACTCTTGTAATATTCATATTTGTCAAGATCAATCAAGCAGGAAGTAGGGTATTACCTCCATAGAGAGGGCCCAAACCTGGGTAAACATCGTGTCCCCTGTCTCCTGTTACCATCGACCTTAGACGCACAGTTCGGGACCCCCTACCCGAGATCCGCTGGTTTTGACACCGACAGGCACCGACTGGTAAGGTCTCCTGCTGTCCGGAAAATAGAATCGGGTGCCACTCGTGTTTATGCAGATAAACACTGTTGCATGTTATGATGGCAGGATCATCGGACCAGTTGGAAGAGAAATTAAAGGCCGCTTAGGCAGACAAAGAACATGCCAAAAGGCAAGAGGCCACTGGTCAACGTGTATTAACATGGACCAGGGACGAAAAGAACAAGGTACAGGATGCCAACAGCAAGCTCGGCGAAGAGCTGAAAGATGTGCGAGCCCAACTGGTGGATGCCCTAAAGGAAAACAGAAAGCTGAGAGGCGGCATATTCAGTATGCCCTTTAACTGACTGTTATACAGGCCGTAGATGTGAATCCTAACCAGTTTATTGTTGCAGGTGTGTTGACTGGGCGGCCAGAGGAAGAGGTATATGGATTTCAAGGCGACCTGCTACAAGAGTTGTCCAAGGTGCATGAGCGAGCGCGGAAGGCAATGAGAAGCATTGCGAAGGCTTTATGCCCAGCTGACTCTCCTCCAGGAAGTATGGAGGAGCTCGTGAACTTATTTAAGGGAGGTCGGCGCCATTTTGGGCTATGGAAGATATCATCATACCGAGAAGGTGCTTGGGAGGCGCGGGCCATGCTAAAAAATCGATACATCAGGCTTGATCCTAACCTTATGGCACGGGTCGGACCTCGAGGAAATTCCAGTCAGCCTGGTGTACGACCAAGTGAAGGAGGCCGCCAAGTTTTCCCAACAAGATTGTAGACTAGACAACCTGTTAGAGGGTCTAGAGGAAGAAGAAGTCTTTTAGTCCAAGTAGAAATGTACTTTTTATCGACAAACTTGTCTCCAGATGAATTTTAAAACGATTGTCATGGCAGGCTTTCTGCTTCGTCCTCCGAGAACGCTAGGTTTGGGGGTGTTTCCGAATACTGTACCGTAGGTAAACACCAAAGTATGTTCGGAAACCAGGCAGTCCGGTCATTGTTGCTTGAACAGACAAGTTGTATTCGGGGAGTTATGTTATATTACATTTGACTGTAAGAAACATCTTCCAGAGAGAATAGTTCCGTTAAGGGTTCCTTTCACTGGGCTAGTATGCGGTTCTTTGTGCATACCAAAGTTGTGATGCTAAAAATCATATCACACATTTATACTCTGGGTTTTGTATTTCCACGAGGGCAGTTCATCTTTTGTTGGCCGACCAATCATTCCCTTAAGAACGCTAGCTTTCGGCTTCCCCCGTCTGAGGTACATGTCCGGATGACCCGGCTGTAACAATTGCAGAGGTGCTCCCTTTATGCCCTAGCCGAACAAGCTGGAACGTAGGGCATAAGCACAGGAGCCAGGCAACCCAGCTTGGCAAAAACTTAAGTCATAAAGGTGCATATAATGGTGAAGAAAAGACATATATGGATAGATGACACATATATATAGTGAGCTTGACGCTCGAAAAATAATAATAAGAATAAGCTTGTTGTGAAAAGAAGCCCCCAGGTATTGTGGGGTATGTACATTTGAGGATGTTTACCCCTCAGGTGCGTGGTTTATCCAAACACGAGCTAGAAGCCGTATTGAAACGGGAAAGAGAATAGTAAAAGGGAGAAAATAAGGAATGAAAAAAAGGGATACGTGCGGACTTAGGCGTAGAATCTTCGGAGCCTTGTGCTACGTCTTGAGCTTGCGTTGGTTTTCCCCGAAGAGGAGAGGGTGATGCAGCACAGTAGCGTAAGTATTTCCCTCAGTTTTTGAGAACCAAGGTATCAATCTAGTAGGAGGCCACGCACAAGTCCCTCGTACCTGCACAAAACAATAGCTACTCGCAACCAACGCGATTAGGGGTTGTCAATCCTTCACGGTCACTTATGAGAGTGAGATCGATAGAGATAATATTTTGGTATTTTTGGTATAAAGATGCAAAGTGAAAAGTAAAAGGCAAAGTAAAACAAAGCAAGTATAAAAGCGATGGAGATTGATATGATGAGAATAGACCCGGGGGCCATAGGTTTCACTAGTGGCTTCTCTCAAGAGCATAAGTATTCTACGGTGGGTGAACAAATTACTGTTGAGCAATTGACAGAATTGAGCATAATTATGAGTATATCTAGGTATGATCATGTATATAGGCATCAAGTCCGAGACAAGTAGATTGAAACGATTCTGCATCTACTACTATTACTCCACTCATCGACCGCTATCCAGCATGCATCTAGAGTATTAAGTTAAAAACAGAGTAACGCCTCAAGCAAGATGACATGATGTAGAGGAATAAATTCATGCAATATGATAAATACCCCATCTTGTTATCCTTGATGGCAACAATACAATACGTGCCTTGCAACCCTTTCTCTCACTGGGTAAGGACACGGCAAGATTGAACCCAAAGCCATGCACTTCTCCCATTGCAAGAACTACCAATCTAGTTGGCCAAACCAAACGGATAATTCGAAGAGACTTGCAAAGATGACTCAATCATACATAAAAGAATTCAGAAAAGATTGAAATACTATTCATAGATAAGCTGGATCATAAACCCACAATTCATCGGTCTCAACAAACACACCGCAAAAAGAAGATTACATCGAATAGATCTCCATGAGAGAGGGGGAGAACATTGTATTGAGATCCAAAAAGAGAGAAGAAGCCATCTAGCTACTAGCTATGGACCCGAAGGTCTGAAGTAAACTACTCACACTTCATCGGAGAGGCTATGGTGTTGATGTAGAAGCCCTCCGTGGTGGATGCCCCCCTGGCGGAGCTCCTAACAGAACCAAGATGGGATCTCGTGGATACAGGAAGTTGCGGCGGTGGAATTAGGTTTTGGCCCTGTTCGATCGCTTGGGGTAATGAGGTATATATAGGAGGAAGGAGTACGTCGGTGGAGCATCGGGGCCCACGAGGCGGGGCGCGCGCGCCCTAGGGCGCGCCTCGCCCTCGTGACCGCCCGATGTTCCTTGGCGTGAGATCCAAGTCTCTGGATCACGCTCGTGAGAAAATCACGTTTCGAAGGTTTCATTCCGCTTGGACTCCGTTTGATATTCTATTTCTTCAAATACTGAAAAGGCAAAAAAAAGCAATTCAGGCTGGGCCTCCGGTTAATAGGTTAGTCCCAAAAGTAATATAAAAGTGGAAAATAAAGCCCATTATAGTCCAAAACAATAGATAAAGTAGCATGGAGCAATCAAAAATTATAGATACGTTGGAGACGTATCACCTTGCAGCGTTCCATGGGTTTGGCTCCAAGCGATTGTCCGAAGCGTTGCAAAGACGATAGGCTCCTCCAGTGAGAACTTCATCTATAATGAAGGGACCCTCCCATTTGGGCTTGACCTTGTCCTTTTTCTTTTCTGGCAGGCGTAAAACGAGTTCACCGACATTGTAGGTCTTTGCCCATACTTCTCTGCTTTGGTATCACCGGGCCTGCTGTTGATAGAATGTGGAACGGGCCTTCGCGACATCGCGCTCCTCCTCCAGGCTGTCCAGGTCGTCCTGCCGATCAAGCTCGGCTTCTCTCTCTTCATACATGCCCACTCGAGGTGAGTCATGAATAATGTCGCAAGGCAAAACTGCCTTCGCACCATACACCATGAAAAAGGGTGTATATCCGGTTGTGCGATTGGGCGTCCGCAGCCCCCAGAGTATGGAATCGAGTTCCTCGACCCAGTGTTTTTCCGATTCTTGCAGAGATCACACTAGTCTGGGTTTTATGCCGCTCATTATCATGCAGTTAGCCCGTTCGACTTGACCGTTTGTCTGAGGGTGGTATACGGAGGCGTAATCAAGCTTGATGCCCAAATTGGCACACCAAGTTTTTACCTCGTTGACTGTAAAATTAGAGCCATTGTCAGTAATAATACTATGCGGGACACCATAACGGTGTACGACGCCGGATATAAAGTCTATCACCGGTCCGGCCTCCGCCGTCTTAACTGGTTTTGCCTCTATCCACTTAGTGAACTTGTCGACCATAAACAATAAGTATTTCTTCTTATGGCTTCCCCCTTTAAGAGGTCCGACTATATCGAGCCCCCAGACCGCAAAGGGCCAGGTAATGGGGATTGTTCGGAGGGCAGTGGGTGGCATGTGGCTTTGATTAGCGAAAAGCTGGCATCCGACGTAGCGCTGTATGAGGTCTTGTGCATCTGCCAGGGCTGTGGGCTAAAAGAAACCCGTGCGAAAGGCTTTACTTACAAGGGCCCGGGCTGCAGCATGATGACCTCCAAGACCAGCGTGTATTTCAGCCAAGAGTTATCGTCCCTCTTCTTCGGAGATACATCGTTGAAGAACTCCAGTAGTACTTTTCTTGTACAGTTCTCCTTCGTGAACTTTGTAGGCCTTCGAACGTCGAATGATGCGACGGGCCTCAGTCTGATCCTCAGGGAGCTCATTCCTAGTGAGGTAGGCAAGGAAATGCTCGGTCCACGCGGCAATTACCGTGGGCTGATGGTGTTATTTCAGTGCCTGAGCCCCCGATGATATCGGGACTATGTTCGAAATCGAGGGGTATGATCGGCTCCGGGTCGGTGTTCCCGTTCTCGTCCTGCCACACCATGGATGGCTTGGAGAGCCTTTCCACAAAGTTGTTTGGTGGGACGGGGTCGTGTTTAGCGCCCATGCGAGCAAGGATGTCCGCGGCTTGATTAATCTCTCGAGCCACGTGATGAAACTCGAGACCTTCGAACCGAGCTGATTGGAGTACGGCGTTGCGGTAAGCCGCCATCTTCGGATCTTTTGCATCAAAGTCTCTGTTTATTTGGGATATTGCAAGGTTTGAGTCCCCGCGCACCTCAAGGCGTTGTATGTTGATGTCTACTACACAACCTTCTTCTTGTAGACGTTGTTGGGCCTCCAAGTGCAGAGATTTGTAGGACAGTAGCAAATTTCCCTCAAGTGGATGACCTAAGGTTTATCAATCCATGGGAGGCGTAGGTTGAAGATGGTCTCTCTCAAACAACCCTGCAACCAAATAACAAAGAGTCTCTTGTGTCCCCAAAACACCCAATACAATGGTAAATTGTATAGGTGCACTAGTTCGGCGAAGAGATGGTGATACAAGTGCAATATGGATGGTAGATATAGGTTTTTGTAATCTGAAAATATAAAAACAGCAAGGTAACTATTGATAAAAGTGAGCGTAAACGGTATTCAAATGCTAGGAAACAAGGCCTAGGGTTCATACTTTCACTAGTGCAAGTTCTCTCAACAATAATAACATAATTGGATCATATAACTATCCCTCAACATGCAACAAAGAGTCACTCCAAAGTCACTAATAGCGGAGAACAAACGAAGAGATTATGGTAGGGTACGAAACCACCTCAAAGTTATTCTCTCCGATCAATCCATTGGGCTATTCCTATAAGTGTCACAAACAGCCCTAGAGTTCTTAGTAAAATAACACCTTAAGACACACATCAACCAAAATCCTAATGTCACCTAGATACTCCAATGTCACTCAAGTATCCGTGGGTATGATTATACGATATGCATCACACAATCTCAGATTCATCTATTCAACCAACACATAGAACCTCAAACAGTGCCCCAAAGTTTCTACCGGAGAATCAAGACGAAAACGTGTGCCAACCCCTATGCATAGGTTCATGGGCGGAACCCGCAAGTTGATCACCAAAACATACATCAAGTGAATCAATAGAATAACCCATTGTCACCACGGTTATCCCACGCAAGACATACATCAAGTGTTCTCAAATCATTAAAGACTCAATCTGATAAGATAACTTCAAAGGGAAAACTCAATCCATTACAAGAGAGTAGAGGGGGAGAAACATCATAAGATCCAACTACAATAGCAAAGCTCGCGATACATCAAGATCGTATCACCTCAAGAACACGAGAGAGAGAGAGAGAGAGAGAGATCAAACACATAGCTACTGGTACATACCCTCAGCCCCGAGGGTGAAATACTCCCTCCTCGTCATGGAGAGAGCCGGGATGATGAAGATGGCCACCGGTGAGGGTTCCACCCCTCCGATAGGGTGCCGGAACAGGGTCCATATTGGTTTTTGGTGGCTACAGAGGCTTGCGGCGGCGGAACTCCCAATCTATTATGTTCCCCGAAGGTTTTAGGGTATATTGGTATATATAGGAGGAAGAAATACATCAGGGGAGCCACGAGGGGCCCATGAGGGTGGAGGGCGCGCCCAGGGGGTGGGCGCGCCCCCCTGCCTCGTGCCTCCCTCGTTGCTTTCCTGACGTGCACTCCAAGTCTCCTGTATTGCTTTCTTTCCAAAAAATAACTTTTCCGAAGGTTTTATTCCGTTTGGACTCTGTTTGATATTCCTTTTCTGCGAAACACTGAAACAAGGGAAAAACAGGAACTGACACTGGGCTCTGGGTTAATAGGTTAGTCCCAAAAGTGATATAAAAGTGTTTAATAAAGCCCATAAACATCCAAAATAGATAATATAATAGCATGGAACAATCAAAAATTATAGATACATTAGAGACGTATCAGCATCCCCAAGCTTAATTCCTGCTCATCCTCGAGTAGGTAAATGGTAAAAAACAGAATCTTTGATGTGGAATGCTACCTAACATATTTATCAATGTAATCTTCTTTACTGTGACAAGAATATTCAGATCTATAATATTCAAGACAAAAGTTTAATATTGACATAAAAATAGTAATACTTCAAGCATACTAACTAAGCAATTATGTCCTCTCAAAATAACATGGCCAAAGAAAGTTCATCCCTACAAAATAATATAGTTTAGTCATGCTCCACTTTCGTCACACAAGAATGCTCTCATCATGCACAACCCCAATGACAAGCCAAGCAATTGTTCCATACTTTAGTAATCTCAAACTTTTTCAACCTTCACGCAATACATGAGCGTGAGCCATGGCTATAGCACTATGGGTGGAATATAATATGATGATGGGATATGTGGAGAAGACAAAAAAAGGAGAAAGTCTCACATCAACGAGGCTAATCAATGAGCTATGGAGATGCCCATCGATTGATGCTAATGCAAGGAGTAGGGATTGCCATGCAACGAATGCACTAGAGCTATAAATATATGAAAGCTCAACAAAAGAAACTAAGCGGGTATGCATCCAACTTGCTTGCTCACGAAGACCTAGGGCACTTGAGGAGGCCCATTGTTGGAATATACAAGCCAAGTTCTATAATGAAAAATTCCCACTATTATATGAAAGTGACAAAACAAGAGACTCTCTATCATGAAGGTTATGGTGCTACTTTGAAGCACAAGTGTGGTAAAAGGATAGTAACATTGTCCCTTCTCTCTTTTTCTCTCATTTTTTTGGGCCTTCTCTTTTTTTATGTCATTTCTCTCCTTCTATTTTTTTTATTCCTCACTTGGGACAATGCTCTAGAAAATGATGATCATCACACTTCTATTTATTTACAACTCAATGATTACAACTCGATACTAGAACAAAGTATGACTCTATATGAATGCCTCCGGCGGTGTACCGGGATATGCAATGAACCAAGAGTGACATGTATGAAAGAATTATAAATGGTGGCTTTGCCACAAATACTATGTCAACTACATGATCATGCAAAGCAATATGACAATGATGAACGTGTCATGATAAACGGAACGGTGGAAAGTTGCATGGCAATATATCTCGGAATGGCTATGGAAATGCCATAATAGGTAGGTATGGTTTCTGTTTTGAGGAAGATATAAGGAGGTTTATGTGTGATAGAGCGTATCATATCACAGGGTTTGGATGCACCGGCGAAGTTAGCACCAACTCTCAAGGTGAGAAAGGGCAATGCACGGTACCGAAGAGGCTAGCAATGATGGAAGGGTGAGAGTGCGTATAATCCATGGATTCAACATTAGTCATAAAGAACTCACATACTTATTGAAAAAATCTACAAGTCATCAAAAACCAAGCACTACGCGCATGCTCCTAGGGGGATAGATTGGTAGGAAAAGACCATCGCTCGTCCCCGACCGCCACTCATACGGAGGACAATCAAAGAACACCTCATGTTTCAAATTTGTTACATAACGTTTACCATACGTGCATGCTACGGGACTTGCAAACTTCAACACAAGTATTTCTCAAATTCACAACTACTCAACTAGCACAACTTTAATATCACTACCTCTGTGTCTCAAAACAATCATCAAGAATCAAACTTCTCTTAGTATTCAAAACACTCATAAGAAAGTTTTTTACTAATCTTGAATACCTAGCATATTAGGATTATTTAAGAAAATTGCCATGCTATTTAAGACTCTCAAAATAATGTAAGTGAAGCATGAGAGAACAACAGTTTCTATAAAACAAATCCACCACCGTGCTCTAAAAGATATAAGTGAAGTACTAGAGCAAAGACTATATAACTCAAAAGATATAAGTGAAGCACATAGAGTATTCGAATAATTATGAAACTATGTGAAGACTCTCCCATTTTAAGAATTTCAGATCTTGATACTTTATTCAAACAGAAAGTAAAACAAAAGAAAATAAAATGATGCTCCAAGCAAAACACATATCATGTGGTGAATAAAAATATAGCTCCAAGTTACCGATGAACGAAGACGAAAGAGGGGATGCCATCCGGGGAATCCCCAAGCTTAGGCTCTTGGTTGTCATTGAATATTACCTTGGGGTGCCTTGGGCATCCCCAAGCTTAGGCTCTTTCCACTCCTTATTCCATAGTCCATCGAATCTTTGCCCAAAACTTGAAAACTTCACAACACAAAACTTAACAGAAAATCTCGTGAGCTCCGTTAGCGAAAGAAAACAAAACACCACTTCAAGGTACTGTAATGAACTCATTCTTTATTTATATTGGCGTTAAACCTACTGTATTCCAACTTATATATGGTTTATAAACTATTTTACTAGCTATAGATTCATCAAAATAAGCAAGCAACACAATGAAAACAAAATCTGTCAAAAGCAGAACAGTCTGTAGTAATCTATATCAAACGTATAATTCTGGAACTCCAAAAATTCTAAAATAAATTGGTGGACCTGAGTAATTTGTCTAGTAATCATATTCAAAAAGAATCAACTAAATATCACTCTCCAGTAAAAAGTTGAAGCTAATCTCGTGAGCGCTAAAGTTTCTGTTTTTTACAGCATGATCATAAAGACTTCACCAAGTCTTCCCAAAGGTTCTACTTGGCACAAACACTAATTAAAACATAAAACCACATCTAACCAGAAGCTACAAGGATTATTTATTACTAAACAGAACCAAAAAGCAAGAAACTAAAACAAAATTGGGTTGCCTCCCAACAAGCGCTAACGTTTAACGCCTCTAGCTAGGCATTATGATTTCAATGATGCTCACATAAAAGATACGAATTGAAACACAAAGAGAGCATCATGAAGAATATGACTAGCACATTTAAGTCTAACCCACTTCCTATGCATAGGGATTTTGTGAGCAAACAACTTATGGGAACAATAATCAACTAGCATAGGAAGGCAAAACAAGCATAACTTCAAAACTTTAAGCACATAGAGAGGAAACTTGATATTATTGCAATTCCTACAAGCATATATTGCTCCTCATAATAATTTTATGTAGCATCATGAATGAATTCAACAATATAACCAGCACCTAAAGCATTCTTTTCATGATCTACAAGCATAGGAATTTTATTACTCTCCACATAAGCAAATTTTTTCTCATTCGGAATAGTGGGAGTATCATAAGAGACTTGAATACTATAAATTGTTTCAACATTAAAAGAGTAATGTTCAGAAAAAGGGTAATCATAATCATGACAAGTTTTATAAATATAATCATCACTACTTTTTATAGCATAAGTTTCGTCACAATAATCATCATAAGTAGCAACTTTGTTCTCATCATAATCAATTGAAACCTCTTCCGAAATAGTGGATTCATCACTAAATAAAGTCATGACCTCTCCAAATCCACTTTCAAAAATATTATAAGATTCAACATCCTCCAAAATAGTGGGATCATTACTTCCTAAAGTTGACACTCTTCCAAACCCACTTTCATAAATATAATCGTCATAGGTAGAAGGCATGCTATCATCATAACAAATTTGCATATCAAAACTTGGGAGACTAAAAATATCATCTTCATTAAACATAGCATCCCCAAGCTTGGGACAAACATTAATTTCAGCAAATATATTCTCAAAAACATCATCTTCATCAAACATAGCATCCCCAAGATTGGGCCTTTTCATATCATAAGCATAATCACTCTCATCATTAATAGTATGGATAGCACCAATAGTATCGCAATTATCATATTCTTCCAAGCAAGTGCCAAAAAGATTTTCAAGATCATAAGAAGTATCATTATCTTCCCAATCATAATCATCACCACAAGCAATAGGCATAACAAGATCATCATCAAGTGCATCATCTTCCACAATTATTTTTGATTCATTTTCATGAGGCACAGCAATAATAGGAGCAACATTATTTGGGAGAGATATATTTTTACCTCTCTTCCTTTTTCTTTTATTCTTCTTCACCACATCATGTGTGGGTTCAATCCTATTTTTAGAGCTCCTTATTAATGAAATTGGTTGAATAGAAGGCTCCTCCTCGTTACCTGATTCATCATAAGAAATAATAGGAGAATATTGGGAAGTATCTTCCCTTTCGTTAGTATTATCTTCATCTTCTGTTTGTTTTCTTCTCTTTATGTAATTGGCAATATAAGGATTTTCAATGCAATTCACTGCACAGTACATATAAATTTCCTCTAGATCAAAATTAAGAAGTTTATCACGGGCAATTACTGGAAGATAATTAGTTATACGTTTCATTTCCTCATAACCCATAAGCAAACTAAGTTCATTATAATGTGCAAGGGAAATCAAGTCATCACAATTTTTGGACACGATTAGATCATGAAACAATTTGCATCGGATAGTTAAATGACCCCGTTCATTGCAAAGTTCACAAGTATGGCCAAGAAAATTAAAATTTTCAGCACAAACATCTAGCCTTTCTTGCAATAATTTAGTTTCTAAGTACTTATGCCTCTTGCAATATCTATCTTCCCTATTTGGTGTGTACTTACAAACCCAATGCACTCCACAAAAATTGACATGTTTTTAGGAGACATTTTCATCATAACTAGTGCAATCATCATTAGTACTATGGATATTCAAGGAGTTCATACTAACAACATTGCAATCATGCTCAACATTCAAAGATTTAGTGCCAAACATTTTAATGCATTCTTCTTCTAACACTTTGGCACAATTTTCCTTCCCATCATACTCACGAAAGATATTAAAAAGATGAAGCGTATGAGGTAAACTCAATTCCATTTTTGTAGTTTTCTTTTATAAACTAAACTAGTGATAAAACAAGAAACTAAAAGATTCGGTTGCAAGATCTAAAGATATACCTTCAAGCACTCACCTCCCCGGCAACGGCGCCAGAAACTGCTTGATGTCTACTACACAACCTTCTTCTTGTAGATGTTGTTGGGCCTCCAAGTGCAGAGGTTTGTAGGACAGTAGCAAATTTCCCTCAAGTGGATGACCTAAGGTTTATCAATCCGTGGGAGGCGTAGGTTGAAGATGGACTCTCTCAAACAACCCTGCAACCAAATAAAAAAGAGTCTCTTGTGTCCCCAACACACCCAATACAAAGGTAAATTGCATAGGTGCACTAGTTCGGCGGAGAGATGGTGATACAAATGCAATATGGATGGGAGATATAGGTTTTGTAATCTGAAAATATAAAAACAGCAAGGTAACTATTGATAAAAGTGAGCGTAAACGGAATTGCAATGCTAGGAAACAAGGACTAGTGTCGGTGTCAAAACCGGCGGATCTCGGGTAGGGGGTCCCGAACTGTGCGTCTAAGGCGGATGGTAATAGGAGGCGGGGGACACAATGTTTACCCAGGTTCGGGCCCTCTCGATGGAGGTAATACCCTACTTCCTGCTTGATTGATCTTGATGATATGAGTATTACAAGAGTTGATCTACCACGAGATCGTAGAGGCTAAACCCTAGAAGCTAGCCTATGGTATGATTGTTGTTGTCCTACGGACTAAACCCTCCAGTTTATATAGACACCGGAGGGGGCTAGGGTTACAGTCGGTTACAAGGAGGAGATCTACATATCTCAGATTGCCAAGCTTGCCTTCCACCCCAAGGAGAGTCCCATCCGGACACGGGTCGAAGTCTTCAATCTTGTATCTCCATAGTCCAACAGTCCGGCCAAAGGATATAGTCCGGCTGTCCAAGGAGCCCCTAATCCAGGACTCCCACAGTAGCCCCTGAACCAGGCTTCAATGACGATGAGTCTGGCGCGCAGATTTGTCTTCGGCATTGCAAGGCGGGTTCTTCCTCCGAATACTCCATAGAAGATCTTGAACACACAAGGATAGTGTCCGACTCTGCAAAACAAGTACCACAAACCACCGTAGAGAGAATAATATTTCCACAAATCTAATCTACTAACATGTTTGGCAGCATGACATCATACCACGGCCTGGTCATTATTCGAACCATTTTTCCCAATCAGCATGCCACTGCATGTTTTGCGAGGCGATTTTATTGGCACGTCTTGTCGAAGCAGAGATCGTGTCCCTTTTATTACGGGATTCTCATCAATACGGATGTGGGTAACCCAATCGTGCTCGTTGGTATGACTCCTCGATTTTAAGCAAGTCCCAAACGGCCACGAGGAGGACGCTTGATATTCACCCTCTTTATAAAGAGGCCAAGGCTTGTCCTTTTTCTTCTCGTACTCAATCGAATCATTCCCCCGCCTCAAGTTTCAACACCCAAGGCTCAGATCAGGCGCTTCGGATCTTCAACCATGTCCGGATCCAACCTTAAAGGTCGGTGGTGCCCTCCTCTGCCATAGAGGAAGACATCAAGAAGCTAAGAGAGGCTAGGTATTTGACCGCCGAAATCTCGCACAGGCTACCTGCTCGAGGGCAGGTCATTCCCACTCTCGAACCCGGCGAGAGCGTCGTATTCATCTCTCACTTCCTCTGAGGGCTAGGCTATGTTCTAGATCCCTTTGTTAGGGGGCTCATGTTCTATTACGGGCTGGATTTCCATGACCTGGCCCCGGATTCCATCCTTCACATCTCGTCGTTCATCATCGTGTGTGAAGCCTTCCTCAGTATTACCCCACACTTCGGCTTATGGCTCAAGACCTTCAATGTGAAGCCGAAGATGATTGAGGGATGACACGCAGAGTGCGGAGGTGCCGTAATAAGCAAAGGCGCCGATGTTCCATGGCCAAAGGTTTCCTTCCCTGAGGTGTCCAGTTTATGGCAATGGGAGTGGTTTTACATCACAGCCCCCCGTGCTACTAAGTGGGTGGCCGCCCCCGCCTTTCACTCGGGCCCCCCGCCACAACTGACGTCATGGATCAACAAGGGGCTGGACTGGGGGCCAGTAAATGATGTGCCGATATTGCAGAGTGCGATCGAGATCTCTTCGAGAGATGTCACCTGGTCACAGTAATGCAAGTCATGCTAGTTAAATCGAGTCTCGCCTTGCAAATGTCGACCCCTCCGTATGTGGGAGTTCAACCCGGAAGGACCGCGAGCTATTCAGCACTTCCTCGGCATGACGCTCGAAGAGATGTACAAATTGTTCTTCGAACCACAAATAAGGTGTCCGGACACCACCGAGGATGTGGGTCTGAGCTGCAATCCTCCAGATACCCAAGTAAGTAGCCCTTCGGCCGAACACGTTGACTCTTTATTTATCACAACAACATTTTGAAAAGTCGCTCTTTGACCAGGACTGGGTAAAAAAGACGAAGATGATTAGGTGTTCGGCCCCCCTTCCCGAAGGCTCAGCAGATCCAGTACTAGCCAGAATGCTCGAGCTTGCGCCTTATCAAGCATCCTCAGGGGAAGATAAAGGGGGGAATAAAGAGGCTGAAAGCGGGCCTCACTCATTATTCATCCAAACCGGGGGAATTAGTGCCTCCGTGAAGGAGGATAACTAGGGAGGAGAATCTAAAATTCCCTCTCCTCAGGGAAGGAAGAGGACTGCCTCTGAAGACCCGGAAACAATGGTTTCCAAACGAGGGAAGAAATCTTCACCAGAGGGTCCTGCCTCGGAGGGTACCCTTGCCGCACAGTGCCCGCAAGGGAATCAGCCCTCCACCGAGTTGTAAGTAAACAAAAGTACTGAATAGTAAAAATATCCTGCTTTACGTTCGAGGACAATGACCGAAGCATATATCTTGTAGTTCGGATCGTAGCCCTTCTCGGCAGAGTTCGTCCTCGGGGGATCTTCTTCCGGAGATGATGGAGAGCGAAACGCCTCCCCATGCCTCCCGGCCTCAAGAGGCGGGCGACCCTGAGGTGTCGTCACGGAGGATTTCTCCTGATCCGCCAAGGCTAGAGGGTAACCCTTCGGCCCCACGAAGTTCGGAGTATTCGGCTCCTAAGGAGAGCCACAAAAAGAATCCGGGACCATCCGGTGCGTGACCGACGTACTGAAGGATCTTCTGGAGCAAGCGGCTATCTCAGAAGCGCATCGTACGCTAATGGGTACGATGATTGAGAGGATTTCATCCGCCGAAAGCGGGCTGCATGAAGCTTTTATGAGCCTGTTGAGAGCCTTCGAGGTACGCAAAGTAGTATATGTTTTTGATGGTACCGCACACGCTAGGTGTGCCATATGCAGATAGTAGCCCCTGAGACTCTGGTTGCTGTCGAAAACGGCGGCAAACATAGGATCATAGTCCCAGGTAATAATCATGTCACCTTCATGTGCAAGTGGCTGAAGGTTCGGTGGCTAGCGGGACTGGTGAGTATGCCGAGCTGAAGCAGCAACTTGATGCGGCAGATGCCGACATCGTGCTTGTCAACAAGCGGCTCGACGAGGCATAGGGTATGTGATTTCTCCGGTGATCAACACATAGTAAGAGGAGCATGATGATAGTATCTTTAATATGTTGTGACTACATATGGGGCTGCCGCCGTGGAGACCCTTCGGGCGGAACTTTCCCGTGCCAAGGAACAAGCCAGGAAGAGTGATGCGGCCGCTCTAAAGGCGGTCGAAGAGCTGAGAGCCGAACAGGATGCGCATTGCCAAAGCAAGGATAAAATAGCCAAGATGGTTGTTGAATTGAAGGATGCCGCCGACCGTTACAAGCTTCTTGAAAAGGAAAATCGAACGAAGATGACGGACCTGGAGAAGGCCATGGTAGCGGCCAAGGACGCCCACTCTAAAATCAGAGCGGCGAAGGAGGAGCTGCGTCAAGCCGGGGATATGCGGCTGGGAAGCCCTTTTTGTTGCGGACGAAGTTCGGAGATCCTAAGTATGCCCCTCTTGATCAACTATGGAGTTCTGAGACGACACGTGGATTTGGCAGCGAAAAGTCGCTTGATGCGCCGAGTATTTCAAAGATCAAAAAGATCGTGAAGTTGAAAAGCTGTTCTGGTCACAGTTCAATGTTCCAATGCGTCTGCTGCTGTTGAATGAGCGAATGGCCGAGTAGGCTGAGCTCCATAGGTTGTCCGAGCTTGCCATGAGGTCTGTTGTGGATCATCTTTGGCCAGAAGGGCCAAGGCCGAATAGTTATTTTAGTTTAGTGCAACAGTTCCTTGGTGCTGTGCCGCGCGTCGACGCTATGAAGAGGTCGGCGTGCATAGAGGGTGCACGGATGGCACTTGCCCGTGTCAAGACATACTGGGCAGAGATGGAGGCCACCGCTATTGCAATGCAGAGTTCGGTCGTGGGCCGAGTATCGGCCGAGCACTACTTTGAAGAAGTCCTTGAAGGCGCTCGTCTAATAGAGGCTCAGTGCTTGAAAAATATTAGGTTCTAGTGACATGTATTCCCATTGTAAGAACAATGTTTATTAAATTATAAAGGTTGTGTTTATACTTTTGCCTGAAAGTATTATGATGCCTCCTGTGCGGCCGTTTATGTATCTATGTATATAACCTGAATGTTTGCAGTCGTCGGCTTCAGCCCCCACACATATAATGCGGGGGTGTTCGCAAAAAACACGTGTTCACACTTGATCCAACGTCTTGGTCCATTAAGGAGGTGATAGCGCAGCGAACGAGGCAATCGGACTATAGTGCTTTAACACTTTCACTTAGCCATAGGAGTTTGATGATGGGACTACTATATAGCCCCTGGTACCTCCGCGCTCATCCGAATACGGGGCGCGTACGTACATGACCAGGAAACGGCCCTTCGTTAATGCGGAGGAATCCAGAAGATTCCGCTAAGTCATCGAGTGGTTGACCAGTCTCGCGCTTTATCATGATAGTCACTTTTCGGCTTTCTCTACTAAGGTGCTCACCCGGATGAACCAGGGCACAATCACAGTAGTTCTCCCGGTGCCACCTTAGCCGATAGAGCGGAACGTAAGGTAGAAAAACACGGGAGCCGGCAAACCCAACATTTGACCAAAGACATGATTCGGAGCTGATGCTTATAAGGCCAAACTCGCGATGCCGAACACTCCCTAAGGTATTCGGTCTTTATAACATATACCGGGCTGAGCAATGCCCTTGATAATGAACCCCGAGTGTCCATGTACGTGCAATGTTCTGACGTGGTGAAATGCCAATAACGTCAGCATCCTTCTCGGTTATACTGAGTATCCGGAGGATGTGAACAACAAGAGACAGTAAAAAAGGTTTACACAGGGTCTTAATCTAAAAAGAAATCTTTGAGCGGGTCCCTGTTGCACGTCTGCGCATGTGTCTCTGTTGTGCCGTATCCTGGAAGGGTGTAGCACGATTGTCATCTGTAAAAGAGAAGAACTTAGGTGAAAGTTGCCGTGCCAAAAATTGGTTATTCTCAATAAACCATTAAAATTCAAGATAAGTAAAGTTGAGCCGAACTAGCCCTGTTTACACGCGGGAAGCCCCTGGTACCGTCTATGGGGGTATAACCATCAAACCAATCTTGAGTTTATCTAAGTTGTTATAGCTAGTAATGCGCCGGACTCGTCTAGCCGTGTCCGCGGTCTTGACGACCGATCATTTATTCTGGTTGGAGGGGCCGTTTAGTGTTCGGCTGTTAAAGCTGTCGCACATTCTTACGCGCGTAAGGAACATTCAATACTTTCGCTAATTGTGATGATGCCACGTGGACCGGGCATCTTAAGCTTGAGAGAAGCGTAATGCGGTACTGCATTAAAACGAGCAAAAGCTGCCCATCCGAGTAGTGCTTGATAGCCACTTCGGAATGGGGCGATGTCGAAGGTTAACTTTTCGCTTCGGAAGTTGCCGGGAGAACCGAATACAACCTCCAGTACTAGAGAGCCCGTGCAGTGGGCCTCTGGGCCTGGTATTACTCCTTTAAAGGTAGTATTACTGTGGCTGATTCTTGTTGGGTCTATCCCCATTTTGCGGACTGTGTCCTGGTATATCAGATTGAGACTACTGCCGCCGTCCATGAGGACTTGGGTGAGATGGTATCCGTCGATAATTGGGTCTAGCACCAAGGCAGCCAATCCTCCGTGCCGGATACTTGTCAGGTGATCCCTGCGATCAAAAGTGATCCGGCAGGCCGACCAAGGGTTAAACTTAGGGGTGACGGGCTCTACGGCGCTTGTATCTCAGAGTGCATGTTTGCTTCTCCTCTTCGTCACATGAATCATGTTCACTGTTTTGACCTCTGGTGGGAATTTTTTCTGTCCCCCAGTGCTTTGCTGGCGAGGCTCATCCTCGTCTTCACTTGGTGTATCCCTCCCCTTGTGTTCGGCGTTTAACTTGCCGGCCTGCTTGAAGACCCAGCATTCTCTGTGGGTGTGATTTGCAGGTTTATCGGAGGTGCCATGAATCTGACATAATTTGTCTAGAATCTTGTTTAGGCTGGACGGTCCATCTCTGTTGCCTTTGAAAGGCTTTTTCCGCTGACCGGGTCGAGAGACCCTAAATCCGGCATTTACCGCCGTGTTGTCTGGGATGTCTTCGTTATTCTGACGCTTGCTTTTATTACGTCGTGGTTTTCCATTACCATCCCTGACTTCAGATGTGCCTGGGTCGCTGGTACTACTACGGGCCAGCCAGCTATCTTCGCCCGCGCAAAAGCGGGTCATGAGGCTTGTCAGGGCTGCCATTGTTCTCGGTTTTTCTTGACCGAGGTGTCTGGCGAGCCATTCGTCTCGGACGCTGTGTTTGAAAGCTGCTAAGGCTTCGGCGTCCGGGCAGTCGACTATTTGGTTCTTCTTAGTGAGAAATTTGTTCCAAAGCTTTCGTGCTGACTCTCCGGGCTGTTGAATTATATGAATTAAATCGTCTGCATCCGGAGGTCGGACATAGGTCCCTTGAAAATTGGCCCGAAAGCATCCTCAAGCTCCTCCCAACTTCCAATTGAGTTTTCGGGGAGGCTTTTCAGCCAGCGCCGAGCTGGTCCTTTCAGCTTGAGGGGCAAGTACTTGATGGCGAGGCGATCGTCTCCGCGAGCCATATGGATATGGAGGATAAAGTCCTCAATCGAGACCCCGGGGTCTGTGGTTCCTTCGTACGCCTCTATGTTCACTGGTTTGAATCCTTCTGGAAATTCGTGGTCCAGCACCTCATCGGTGAAACATAGGGGGTGTGCGGCACCCCTGTATTTGGATGTGTCATGGCGTTCTGACGGTTGTGGTGTTCGGTTTTGGTTGTGCGCTGGAGCGCGTTTCCTTGATCTGTAGATGGATCTGGTCACGCTGGTCTTCTGATGCAAGTCCTCACGTGAATCGTGTGCTGACTTATGTGCGGCCTTGTTAGCCGCTCTATCGCGGCCACAAGGTGGTCGATCCGACCGGCCGGCCGTTTTGTTTTTCAGATGTGTGGGCTCTAAGGCCTCATCATCAAATTCAGGCAACAGCTTGCGCTTTTGATAGCTCTTTATGTGGTAACTACCACCATACTTTTCTTCATTGTCGAGCACCTTGTTCCATCTACTGTTGAGCATATTCTGCGCGGCCTTAAGCCTTTGCTTCTGCTTCTGCTTCTTCAGACTCCTCACGGTGGCAATAAGCCTTCTGCAGAGGTTCTCTTGTTCCAAGTGCCTTTCTAGGATGATGTGTGCATCCTCGTCCAGACTGTTTTCCTCTCCGGAGGGGGGTTTATGAGCTTTATCCTCGGCGTCGCCGTGTTCGGACAGCGGATCCGTACTTTGTTCGCCGTTTGCTGGTTCATCCTGCTCTGCCGCTGGGTCAATGTGGTCGTCGTTTCCTCTGGAGTCGACGGGGATGTTATTTTCTCTTGCGTTGTTATCGCTGTTTTTGCTGAGGCGGGATTTGGAGCGCGCCTACGCCGACGCTTGGTTTGCTTCTCGAGGGAGCTATCCTTCGCTGCGTCCTTCCGTTCCTCGTCATTGTTTTCTTTGGGTGTATCCACCATGTATATGTCATGTGATGAAGTGGCTGTCCAGCGCCCTGTGGGCGATGGTTCCTGTTCCTCTCCTGCATCGTCGTCCATGCCGTCGATGTCTTCGGAGTCGAAATCGAGCATGTCGGTTAAATCATCGATAGTAGCTACTAAGTGGGTGGTGGGTGGGTCGCGAATTTCTTCGTCGTCTGCATCCCATTCTAGCCGGACATAGTCCGGCCAAGGGTCTCCTGACAGGGAGAGAGACCTTAATGAATTTAGCACATCGCCAAAAGGCGAGTGCTGAAAGATATCCGCGCAGGTAAACTCCATGATCGGCGCCCAATCAGATTCGATGGGCATGGACACAAGCGGCTCGGAGTCCATGGCCGGGGATGAATCTAACAGTTCGGCAACACGGGTCTCGTAGGAGGTGAAGTCAGTATTCAGCGCTATCGCCACTGAGTGTGCGGCCTCCGTGGCAGGGTCCATCCACCTGTCTACAGATGGCGCAATTTGTTCCGGATTGAGGGCCGGAGTAGTTGCAGGTGTGATCTCCCGAACACAGTCCGATGACAGATGATACGTCTCCAACGTATCTATAATTTTTGATTGCTCCATGCTATATTATCTACTGTTTTGGACCATATTGGGCTTTATTTTCCACTTTTATATTATTTTTGGGACTAACCTATTAACCGGAGGCCCAGCCCAGAATTGCTGTTTTTTGCCTATTTCAGTGTTTCGAAGAAAAGGAATATCAAACAAAGTCAAAACGGAACGAAATCAACTGGAGAAATTATTTTTGGAAGGAAAGCTACCGGAAAATCTTGGAGTGCACGTCAGGAAAGAAGGGAGGTGTCCACAAGGGTGGGGGCGCCCCCCCTAGGGCACGCCCCCCTGCCTCGTGGGCCCCCCGAAGCTCCACCGACGTACTCCTTTCACCCATATATATCCATATACCCAAAAACTTCCAGAGACGAGATTAGATCGGGATTTCTGCCGCCGCAAGCCTCTGTAGCCACCAAAAGTCAATCGGGACCCTGTTCCGGCACTCTGCCGGAGGGGGGAACCCTCACTGGTGGCCATCTTCATCATCCCGGCGCTCTCCACGACGAGGAGGGAGGAGTTCACCTTCGGGGCTGAGGGTATGTAGCTATGTGTTTGATCTCTCTCTCTCTCTCTCTCTCTCTCTCTCTCTCTCTCTCTCTCGTGTTCTTGATTTGGCACGATCTTGATGTATCGCGAGCTTTGCTATTATAGTTGGATCTTATGTTGCTTCTCCCCCTCTACTCTCTTGTAATGGATTGAGTTTTCCCTTTGAAGTAATCTTATCGGATTGAGTCTTTAAAGATTTGAGAACACTTGATGTATGTCTTTCCGTGCGTATCTGTGGTGACAATGGGATACCACGTGATTCACTTGATGTATGTTTTGGTGATCAACTTGCGGGTTCCACCCATGAACCTATGCATAGGGGTTGGCACACGTTTTCGTCATGATTCTCCGGTAGAAACTTTGGGGCACTCTTTGAGGTTCTATGTGTTGGTTGAATAGATGAATCTGAGATTGTGTGATACATATCGTATAATCATACCCACGGATACTTGAGGTGACATTGGAGTATCTAGGTGACATTAGGGTTTTGGTTGATTTGTGTCTTAAGGTGTTATTCTAGTATGAACTCTAGGGTTGTTTGTGACACTTATAGGAATAGCCCAACGGATTGATTGGAAAGAATAACTTTGAGGTGGTTTCGTACCCTACCATAATCTCTTCGTTTGTTCTCTGCTATTAGTGACTTTGGAGTAACTCTTTGTTGCATGTTGAGGGATAGTTTTGTGATCCAATTATGTTATTATTGTTGAGAGAACTTGCACTAGTGAAAGTATGAACCCTAGGCCTTGTTTCTTAGCATTGCAACACCGTTTATGCTCACTTTTACCACTTGCTACCTTGCTGTTTTTATATTTTCAGATTACAAAAACCTATACCTACCATCCATATTGCACTTGTATCACCATCTCTTCGCCGAACTAGTGCACCTATACAATTTACCATTGTATTGGGTGTGTTGGGGACACAAGAGACTCTTTGCTATTTGGTTGCGGGGTTGCTTGAGAGAGATACCATCTTCATCTTACGCATCCCACGGATTGATAAACCTTAGGTCATCCACTTGAGGGAAATTTGCTACTGTCCTACAAACCTCTGCACTTGGAGGCCCAACAACGTCTATAAGAAGAAGGTTGTGTAGTAGACATCAAGCTCTTTTCTGGCACCGTTGCCGGGGAGGCTAGGTAAGCGGCACTCACACCCCGTCAACTAAGCTCTTTTCTGGCGCCGTTGCCGGGGAGGTTAGTGCTTGAAGATATATCTTTATATCTTGCAATCAAACCTTTTTGTTTCTTGTTTTAGCACTAGTTTAGTTTATAAAATAAAACTAAAAATGGAATTGAGTTTGCATCATACGCTTCATCTTTTTAATATCTTTCGTGAGTATGATGGAAAGGAAAATTGTGCTCAAGTACTAGAATAAGAATTACATAGAATGCTTGGCATAAAATATGTGAATGATGAGCTTGATTGCAATGTTGTTAGTATGAACTCCTTGAATATCCATGATGCTAATGATATGCAAAGCCACAAGCTTGGGGAAGCTATGTTTGATAAAGATGATATTTTTTGACCCCCGAGCTTTGATGAGCAAATTTACTATGATGAAAGGATGCCTCCTGTCTATGATGATTATTGTGATGACACGTATGCTATAAAGAATAATGATAACCATGAAACTTGTCATCTTGATCTTAATTTTCAATCACATGATAGTTATTTTGTTGAGTTTGCTCCCACTACTATTCATGAGAAGAATTTTGCTTATGTGGAGAGTAATAAAATTTATATGCTTGGGGGTCATGAAAAGAATGCTTTATGTGCTGGTTATATTGTTGAATTCATTCATGATGCTACTGAAAATTATTATGAGAGAGGATCATATGCTTCTACATATTGCAATAATATCAAGTTTCCTCTCTATGTGCTTAAAATTTTGAAGTTATGCTTGTTTTGCCTTCCTATGCAAGTTGATTCTTGTTCCCATAAGTTGTTTGCTCAAAAAATCCCTATGCATAGGAAGTGGGTTAGACTTAAATGTGCTAGTCATATTCTTCATGATGCTCTCTTTATGTTTCAATTCTTATCTTTTATGTGAGCATCATTGAAATCATCATGCCTAGCTAGGGGCGTTAAACGATAGCGCTTGTTGGGAGGCAACCCAATTTTATTTTAGTTTCTTGATTTTTGGTTCTGTTTAGTAATAAATAATCCATCTAGCTTCTGTTTAGATGAGGTTTTATGTTTTAATTAGTGTTTGTGCCAAGTAGAACCTTTGGGAAGACTTGGGTGAAGTCTTTATGATCATGCTGTAAAAAACAGAAACTTCAGCGCTCACGAGATTAGCTTCAACTTTTTACTGGAGAGTGCTATTTAGTTGATTCTTTTTGCATATGATTACTAGACAAATTCCTCAGGTCCAACAATTAATTTTAGAATTTTTGGAGTTCCATAAGTTTGCGTTAGTTACAGATTACTACAGACTGTTCTGTTTTTGACAGATTCTATTTTTCGTGTGTTGTTTGCTTATTTTGATGAATCTATGGCTAGTAAAATAGTTTATAAACCATAGAGAAGTTGGAATACAGTAGGTTTAACACCAATATAAATAAAGAATGAGTTCATTACAGTACCTTGAAGTGGTGTTTTGTTTTCTTTCGCTAACGGAGCTTACGAGTTTTCTGTTAAGTTTTGTGTTGTGAAGTTTTCAAGTTTTGGGTAAAGATTCGATGGACTATGGAATAAGGAGTGGCAAGAGCCTAAGCTTGGGGATGCCCAAGGCACCCCAAGGTAATATTCAAGGATAACCAAGAGCCTAACCTCGGAGATGCCCCGGAAGGCATCCCCTCTTTCGTCTTCGTTCATCGGTAACTTTACTTGGAGCTACATTTTTATTCACCACATGATATGTGTTTTGCTTGGAGCGTCATGTCATTTTATTTTGTTTTGCTTGATGTTTGAATAAAGTATCAAGATCTGAAATTCTTAAAATGAGAGAGTCTTCACATGGTTGCATAATTATTCGACTACTTATTGATCTTCACTTATATCTTTCGGAGTAGTTTGTTGTTTGCTCTAGTGCTTCACTTATATATTTTAGAGCATGGTGGTAGTTTTATTTTGAAGAAATAGATGAACTCTCATGCTTCACTTATATTATTTCGAGAGTATTAAATAGCATGGTAATGTGCTTAATCCTAATATGCTAGGTATTCAATAATAGTAAAAACTTTCTTATGAGTGTGTTGAATACTAAGAGAAGTTTGATGCTTGATGATTGTTTTGAGATATGGAGGTAATAATATCAAAGTCGTGCTAGTTGAGTAGTTGTGAATTTGAGAAATTCTTGTGTTGAAGTTTGCAAGTCCCATAGCATGCACGTATGGTAAATGTTATGTAACAAATTTGAAACATGAGGTGTTCTTTGATTGTCCTCCTTATGAGTGGCGGTCGGGAACGAGCGATGGTCTTTTCCTACCAATCTATCCCCCTAGGAGCATGCGCGTAGTGCTTTGGTTTTTGATGGCTTGTAGATTTTTGCAATAAGTATGTGAGTTCTTTATGACTAATGTTGAGTCCATGGATTATCGCACTCTCACCCTTCCATCATTGCTAGCCTCTTGATGCCGTGCATTGCCCTTTCTCACATTGAGAGTTGGTGCAAACTTAGCGGTGCATCCAAACCCCGTGATATGATACGCTCTTTCACACATAAACCTCCTTATATCATCCTCAAAACAGCCACCATACCTACCTATTATGGCATTTCCATAGCCATTCCGAGATATATTACCATGCAACTTTCCACCATTCCGTTCATCATGACACATTCATCATTGTCATATTGCTTAGCATGATCATGTAGTTGACACAGTATTCGTGGCAAAGCCACCATTCATAATTATTTCATACATGTCACTCTTGATTCATTGCATATCCCGGTACACCGCCGGAGGCATTCATATAGAGTCATACTTTGTTCTAGTATCGAGTTGTAATCATTAAGTTATAAATAAATAGAAGTGTGATGATCATCATTTTCTAGAGCATTGTCCCATGTGAGGTTCAAATAAAAAAAGAGAAAGAGGCCAAAGAAGCCCAAATAAAAAAAATTGAGAGAAAAAGAGAGAAGGGACAATGTTAGTATCCTTTTCCACACTTGTGCTTCAAAGTAGCACCATAATCTTCATGATAGAGAGTCTCTTGTTTTGTCACTTTCATATACTAGTGGGAATTTTTCATTATAGAACTTGGCTTGTATATTCCAACAATGGGCCTCCTCAAGTGCCCTAGGTCTTCGTGAGCAAGCAAGTTGGATGCACACCCACTTAGTTTCTTTTGTTGAGCTTTCATACATTTATAGCTCTAGTGCATCTGTTACATGGAAATCCCTACTCCTTGCATTAACATCAATCGATGGCCATCTCCATAGCCCATTGATTAGCCTCATTGATGTGAGATCTTCTCCTTTTTTGTCTTCTCCACATAACCCCCATCATCATATTCTATTCAACCAATAGTGCTATATCCATGGCTCGTGCTCATGTATTGCGTAAAAGTTTATAAAAAGATTACTAAAGTATGAAACAATTGTTTGGCTTGTCATCGGGGTTGTGCATGATGAGAGCATTCTTGTGTGACGAAAATGGAACATTACTAAACTATATGATTTTGTAGGGATGAGCTTTCTTTGGCCATGTTATTCTGAGAGGACATAATTGCTTAGTTAGTATGCTTGAAGTATTATTATTTTTATGTCAATATGAAATTTTGTCTTGAATCTTTCGGATCTGAATATTCATGCCACAATTAAGAAGAATTACAATGAAATTATGCCAACTAGCATTCCACATCATTTTTTTATCATTTACCTACTCGAGGACGAGCAGGAATTAAGCTTGGGGATGCCTGATACGTCTCCAACGTATCTATAATTTTTTATTGCTCCATGCTATATTATCTACTGTTTTGGACCATATTGGGCTTTATTTTCCAATTTTATATTATTTTTGGGACTAACCTATTAACCGGAGGCCCAGCCCAGAATTGCTATTTTTTTTGCCTATTTCAGTGTTTCGAAGAAAAGGAATATCAAACGAAGTCGAAACGGAACGAAATCAACTAGAGAAGTTATTTTTGGAAGGAAAGCTACCGGAAAAGCTTGGAGTGCACGTCACGAAAGAAGGGAGGTGTCCACGAGGTTGGGGGGCACGCCCCTCCCCCCTAGGGCGCACCCCCTGCCTCGTGGGCCCCCCGAAGCTCCACTGACGTACTCCTTTCACCCATATATATCCATATACCCAAAAACTTCGAGAGACGAGGTTAGATCGGGAGTTCCGCCGCCGCAAGCCTCTGTAGCCACCAAAAGTCAATCGGGACCCTGTTCCGACACTCTGCCGGAGGGGGGAACCCTCACCGGTGGCCATCTTCATCATCCCGGCGCTCTCCATGACGAGGAGGGAGTAGTTCACCCTCGGGGCTGAGGGTATGTACCAGTAGCTATGTGTTTGACCTCTCTCTCTCTCTCTCTCTCTCTCTCTCTCTCTCTCTCTCTCTCGTGTTCTTGATTTGGCACGATCTTGATGTATCGCGAGCTTTGCTATTATAGTTGGATCTTATGTTGCTTCTCCCCCTCTACTCTCTTGTAATGGATTGAGTTTTCCCTTTGAAGTAATCTTATCGGATTGAGTCTTTAAAGATTTGAGAACACTTGATGTATGTCTTGCCGTGCGTATCTGTGGTGACAATGGGATACCACGTGATTCACTTGATGTATGTTTTGGTGATCAACTTGCGGGTTCCGCCCATGAACCTGTGCATAGGGGTTGGCACACGTTTTCGTCGTGATTCTCCGGTAGAAACTTTGGGGCACTCTTTGAGGTTCTATGTGTCGGTTGAATAGATGAATCTGAGATTGTGTGATACATATCGTATAATCATACCCACGGATACTTGAGGTGACATTGGAGTATCTAGGTGACATTAGGGTTTTGGTTGATTTGTGTCTTAAGGTGTTATTCTAGTACGAACTCTAGGGCTGTTTGTGACACTTATAGGAATAGCCCAACGGATTGATTGGAAAGAATAACTTTGAGGTGGTTTCGTACTCTACCATAATCTCTTCGTTTGCTCTCCGCTATTAGTGACTTTGAAGTGACTCTTTGTTGCATGTTGAGGGATAGTTATGTGATCCAATTATGTTATTATTGTTGAGAGAACTTGCACTAGTGAAAGTATGAACCCTAGGCCTTGTTTCCTAGCATTGCAATACCGTTTATGCTCACTTTTACCACTTGCTACCTTGTTGTTTTTTTATTTTCAGATTACAAAAACCTATATCTACCATCCATATTGCACTTGTATCACCATCTCTTCGCCGAACTAGTGCACCTATACAATTTACCATTGTATTGGGTGTGTTGGGGACACAAGAGACTCTTTGCTATTTGGTTGCAGGGTTGCTTGAGAGAGACCATCTTCATCCTACGCCTCCCACGGATTGATAAACCTTAGGTCATCCACTTGAGGGAAATTTGCTACTGTCCTACAAACCTCTGCACTTGGAGGCCCAACAACGTCTACAAGAAGAAGGTGGCGTAGTAGACATCAACAGAGCTAAATCATGCTCGTCGTGATTGTGCGGCGCACCTGACATGGGCTCGAATCCGTCGAAGATCAAGTCTCCGCGGATGTCAGTAGTATAATTCAAGTTTCCAAACCTGACTTGATGGCCAGGGCGTAGCTATCGATCTGCTCCAGATGGCCAAGCGAGTTAGCCCGCAGTACGAAGCAGCCGAACAAGAAGAACTGTCCGGGGAGGAAAACCTTGCCCTGGATCGCATCGTTGCCATCGAGTTGTCCGATGATCGAAAGAGCCATCAAGCCTTGCAGTGACGGCACAGTGGAACTCTCAATGAAAGCACCAATTTCGGTGTCAAAACCAGCGGATCTCGAGTAGGGGGTCCCGAACTGTGCGTCTAAGGCGGATGGTAACAGGAGGCGGGGGACACAATGTTTACCCAGGTTCGGGCCCTCTCGATGGAGGTAATACCCTACTTCCTGCTTGATTGATCTTGATGATATGAGTATTACAAGAGTTGATCTACCATGAGATCGTAGAGGCTAAACCCTAGAAGCTAGCCTATGGTATGATTGTTGTTGTCCTATGGACTAAACCCTCCGATTTATATAGACACCGGAGGAGGCTAGGGTTACACAGAGTCGGTTACAAGGGAGGATATCTACATATCCGTATTGCCAAGCTTGCCTTCCACGCCAAGGACAGTCCCATCTAGACACGGGTCGAAGTCTTCAATCTTGTATCTTCATAGTCCAACAATCCGGCCAAAGGATATAGTCCGGTTGTCCGAGGACCCCCTAATCCAGGACTCCCTCACCTAGGGCTCATACTTTCACTAGTGCAAGTTCTCTCAACAATAATAACATAATTGGATCATATAACTATCCCTCAACATGCAACAAAGAGTCACTCCAAAGTCACTAATAGCGGAGAACAAACGAAGAGATTATGGTAGGGTACGAAACCACCTCAAAGTTATTCTTTCCGATCAATCCATTGGGCTATTCCTATAAGTGTCACAAACAGCCCTAGAGTTCGTAGTAAAATAACACCTTAAGACACACATCAACCAAAACCCTAATGTCACCTAGATACTCCAATGTCACCTCAAGTATCCGTGGGTATGATTATACGATATGCATCACACAATCTCAGATTCATCTATTCAACCAACACATAGAACCTCAAAGAGTGCCCCAAAGTTTCTACCGGAGAATCAAGATGAAAACGTGTGCCAACCCCTATGCATAGGTTCATGGGAGGAACCCGCAAGTTGATCACCAAAACATACATCAAGTGAATCAATAGAATAACCCATTGTGACCACGGTTATCCCACACAAGACATACATCAAGTGTTCTCAAATCATTAAAGACTCAATCCGATAAGATAACTTCAATGGGAAAACTCAATCCATTACAAGAGAGTAGAGGGGGAGAAACATCATAAGATCCAACTACAATAGCAAAGCTCGCGATACATCAAGATCGTATCACCTCAAGAACACGAGAGAGAGAGATCAAACACATAGCTACTGGTACATACCCTCAGCCCCGAGGGTGAACTACTCCCTCCTCGTCATAGAGAACGCCGGGATGATGAAGATGGCCACGGGTGAGGGTTCCCCCCTCCGGCAGGGTGCCGGAATAGGGTCCCGATTGGTTTTTGGTGGCTACAGAGGCTTGCGGCGGCGAAAATCCCGATCTATTCTGTTCCCCGAAGGTTTTAGGGTATATTGGTATATATATAGGAGGAAGAAATACGTCAGGGGAGCCACAAGGGGCCCACGAGGGTGGAGGGCGCGCCCAGGGGGGTGGGCGCCCCCTGCCTCGTGCCTCCCTCGTTGCTTTCTTGACGTGCACTCCAAGTCTCCCGTCTTGCTTTCTTTCCAAAAATAACTTTTCCGAAGGTTTCATTCCATTTGGACTCCGTTTGATATTCCTTTTCTGTGAAACACTGAAACAAGGGAAAAAACAAGAACTGGCACTAGGCTCTGGGTTAATAGGTTAGTCCCAAAAGTGATATAAAAGTGTTTAATAAAGCCCATAAACATCCAAAACAGATAATATAATAGCATGGAACAATAAAAAATTATAGATACGTTGGAGACGTATCATATGCCCATGGAGACAGCCACCCGGAGACCATGCAATAGGGCCTCGTGTTCGGTTGCATTGTTAGAGTCTGTATACATTATTTGGAGAACATAACAGACTGTGTCTCCTATGGGGGATGTCAAAACGACACCAGCCCCGAGTCCGGCTAACATTTTAGAGCCATCAAAGTGCATCACCCAGTTGGAATATGTGCCGTATTCTTTAGGAAGTTTGCCCTCTGTCCATTCGCCGACGAAGTCAGCCAACACCTGAGATTTAATGGCTCGGCGTGGTTTGTACGTTATTTCAAATGGTAGGAGCTCAATGGCCCATTTGGCAACCCGGCCGGTGGCGTCCTGGTTGTTTATAATATCATTAAGTGGTACCTCTGAGGCCACCGTGATTGAGCACTCTTGAAATTAGTGCCGCAACTTGCGGGATGCCATAAAGACCGCATATGCTATCTTCTGATAATGCGGGTATCGGGATTTACATGGTGTAAGGACCGTCGATACGTAGTATACTGGTTTTTGGAGTGGGAATTTATGTCCCTCCTCTTCTCGTTCGACGACGAGTACCGCACTCACCACCTGGTGAGTTGCCGATATGTAGAGCAACATTGGTTCACCGACGTTTGGTGCGGCCAGGATGGGGTTACTTGCTAGCAAGGTTTTTATTTCCTCCAGTCCGGTTGTTGCCGCGTCCGTCCATACAAAGTGGCCGGTGCATCAGAGAAGGCGATATAGTGGCAATGCCTTTTCTCCCAATCTGGAGATAAAACGGCTTAAAGTTGCCACGCACCCGGCTAGTTTTTGGACCTGCTTGAGGTCAGTTGGTGTTGCCAATTGTGACAAGGCTCGGATTTTGGTCGGGTTTGCTTCAATTCCTCTATTGGAAACGATAAACCCGAGCAGTTTGCCGGCGGGAACGCCGAAAACGCACTTTTCCGGGTTGAGCCTTATGTCATATGTTCGGAGGTTGTCGAACGTAAGACGTAAATCGTCCACCAATGATTCAACATGTTTGGTTTTGATAACCACGTCATTTACATAGGCCTCCACAGTCTTGCCGATTTGCTTTTCCAGGCAAGTTTGAATCATGTGTTGGTAAGTGGCGCCGGCGTTCTTGAGCCCGAAAGGCATGGTGTTGAAGCATAAAGGCCCATACGGGGTGATGAATGTCGTTGCAGCTTGGTCGGATTCCTTCATCTTAATTTGATGGTATCCGGAGTATGTGTCGAGGAAACACAGTGAATCGTGTCTTGCGGTTGCATCAATAATCTGGTCGATGCGAGGTAGTGGGAAGGGGTCCTTGGGGCAGGCCTTGTTAAGGTCTTTGAAATCGACACACGGGCGCCAGGATTTATCCTTCTTTGGTACCATGACCAGGTTTGCTAGCCAGTTCGGATGTTTGATCTCTCTGATAAACCCGGCTTCGAGTAGCTTGGCTAGCTCCTTCCCCATAGCTTGTCGTTTGGGTTTGGAAAATCGCTGGAGCGCTTGCTTGACCGGCTTGTATCCATTTAGTATATTGAGACTATGCTCGGCCAGCGCGCGTGGGATTCCTGGCATATCTGAGGGGTGCTAGGCAAAGATGTCCCAATTCTCGCGCAAGAATGCACGTAATGCGGCGTCGACCGTTGGGTCCAGCTGTGCCCCGATGGAAGCTGTTTTCTTGGGATCAGTGGGGTGGACTTGAAATTTGACAATTTCGTCAGCTGGCTTGAAAGAGGTGGATTTGGGCCTTTTATCAAGAATTACGTCGTCCCTATCCACTGTGGAAGGCAGAGCGGTGAGTTCCTCGGTCGCTAGGGCTTCGGACAATGCCTCAAGGGCTAGGGACACAGTTTTGTTTTTGGCGCGGAGTGCTATGTCCGTATCACTGGAGATAGTGATAACACCATTGGGCCCGGGCATCTTGAGCTTCACATACCCGTAATGGGGTATAGCTTGAAAGCGTGTGAATGCATCTCGCCCTAACAGGGCATGATATCCGCTGTTAAAAGGAGCCACCTGGAAGATTATCTCTTCGAACCTATAGTTTTTTGGCGTGCCGAATACCACATCAGCTTGATTTTCCCCAGCATCTTACTTCCCTGCTGGGAATGATTCCCCTGAAGGATGTATTGCTCTGCTCAATGTGACTCCTGTCCATTTACATTTTGTTGAGGGTATCCTCGTAGATGAGGTTCAATCCCCTGCCACCGTCCATTAGCACTTTAGTGAGCCGGAAACCATCCAAAATTGGGTTGAGGACCAAAGCGGCTGGTGCTTGGACTGAGCGGGATCTTGGTTCATCATCGGCGTTGAAAGTAATTGTCGTATCACTCCAAGGGTTTATAGCTGCTACGTGGCAGACTTCGGCAAGGTCGCGAAGCGCCCGTATACGCTGATTGTTTGATGAAAAGGTCTCGAAGACTGTGAGTACTTCGGGGTCGTGTTCCGAAGAGTACTTTTCTAGTATAGTGTTGGTGAGGATACCGTCGCCGCTCTTGGCCACCTGCCGAAGTATCCAACATGCCCGTAGGCTATGCGTTGGTTCGGTATTCGGTGTCATGTGTATTTGAGAGGGCTTGTCGAGCCATTCTTCGAAGACAGTTTTGTGTCCCATAAAGGGCTTGATTTTCTTGTCTATGGGGTGACGATCTGGTGACCTGCGGGGGGGGGGGGCATCCTTTTTGCTCGTCCGGGAGATGGCTTAAAGGCATGTGGTTCCCAGCGAGCGGTTTGTGTTTTCCAAGCGCTTTCCATTGCGCAGTATTTCTGCACTATGTGTGCCAAATCTGCAAAGTGCGGTACGCGACGGCGGTTGAGGTCATTAAGGATTTCCTCATCCGTACAGTTGTGGCAAAATACTAAAATTGCGTCGTCGTCGTAGCGGTCCTTTATCTTGCTTTTAACAAGGAGGAATCTGGCCCAAAATTGATGGACTGTCTCTCGAGGCTGCTGCCGCACATACATTAGGTCGCATATGTCCGGAGGGCCGGAATTGCTTGGAGAATATTGCTTGTGGTGGGTGGGTGGGCTTAAATTTACGCCCTGACCCACTATGGAATCCGGAGTTTGGAAAGTTTCCGAGGCTGCCAGCCCAGGCTCCGGAGTGTCTGGAGAATTCCCGGACTCAACGCCCAAATTTGTGTTCGGAGGGCAAGGAGTACCCTCTCGAGGATGGGTATCCGGTTCTCAGGGTTCGAAAATCCGAACATAGTTGGTTCTCAACGTAGGAGAAGAGTTATTGTCAGCTTGTTCCTCCACAACCGCTACCTGATGGGTGATCGGTGGAGATTTAATTTCTCTCTGATCGGGTTTAAGTTCGATCCGATCATAGTCAGTTGAGACGCCCAGGGTGGCGATGCGATCTAGCAGCTCGTTCAAAGACGATAGATCTGCCGGATCCATCTTGTCGGAGTATTCGGGGCTGATACAGAGAGGATTTTCGGCGATTTGGGGGGTTGCCTTTGGCTTAACGGCCAAACGGGCACCCACGGTGAAGCTGCCAAGCCGGAGGGTTTGCCCTGAAACTAGGGCTCCTTCGGAAATGATACTGTCCTTGATGACAAGGCGGGCCATCGATCCTTCCATCGACGCCACAGAGGAACTCTCAATGAAAGCACCAATGTCGGTGTCAAAAGCGACAGATCTCGGGTAGGGGGTCCCGAACTGTGCGTCTAAGGATCGAGAGTAACAAGAGGCAGGGGACATGATGTTTACCCAGGTTCAGCCCTCTTAATGGAGGTAATACCCTACTTCCTGCTTGATTGACTTTGATGAGTATAGGGGTTACAAGAGTTGATCTACCTCGAGATCGTAATGGCTAAACCCTAGATGTCTAGCCTGTATGATTATGATTGCCTCTACGGACTAAACCCTCCGGTTTATATAGACACCGGAGGGAGCTAGGGTTGTACAAAGTCGGTTTACAGAGAAAGGAATCTTCATATCCGCTCGCCAAGCTTGCCTTCCATGCCAAGGAGTCCCATCCGGACAGGGGGAAAGTCTTCTGTCTTGTACCTTCACGGCCCACCAGTCCGGCCCACGTCACATAGCCCGGACGCCCGAGGACCCCGTAATCCTGGACTCCCTCAACCACCACCTTGTTCGTTTTGGTCACCACACCCGTGCGCGTTTGTGTGACCCTTTTGCATGACCATGAGAGCTGGGAATCAAGTGTTGCCTCTGCACTCGAGAAGATCCATCTCACTGTCGTCCCCGAGAGCAACCACTGCCCCCAGGAGCTACGCCGTGTCAAGCTAATCGTCGTTGAGCACTCCACCTTCGCCGAGGATCTCTGTGATGACCTGCAAGTTTACATGATTTAGTTGTAGCCTTTTCGATTTAAGAGTATCGATCCCACATGGAGCAGATGAATCAGCCTTTTGTCTCTTATAGGGTTCAATAGCAATGCCTGCAAGTTAAATGAAATCCAAAGCAATAGTAATATGGAGAAGGTGGCATAGCAATCTGTGAAGTAAAGTACTAAAATATAATAAAGTAACAAGAGACGTGGATGAAAGTTGCTAAAATCGATAGGACTAAGGCGTTCCCAAGGAGTCCGGATTCCCCTCTAGTGTACGCCTAATACCGGTGCCTAAGCATTATGCTACGTCAGATTCCCGAGCAACTTTATATGTTTTTATTTGTGGGCGGAGCCGGTACAGTTACGTGCATACACACCAGTCTTGCATCACACACACACCACCACCGTTCTTCTCCACTCTGGTTACCAAATGGTGATTAAGGGGGAAAAAGTCCCCGTGTACGCAGTCTATAGGCGGTGTCCGTTTATACCCTGCTGCAACGATCGGGGACGAAGAAGATAGACCTTGTCACTTACCTACCTGTGCGACCAGCCGGTTCGCCAGCAGTAATAACCTTCCGTCCAAAATTGACATATGTTGGATGTCGACTTCACCCAACATATAAAATACTATCATAAACATATAAAGATGATATCAAATCCTAATACCAAATGATCTAATACACACCAGGGCTCCTCCATATCTGACGATGACAAGTACCTAGGGTAGGATCATAGGTCTGGCCTAGATGCCCTTCCCAAGGACACTGCCCTAGAGTCAAAGACATTCAAAGTATAACAGAAGATACCGACTGAAATCACCTTGGAGTGCAATTCATTCGACCAGATATCTCACTCGGATATTCCAATTCCATTCGACCAAGATAGAGTCACTCGACCACACGATGAATCACTCGGATAACAGAAGGTCTAAAGCCACTCAGGATGGCAACGGTCAGGCGTTCGCTCCGTAGTCTTAAAGGTCATTTATAGCTCTTTATAGCAAGCGTTGCCAGTAACGCACTGTCTTAACGTACATTGAACCCTGTGTAACTGAGGGCTGGAGGGGTCCGGCGCACTCTATATAAGCCACCCCCCTCCTCTGGTACAGGGGTTCGCACCCCCTGTAACTCTCACGCATAATCCAATCGACCGCGCCTCCGGGCACCGAGACGTAGGGCTATTACTTCCTCCGAGAAGGGCCTGAACTCGTAAATCTTGCGTGCACAATCTCACCGTAGCTAGGGCCTTGCCTCCTCCTACGTACCCCCTATTCTTACTGTCAGACTTGCTCCCACGACAATATCCCCAAGAACTATGGAAATTACTCGCACATCAAGGGCACACATGAGATGAGACGAATTATGATGAACATGGTGATCTCACACGAGTAACACAAGTTTGAATACAGTCCAACTAGTATATTACAAACGGATGAGGATTAGATGATGATAATATTGTGATGATGATGGAGCCCTCTTGGTGCAGTGTTGCGTCCACCAAGTCGTTGGATGGATTCCCCCTCTGGATGCTAGGGTTCTGTCTTCTCGATGTGTTTCTAGCGGCTCCGTTCATCCTCTCCCCGATCCGACTTGATGGGTGGAAATAGTGGATGAGGAGGCGGCGTTGGCGTGCCATACGACCGCGCATACATGCGTGTGCCATCTTTTGCTCTGGACTGGTCGTATGGACTTCTTCTTTCTCCATTTTCTTCATTCTTTTTATGGTAGTCAATTATCACATTAAATGACGTGATTCCACCATAATTTTATGTGATTCCTTCCAAAGAGCTTTATTCATTCCTGAAGAACGTTTCCTGGAAAAACTGACAAAAAGCAATGCGTGAACGCAATAAAATTCCGCAAAGCTTACCGCGTAGGCACAAAATAACTATCAAAACTACCATACATTTTGGACTCAGCACCTTGCATCGTCTTGTTCGCCCATTCTTGAGCCGTCGCCGTCATTTTGCGTTTTTCGGTGACTATTTCGATTACCTAGCGCCGCTCGGTGAGCACCTTGTCTGTTTTCGTTCGTTAGATCCACATCTTATGCTCCACGCCGTTTCACTTAAGTGAACCGGTACAGTTCAATCTGGACCGACCGATCTCATTAATATCCAACCGCCATGACATGTGCTAGCAGTGAAACGGTATCAGCCAATCACAAGCCGCCACATGTCCCAATTTATAATTTCTTTCCAGCCGATTAAACCCTGTAATTTCTACACCACAAGGTAGTATTGTATGTCTGGTACACGATATTGGAAGCTAGCCTTGAAATACTCAGGTATGTAATGTAAAAGAGACTGGATCAACCATATAATACTATGACATGTGATATACCTTAGTATTTCATCGTGAACTATGAGTGTCAGCTATTGATCCAGGGACTCACAATGAAAGCGCATAGATTCGTGTTTCTTGTCAGGGACCGGGTCATTACAAAGGTTTTAGAACCTTCCTTGAACAAAGTTTTTCCTTTTAATGTGTTCCTTTTTGCCTGTTCTATCGTTTTTCTTTTGTTTTTTATTTATGCCTTTTCTTTTTTCCTTCTTTTGCATCTTAAAATTTATGAATGTTTTTCTAAATCCAAAAATATCTTTTGAATTCATGAATAGTTATAATTAACAAATACTTTTAAGTTTATGAAGATTTTTATACTTCGGGACGCCTTTGAAGTCTGGAAATACTTTTTCAAACTCACAATTTTTTTTGAATTCCTAATTTTTTTTGCAAGTACACAGAAATTTTTGAAATCTGAAATATTTTCCAAATTTGCAGACATTTTTTGAAATCCAGAATGTGTTTTGACTTTGTGAAATTTTTGAACTAATATTTGTTTGATACATGATTTTTGTTCAATTTCATAAACATTTTCTGAATTTATGATTATTTGTTTTTCAAGATTACAAACATATTTTGAATTCATGAATGTTTTTTGAAATCCGGATGATTTTTTGAATTCGTGAACTTGTTTGAAAAGGGCTCGGACAGTCCTGTCGTTGGAATTTTGTTTCTTTTAAATCTTTATGCATAGGGTTTGGTTAGGCCTTTTGGCATTGGACTTTGGGTATGTATGACATGTTGTGATAATCGTGAATAAGAAAATTGATCGCATACCCCTTTGATCCCTTTAATAGCGCGAGATCTGTATAACTCAAGAATAAAAGAAAAATATATGCGTGTCGCCGTAGTTGCAAATATCTTGATTAATAATCTTTTTTGGGGGTCTATGATGCACACACGAATTATCCACGGGGTCTAAAACATGTTGTTTTACTTAGAAAACAAATCAATGCCCTATAAGTATATTGTCGTCAATAGAAAAAATATGATTGCACTTAGTAACAACCCAAGATTAGCAGTGTTAATTAGGAACTGACCGTTCCTAAAAAAGTTAGGAACTGATCGAGCGATATAATCATGTCATAACCATCATGTGCATTTAGTTTAATCTTAAAAAGAGGACAATTCCAACCCTCGTCTTTTGAAAGGGCCAAAATCATACGTTTTTTAAATATATCCAAAATGCTCTTCTGAACACTTAGATTTTCGCATGGATTTACTAGATTGTAAACCGTTTGCCTTATATTATGGGATTGAGGGAGTACTATGTATGAGAAGATAGAAACTATTTTTAGAATACTATACAGAATATTTTAACAAAGTCCTTCTGCAAAAGAGTTGGTGTATATGGGCTAAACGAAACTGGTCGCCAGATTGTAAATCGTTTGCCCATATTATGTGAGTGGGAGTACTATGTAGGAGAAAATAAAGTCACCCTTTTTGTAAAAGAGTTGGTATACGGGGTTAAACGAGATCGGTAGCCTGATTATATTTCCTTTGCCTTATATTATGAGATGAAAGGAGGACTATGTACGACAAAATACAAATCAATTTCAGAATACTATAAAGAACATTTTAATGAAGTCTTTGTGCAAAAGCCTTGGTTACATGAGGTTAAACGAGATTGATCGCCTGACTGTAAATCGTTCGATGTAGAGGGAATATATTTTTCTAAAAAAAATCCTATTTTACAAAAGAGTTGGTATATGGGGTTAGATGAGCGAACCTGTGCACCACGAAAGTAAGCCCCAGCTGGCCATCTCTCCGTGGAAACCCAAGAACAACTAGGCTACGGCTGGGGAACATTTCCCACAACACATTGTGCCCGATCGTGACCCGGAGGCCAACGGTCTTGGGCCAAACAACGACCAACCACACCACCAGTCTGACTAGTGGGCTAATGGAGCAGTTGGTAGCCTCGTACGGTTTATTTTCGTCCCACCATTTTCAACCGTTTTATTTCGCTTGTTTTTTTTCGTCCCTTCCCCACTCCACCGGTTTAGTTTCGCGTCACCCTCTCACACAACGAAAAAAATCTTAACGGATCATAACTTTCCATGCCGGTGCAAGTTATTTTTAGTAATGTCTTTATGTGAAAGAATCAATCACGATCAATCTCTAAATATCAAATCTAAATTAATTAACCTTACCTTAAATTGCTCAATCACATTAATTAGGAAACAAAATAACCGATTTTAAGAAAATATCTACTCTTAATGGAGGGTATTACATACCAAACATAGGTACGTCATTAGCTCGCTTCCTTCCCTTCTCTTCCCTTCGTCCCTCAGTCCCATGTGATGAAGTCATGTACCTGGGGTAGGGTCATAGACCTGCCCAAAGGTACCTTCCACAAGGACACTCACAAGAGAAGCAGCCTTCCAGTTGACTTGGTAGACTCCCACTCGACAGATTCAAAGACACTCGACTATGAAGACCCACTCGACCACCAAGAGTCCAAGAGCCACTCGGTATCCAAGCGGTCGTAGTTAAATAGTCTTTATGACCTTAATGACACTTTATGTAGGCGTTACCGAGAACGTCTAGCCTTAACGTACCTTAAACCCTCTCGCTACGTGGGCTGGCTGGGGTCTGGCGCACTCTATATAAGCCACCCCCTCCATAGGTAGAAGGGTTCGCACCTGTAACACATACGCAAATAATCCGATCGACCGCCTCGGGGCTCCGAGGCGTGGGGCTGTTACTTCCTCAGAGAAGGGTGCGAACTTGTAAATCTCTTGCGTATACAACTACTCCATAGCTAGGATCTTGCCTCTCCATATCTACCCCCATTCTCTTTGTCGGACTTAGAACCACGATAGTTGGCGCCCACCGTGGGGCAGGTGTTCTAGCTTAATTGTTGGAGAAGTTGGGATTCTCTCGATCTCCGGCATCATGGTTTGGTGGAGTTACGGTCGACGGCCACGAGATCCGTCTCGGTGCGCTCACGTTAAATCGCCGACGACTCGCTGGCAACCAGGAGGCTCCACTCGGCGTGGACGCGCTCCCCACCCGCTGGGCGACGACTTTCGCGCATGTGTCCGCGGCGTCCTCCTGCGGCAACCGTCGACCCAAGTATGGGTCGGCTCTGCGCCGTCTTCACTCCGATCTCCCACCGCGCAAGCGTTACGGTCGGTCGAGGCTTCAGCGGTGGGTGAGGCATGCGGTGGCCCGCCAGTCGGCCATCCCCCAAGTCGCGGCAATCGAGCCCGATGAATCTCTCTACGGCCTGTTCGACCTGTCGACTGGCTCCGTAGAGACCGCGTCCGAATGCGATAGCAGTGACCCGGCGACAAAGGTTCTGATGGTCGATGGACCACGCAGCCCCCCTGGATTCACCCGCACCAATGAAGGTGGTGGTGGAGGCGATCCGGCGCAAGTCCATGAAGAGTACTTGCCCGAGCCCCTCACTTCGCTCTAGAGGGAAGAACTTCGTCGTCGGAACATGGATTCACTTCACACTCCTATCGTTGGAGAAACCCCCGAGGCTCGCGCCTTGGAGGATGCGCGCAGCCAACTGGCTGAACGCACTCGATCGGAGAATCTTCAGCGAGTCTTTGGGCGAGCTTCTGTGACCGAGGATTCGAGAATCCGGTCGACCTTGACTCTTTCAACCACCAACCGGTATATCGAACTCCGATTCAGAATTTAGCAGTGCCGCCCGTATAGCGGAATCAATTCAGCCTTCCATCGGAGGCGGTAGAGGTTTGCAGACAAATCAGGATTTGCTCCGGCGGCAGGAGATCAAAACTCAGTTGTGTCCGATCGCATGAACAGGGTTCACAACCGATCCGTCGCTGCGAATTCATTCGATCGGCCCATAGTCCAAGATCGCCCCCGAGGCGTGAGGAACGTGGAGGCCGGCGTGACGATCGATACAAGGGCCGCGAGCACTATGAGCACCGATTCGATCGCAATGATCAACGTCGAGTGCCCACTCCTCCCCCAAGGGGTGGATCATACGCTCCTCAGCAGCAGGATGACAGACGCCAAAACAGTGCTGGACGAAGAGTTCCAGTCGACCCCAGGGAGCCAGGCTTTGATGCGAGATCCATTATCGTTCAAGGTATGGTCGACAGGAACAGAGCTCACTGAGACGGCCATGATAGAGATGTATCTTCCAGTAGTAGAGTCCATGTCTCGGGACCAGAATGTTTCAGCAGAGCCATCAAGGCTGCAGTGATTCCCTCCAATTTCAGGTTGGCGACTGGAGTCAGCAAGTTCACTGGAGAATCCAAGCCTGGCACCTGGCTTGAAGATTACCGAGTGGCGGTTCAGATCGGCGGTGGCAACGATGAGGTAGCCATGAAGCATTTACCTCTTATGTTGGAGGGTTCAGCCGGCGTGGTTGAATCGAGTTAGCACCAAAAAGATTTACACTTGGGAAGATCTTGCCCGAGTGTTTGTCAGACATTTGAAGGAACTTGCAAATGACCGGCGGGTTTAACAGAGTTGCGATCGTGCGTGCAAAAGTCGAGTGAAACCTTGAGAGATTATATCCAGAGGTGGATCACTTTGCACCACACAATGGAGAATGTATCGATCACCAGCGATCTGTGCCTTCAAGGAGGTGTCAAGAACGAGAACTGAGTTTGAAATTTGGTCGAACCGCGATATGACCCGAGCGGATGATGGAGATTGCCACCAAATATGCAAATGGTGAAGAAGAGGATCGGCCGGAGTGGTAAATATAAATCTGCCGCCAATGAGGCGGCGGAGGAAATTCAATGGAAGCGAAGCGTAAAGTCGAACCAGCGGCTCCGGAGAGGCCTTGGCGATGAACCCGGGAAAGTTCAAGGGGAAACCCAAGGGTCCTTGGAACCCTAAGAAGGTGAAAGACCAGGATGGGAGCGGCGTGTTAGATTTACCATGTCATATTCATACAAAGAAAGATGAAGAGGGTAAACTCATTTACCCGAAACATACCACTCGGCGATGTCGGCTCTTGATTCAGTTAGTTCAAGGGAAACAGCTCAAGGATAAGGATAAGGAGCAGACAAAGTTGAGGATAAAGATGAGCGGTGATGGTGGATATCCCGGTCAATTCCACCACGATGATTTTTTGCCGACGTCGAAAGAAAAAGTCGATTGAAGGTTATCAATCGGAAGTAAACTTGGTTGCTCGGCGACTCCCATTATCTGAAATGGTCCCGCATCGCCATCACATTCGACCGGTCGATCACCCGACGACATTGCCACCCCAGGAGGCAAGCATTGGTGGTCGACCCGGTTGTCGAAGGCACTCGGTGACCAAAGTCCCGATGGATGGTGGTAGTGGTTTGAATATATTATACGCGGAGGCGTTGAAAGGGATGGGCATTCCGATGTCCGGACTCGAGCGATAACATGAGCTTCCACGGAGTCATTCACGGAAAGAAGGCTGAGTCACTCGGCCAAATTGCTCTTGACGTAGTTTTGGTGATTCAAAGCATTTCCGAAAGAAAAGTTGACTTTTGAGGTCGTGGATTTCGGGCGCTTATCACGCTATTCTAGGGAGACCAGCTTATGCGCGATTCATGGCCCGACCATGTTACGTGTATCTTAAGCGAAGATGCCTGGTCCCAAGGGCGTGATCAACATCACGGCAATCGGAAGAAGGCGTAAGAGTGCTTCCAGAAAGGCTCTAAGATCGCTGATGCTCGTTAGCGATGGTAGAGCTACAAGAGTATCGAAAACTGCAGATCCGAGTGATTTGTTGCGAGCTAAGAAGCCGCCTTCTGAGTCGACATTCGGTCGATGGCGAGGCGAAACAGGTTCACATTCACTCGGTGATCCCAACGCTGCTCCAACCAACATCTCAACAACACTCGACTCAAAATAGGAAGAAGCGCTCATCCGGTTCCTCCGTGAGAAGCTGGGACATCTTTGCATGGAAGCTGGCGACATGCCGGTGTTTCAGGGGCTGGCTGAGCATCGCCTACGAGTAGACCCAAAATTCAAACCAGTTAAAGAGTATCTTCGGCGGTTTGCCGTCCAGAAGAGAAAGGCCATTGGCGAGGAGGTGGCTCGACTCTTAGCAGCAGATTTCATCCGAGAGATCTACCACTCCGAGTGGCTCGCCAACATTGTCATGGTCCCCAAGAAGGACAAGTCGTTGCGCATGTGCATCGATTTCAAGCATATCAATCGGGCCTGCCCGAAAGATCATTCCCTCTTCCTCGCATCGACCAAATAGTCGACTCAAGCTGCGGGATCGAGAGGTTGTCTTTCTTAGACGCCTATTCCGGTACCATCAGATCCGTCAGTATGGACCCGATGAGATTAAAACAGCGTTCATCACTCCGTTCGGGTGCTTCGTTATGTCACCATGCCATTCGGTCTTAAGAATGCGGAGCCACATTCATGAGGATGATTCGAAGTGTTTGCTCACTCAAATCGGTCGGAATGTGGAAGCATACATGGATGATATAGTGGTCAAGTCACGAAAGGGTTCCGACCTGTTGGTCGACCTTGCTGAAACATTTGCCAATCTCGGGGTATGATATCAAGCTTAATCCATCAAAGTGTACATTTGGAGTTCTGGTGGAAAGTTACTCGGTTTCTCGTTTCCGGCGAGGAATCGATGCTAACCCGTAAAAGGTTGGCACCATACTCCGAATGAAGCGCCTACATGCATGTGCACGATGTCCGAAACTTAATGGATGCTTGGCGCTTTAAGTCGATTCATCTCTCGCCTCGGTGAAAAGGCATTGCCTCTTTACCGATCGATGAAGAAGTCGACAAGTTCGAGTGGACTCTAGAAGCTCGATGCAGCATTTGCGAGCTCAAAGCTCGCTCTCCACCCACCGGTGCTTGCTGCTCCAATCAGCAAGGAGCCTTTGCTGCTTTACATTGCAGCCTTTGGACAAGTCGTCGAGACCGTGCATTTACGGTCGAGTGGGAAGAAGAAGTAAAAGCTTTCAAAGTTCAACGCCCAGTTTATTGTCTTTCTGAAGTACTGACCCCGTCAAAGCAAAGATATCCTCATTATCAGAAGCTTGTTTATGGGATCTATATGACCACGAAGAAGGTTGCTCATTATTTCTCTGATCATTCCATTACGATTCGTCGACGCCTTTGTCGGAAATTCTTCATAACAGAGATGCAACTGGTCGAGTGGCAAAATGGGCGATTGAACTCCTTCCCCTTGATATCAAATTCGAGGCAAAGAAAGCCATCAAGTCCCAAGCAATAGCAGATTTCCTCGCCGAGTGGACTGAACAGCAGCTTCCGACCCAAGTTCACTCGGAACACTGGACTATGTTTTTCGATGGTTCCAAGATGTTGAACGGTTCTGGTGCAGGAGTTGTATTGGTTTCCCCCCGAGGAGATAGGCTCAAGTATGTTCTCCAGATTCACTTTGATTCTTCCAACAACGAAGCAGAATATGAAGCACTCTGTATGGGTTTGCATGGCCATTTCACTTTCGGCGTCGTAAGCCTTATGGTTTATGGCGACTCAGATCTGGTTGTTAATCAAGTGATGAAGGTGGGATGTCGAAGCCCAGCTATGACAGAGTTATTTGTAATGCATGAGAATTTGGAGAAGAAGTTCGAGGGTTAGAGCTTCATCATATACCCCGATCGAAAAATCAAGCTGCGGATGATTTGGCGAAGATAGGGTCCAAGAGGGAAGCCATTCCCAGTGATGTATTTTTAGAACACATTCATGTCCCATCAGTGCAGGAGGATCCTTTCACAGAAGAAGCCCCGCAGCAAAGGAGTGCCAATGATCCGATTGAAGTTGAGGTCCCAGCCGTAGTCGACCTAATTATGGAAGTTGTGGTCATCACTCCCGACTGGACAGTGCCGTACATCGCATATATCCTTAGGAAAGAGCTCCCAGAGAACGAAGAAGAGGCTCGACAGATCGTCCGTCGATCCAAGGCCTTCTGATAATCAAGGGACAATTGTACGAGAAAGCGCGATCGAGTCGGCCGAAGTGTATCACGCCGGAAGAAGGTCGATAATTCTTGAGGATATCCACTCGGGGACTGTGGCCATCATCGTCCTCTCGGACCATTGTGGCTAAAGCATACCGGCGGGATTTTCTTGGCGAAAGCTAATGAAATGGCAAAAGAAATAGTCGACAAGTGTGAAGGATGTCAGTTCTATTCCAACATGTCGCACAAGCCAGCCTCAGCCTTGAAGACCATTCCACTCGTTTGGCCCTTCGCTGTTTGGGGATTGGACATGATTGGACCGTCGAGGACTGGCAGAAGCGGCTTCACTCATTTGCTAGTAGCAGTCGACAAGTTCACCAAGTGGATCAAAGCCAAGCCCATCAAGAACCTCGATGCACGCACTGCTATCAGCTTCATCAGAGAGTTGATATTCAGATATGGAGTTCCGCATAGCATCATCACTGACAATGGGTCGAACTTCGATAATGAAAAGTTCAAAGCCTTCTGCGCCTCTCAAGGCACGTGGGTCGACTATGCTTCAGTGGCTCATCCTCAGTCGAATGGACAAGCAGAACGTGCAAACGGCCTCATTCTCAAAGGGCTGAAACCTCGGCTGATGCGTGATCTCAAACACGCAGCAGGAGCTTGGGTCGACGAACTTCCATCAGTTCTCTGGGGATTGAGGACCACTCCTAATCGGTCGACTGGGAGAACTCCATTCTTCCTGGTTTATGGAGCTGAAGCGGTTCTGCCGAGTGACCTGCTTCACAATGCGCCTCGAGTCGAGCTATACTCTGAAGAGGAAGCAGAACAAGCCCGACAAGATGCCGTCGACCTCTTGGAAGAGGAAAGAGAGATGGCCTTGATCCGCTCGACTATCTATCAGCAAGACTTGCGTCGATTCCATGCCAGAAATGTGAAGAGTCGAGCCTTCCAAGAGGGAGATTTGGTCCTCCGAGTGGATCAACAGAAACCACACAAGCTTGCTCCCACTTGGGAAGGTCCCTTCATCGTCACAAGAGTCCTCCACAACGGAGCATATCATCTTTACAACATTGATCGCCAGATCGACGAGCCTCGAGCTTGGAACGCGGAGCTGCTCCGCCCCTTTTACACTTAAAACTCATTCGGTTGAGATGTAATAAAAGTACTTTTGTAGTTTGTTTATCTAAGACAAGAATGTTATAATTTTCCAGTGATTGATATTGCTTTTTGTTGGAATTTCCCCCAGTGGGTGGCTTAGCTGCGAATCCGATTAGCCAAGTTTGTAAAAAAATCCTTTCGAGAAAAGCAGTCTCGGGGCCTTAGCTGGATCCGCGCCGCCTAAGTATTCAAAATCATACCGAGTGGCGAGCCAGCCTCCCACTCGGAGGCTTAGCTGCAGTCCAAGTACTCGCCTAAGTATCCAAAATCCCACCGAGTGGTGAGCCAGCCTCCCACTCGGAGGCTTAGCTGCAGTCCAAGTACTCGCCTAAGTATCCAAAATCCCACCGAGTGGCGAGCCAGCCTCTCGCTCGGAGGCTTAGCTGCAGTCAAGTACTCGCCTAAGTATCCAAAATCCTACCGAGTGGCGAGCCAGCCTCCCACTCGGAGGCTTAGCTGCAGTCAAGTACTCGCCTAAGTATCCAAAATCCCATCGAGTGGCGAGCCAGCCTCTCGCTCGGAGGCTTAGCTGCAGTCCAAGTACTCGCCTAAGTATCCAAAATCCTACCGAGTGGCGAGCCAGCCTCCCGCTCGGAGGCTTAGCTGCAGTCCAAGTACTCGCCTAAGTATCCAAAATCCTACCGAGTGGCGAGCCAGCCTCCCGCTCGGAGGCTTAGCTGCAGTCCAAGTACTCGCCTAAGTATTCAAACCCTGCCGAGTGGTGAGCCAGCCTCTCGCTCGGGGGCTTATAACAGCCCAAAGATTCGCCTCGAGCATCCAAAGTAATAGAAATCCTACCGAGTGGAGAGCAAACCTCCCACTCGGAGGCTTAGCTGCAGCTCAGTGCTCGCCTAAGTAATAAGAATCCTACCGAGTGGAGAGCAAACCTCTCACTCGGAGGCTTAGCTGCAGCCCAGTGCTCGCCTAAGTAATAGAAATCCTACCGAGTGGAGAGCAAACCTCTCACTCGGAGGCTTAGCTGCAGCCCAGTGCCCGCCTAAGTAATAGAAATCCTACCGAGTGGAGAGCAAACCTCTCACTCGGAGGCTTAGCTGCAGCCCAGTGCTCGCCTAAGTAATAGAAATCCTACCGAGTGGAGAGCAAACCTCTCACTCGGGGGCTTAGCTGCAGCCCAGTGCTCGCCTAAGTAATAAAAATCCTACCGAGTAGAGAGCAAACCTCCCACTCGGGGGCTTAGCTTCACCACAAGTACAACGTGCGGTCCATCCCAATCCGCAAGGATGACGAGGTTCAGGTCGATTGCTACCTCCTCCTTCGGAGCTTCACCACAAGTACAACGTGCGGTCCATCCCAATCCGCAAGGATGACGAGGTGCAGGTCGACTGCTACCTCCTCCTTCGGAGCTTCGCCACAAGTACAACGTACGGTCCGTTTCAATCTGAAAAGATGGCAAGGTCAGTCGCAGTCTGTGTTCCATCTCTACCTGCAGGATAGATGAAGCCCAAGTCGATTGGAATTTCAACGGAATATCTTCCCAAAAGAAAAACAAAGTTCTCTCGAAGGCAAGCAAAGCATGTTAAAAGAAAAATCAAGTTCAGATAAACGTCCTACGGATCCAAAGGTGCTCAGGCGTTAAGCCTGTTAAAGTTTATCGATTACAGAAACCACTCGGCATTCCGAGGCAAATTTAAAGTGGGACTTAGAAGTTTTTTACTCCTCCGGCGGAGGACTGGAAGGTGCAACAAACTGGTCGAGGTCGATTCCGTCGGCAATACGGGTAGCAACAGCGATGAAAGTCTCCATGAAAGATCTGAAGTCGTGCTTCCTGGTATTGGCAACCTTGAGAGACACCAGCTTGTCCTCTTGCGCTTCTTTGCAGTGGACATGAACCAGAGATAAGGCAACATCAGCACCACACCTGGCAGACGACTTCTTCCATTCTTGCACTCGACTTGGAATCTCATTCGATCGAAGTCATCAAAGATTCAAGATCATTCGGAGAGTCATTACGGCAGAGAGTCGAGTCGATCCGCGATAATCGCAACTTTCAATCGAGCAAGATAATCCACTGCGCTAGCAACACGAGACTCGGTCGGAGCACATTCATAGCAGCCTCGTCCTTCACGGGAGAGTTGATGGGGTCCAAACTGGTTTCCACTGACCTGGTTTCTTCTTCAAAGTTTTGGCAGAATTCGAAAACACAACTCAGATTCAAAATGAAGATCATATGATGAGCCGGTGAAAGCAAGACAGTTGGATAAAAGAGATCACCTTCAAGCATGAGAAACAGCTTCTTGGCGAACCCTCCAAGATAAATCTCCAGCTCATTTCGCTTACCCGCCAGCTGGCCAACCTTGTCGACAGAATATTCTTGTCGTTCTTGATCGTGACTTCCTTGTTAGCAGCGTCAAGAGAGGCTTTCAGCTTGGCATTTTCATCTTCAAGTTTGTCGACTGAGGCAAGCTTCTCTTCAGCGAGCTTTGTTTTCTCCAAAGCAGCCTTCTGTGCCTCTGCAAGGTCAAGGTCCTTCTTCTTCAAAGTTTCTTCCAGTTTATCGCAAAGCAACAATGAGAACAGAGTTGAGAATGAGCAGAAAAACAGAGGCGATCGTCAAAAATTCTCACCAGCCATACCTTTTACTTCATCCCTGCCTTACGCAAATTCTCCGAGCAAGCTTCAAATCGAGGTTGAGCTGAATCTGCTTTTCTCTAATCTCAGTGTAGCGAGCCACAAGCTCGCAAGATTTCTCTGAAGAGTCAACCAACAAAAGACATAAAAACAGATCACTTCCGAGTGACTAAGGAAAAATAGTAGTATTTCTAAGACTACGGTCGAATAAAACATTCGACAAGAGTCTGGGGACTACACCCGGTAGGTGCACTCAGCGATGCCCCCACTGGTTTACCAATTTGGTTCGATCATCGACCAAAGGAGGCAAAAGGCTATGATTCTAAAAACATGGCTAGTCGTCGTGATCAGCCAGAGAGAAAAAATAGTTCTTTAGACTATAGTCAATCGCACACGATCGACCATAGTCTGGGGACTACACCGGTGGGTGCACTTAGCGTGCCCCCACCGGTTTTACATTCCATTCAACTTGGTCCGTCCAAGTCGAGTGAAGAAGATCACGACATAAAGACCATAGCCGATCGCACGCAATCGACCATGGTCTCGGGACTACACCGGTGGGTGCACTCGGCGTGCCCCACAAAAGTTCAACGACACAAACACCCGGTGGGTGTATGAGATATAAATCTCCAGAAGAAAGCAGTTTCAGATAGTATATCCTAACAAAGCAAGCGACGACTGACTTACTTGGACATTGCTCTGGAGAGCTGAACTGGCGTCATAGGCCGCCTGACTTGCCTCTCGCGCCGCTTTCACCTGCTCCATCATGATCCCTGCCTGGCGTATGGCCTCCTTAGCAGCACTTACTTGGTCTTCCGGGACGTGGTGTGTGGCAAAGAGAGATGGTGGATCAACAGTCGACGAAGTGGGTCGGGCACTCGTCAGTGGTACAGCAAAAGATACAGAAGTCCGAGTGGGATTGCCTCCCTCGGAAATCAACGTCTCAGGAGTCGCCGCGACTTGAGCAGCCTTGCCAGCAGGCACTTTCTTGTTCCTCCTCTTCCTCAATGGCGCTTCCTCGTCATCATCAGGAAGATCAATGACGAGGCGGAACGCAAGAGAGGTCCGTAGTAAAATGGAAGCCCAATCGACTAAAAAGCTCCAGTCGGCTAAAAGTGAAATCTCAGAGATCTTAACAAGATTGGAAGTGGCCGCATCCTCCATTTCCTGGTCATCATGCTTGGCTGAAGTCTCGGAGGTAGCGACGCTGTAGATTTCATTAGTTGGCTGATCAGTCATCGAGTCGACTAAAAATTCACTCATGTTAAAAAAGGAAATACAAGGTTCTGTTGGTTACCCGGAGATGGTGGGGATGACCATTCGCATCTTAGGCAGGGCCTTCGCCCGGCTTCGACGACGTCGCTCGAGGTTGCTTGGCGGCTTCTCGGTCGCGCTGGAGAAGTTGTCCTAGGTCGCCGTCGGTCGACCGGTGGGCACAACAGCTTTACGCGCCCGGCCACCGGGTTGTGCGTCGACTTGGACCTTCCTTCTGAGCGAGGAGGGTCGACGTCTTCCTCCTCTTCTTCCTCCTCCTCCTCATCATCAGAGTCGTCATCCTCCTCATCCTCTTCACCGTTGGACTCCCATTCCTCCGGACTCTCACCTCCACTTCCTTCTTCTTCTTCGGCTGCTTCCTGCGCCCCGTTGGGCATCGAGTACATCTCGGTGGTGACCTAGAAGACAACAAAACAAGGTGACAGTCCTTGATTGAAATTGACATCAAGAGGCAGAATGAATGCAGCAGAATCACATCGAAGATAAATAATGATACCTTGTGCGGTTGGTAACTCTGGTCGAGTGGTGGAATCCTCCTAGCTCGCGAGGTTGTCTTTATTTCCTGTGATGGCAGTCATCCACTTCTCCAGTATGGCATCGTCAACCTCCTCCGGATGGACCCGAGTGGTATCATCCGTACCGGAGTACATCCACATCTGATGACCTTGGTATTGGAGTGGCTGGATACGCCGTCGGAGAAAAACCTCTAGGAGATCCATGCCGGTCACCCCTTCGCGAATAAGCTGGACTACACGCTCCATCAGAAGCTTCACTTGAGCCTTTTCCTCTGGCAACACCTTCAGGGAATACGGCTTGTTCACTCGACTCATGGAGAAAGGAGGGAGCCCAGTCGACTGCCCCGGCGTCGGCTGGTCTTGGCAGTAAAACCAGGTCGACTGCCACCCTCTAACCGAGTCAGGGAGAGTCATAGCTGGAAAAGCGCTCTTCCCCCTCATCTGGACTCCGAGTCCCCCACACATTTGGATTACTTGGGTCTTTTCGTCATTCAGGCTCGTTTTCTTCACCGTCTGAGAGCGACAGGTGAATATATGCTTGAAAAGACCCCAATGCGGTCGACAACCCAGGAAATTCTCGCAGAGCGAAACGGAAGCAGCCAGATACACAATGGAGTTCGGGGTGAAATGGTGGAGTTGCGCTCCAAAAAAGTTCAGAAACCCCCGGAAAAAAGGATTTGGCGGCAGAGAAAACCCCCTATCTACGTGGGTGGCCAAGAGGACGCACTCACCCTCTTCTGGTTGCGGTTGCCACTCCGTGCCCGGAAGCCTCGCCGACCCGTGGGGGATCAGTCCTTCATTGGCCAGATCGGTGAGGTCTTTTTCGGTGATGGTCGACCGGATCCAGTCTCCTTGGACCCAGCCCTGCGGCAGCTTGGACCGCGAAGAGGAGCCGCCTCGACTGGGCGCTCTCCCCTTGGCCTTCGCCGCCGTCTTCTTCACCCGTTCCAGGGCGGCGGTCTTGTCCTTCACCATGGTCGTCGGCGAAAAAGGAACCGAGCTGCGACGCTGGGCGGACGAAGAGCATGGTGAGAAAGTTTTGGAGGCGGAGAGAGGAGAAATCTGAGGGCGCACTGTTCAAAATGCCGGTCCAACGCCTTATATGGGGTCGCTTCGAGTGGATCGACCGGTAGGCCGAGCAATCTGTCACGATCCTCAAGCGGTAGCGCGCACACGATACGTGGCGAAAAAGGCGGCGCGAGGATCGGCGTCATCGTCTTATCCCATCCGAAGTGCCGCGGTTTTCTCGCTTCGCGCTTCCCAAAATTCGGATCCCGTGAAATCCGCTAACCGCGGAGCGACTCGTCAGATAACATATTTCCTTAGATCCATCGCTCGGAAATCTTCAGGTTCACAAAGTTCACTCGACAAACGTGAAGAATGGATCAAGGCGACTGAAAGAAAAGTTGATGCCATCACCAAAAGGTCGTTGATCCAGAGTAAGACGCACTCACAACACAAAGAACAGGTCGGAAAGATTATCAACTCCTTCCTCACTCAAACCTCGATCCATTCGGGGGCTAATGATGAAGTCATGTACCTGGGGTAGGGTCATAGACCTGCCCAAAGGTACCTTCCACAAGGACACTCACAAGAGAAGCAGCCTTCCAGTCGACTTGGTAGACTCCCACTCGACAGATTCAAAGACACTCGACTATGAAGACCCACTCGACCACCAAGAGTCCAAGAGCCACTCGGTATCCAAACGGTCTATAGTTAAATAGTCTTTATGACCTTAATGACACTTTATGTAGGGCGTTACCAGTAACGTCTAGCCTTAACGTACCTTAAACCCTCTGCTACGTGGGCTGGCTGGGGTCCTGGCGCACTCTATATAAGCCACCCCCCTCCACAGGTAGAAGGGTTCGCACCCCTGTAACACATACGCAAATAATCCAGTCGACCGCCTCAGGGCTCCGAGACGTAGGGCTGTTACTTCCTCCGAGAAGGGCCTGAACTCGTAAATCTCTTGCGTATACAACTACTCCATAGCTAGGATCTTGCCTCTCCATACCTACCCCCCATTCTACTGTCAGACTTAGAACCACGACACCATGCTCGTGGCGCTGAAGTGGCATTGACAGGCGATGGCGGCGAGGACAGCACGTGGCAGCCCCTGAAGCACGAACACGACTGCACCTCGGGTCTGACGTCTCCCAAGATATGGTGAGTTCTCGTGATGCCCACCCTAAACCCTCACGTCCTACAAATTCCTCAACCTCTACCATCTCGATTTCATCCATGCTCTGATCCAAATGACAATGCAGCTCCGGCCGATTGACAATGGTGGTTCACCATCCTTCCTCTCAGCACCCACTCCTGGAGGAACGACACGCCATGCCGGTCGAACCCGGTCGAGATCACTCACCAAGATTGCTATTCAGAAGTTTTTTGTCAAAAAGTGAAGAGTGAGCCACTTGTGCAGGTGCAGGTTTTGTTTTAAAAATCCAATTTGTTTATCCTTTTGTCGCTGAAATTATTTACTAATTATGTCATTCGTCCCATCTCCTATGATTTTTTTTGCTACCTCCTCCCACCTTCGCTGGTTTTTTTGTAGATTTTTTTCGTCCCCTCCTCCCACTTCATCGGTTTATTTTCGCGTCACCCTCTCACACAATGAAAGAAGTCTGAAAAGATCAGAACTTTCCATACTGGCGCAAGTTATTTGGTAATGTAGAATCAATCACGAACAATCTCTAAAGATCAAATCTAAATTAATTAACCTTACCTTAAATCACTCAATCACATTAATTAGAAAACAAATAATTGATTTTCAGAAAAGTCGCTCAATCACATTAACCTTACCTTAACTCACGGATGGTAATAAATCTCCAAACAAAGGAAACAATACATCGAGGGAGCAGTAAATAAACTCTCTTTCTTATGACATGTATATGATCTTCCCTTCCCTCTCCGTTGTCGAGCGTTCTTGATTCTCGAGGCCGATGCTTGGGCTGCATCACTGGGTCGCGACGGTGCTTGGGGACTAGGGACGGCGGGGCTGGTGCGCTGGCACCGCGCTGGCCTTGGCCGTGAAGGGGCGAAGAAGGCGGCTTCCCGGCCCCGGGAGTTGGTGCGGTGGAAGCGGCACTTGAAGGATCCGGCGTGGGTGGCGGTGCAGACGCACTTGGAAGCGGGCCCGTGGCGTGCGCCGGACGGACGGCGTCGATGCCGACCGTGCCACCTCCTCCACGTATTCTTGGAGCTGTGGCTGACCCATTTACATGAAATTAATTTCCTCGGTTGTGGCGGCAAATATAATACACATAATCCATATTGTTATGCACTAGCGTGTGTGTGAAATAGATGGATTATGGTCGCGTATCCAATAAGATGGATATGTGTGTGTGTGTGTTAGAGAGAGAGAGGGGAGAGGGAGAGAGAGAGTGTGGAAGAGGGGGGGAGAGAGAGTGTGTGTGAGAATTTGATGGTAAAAAAGCTCGCCAATGTCACTTGATATGTATGAGTATATTAATATTGAACTCTTAAAGTTAATGTGACCCCGTTGCAACGCACGGGCATTCTTCTAGTACTAGTAGAATGCCGCCTTTTGGTGTATATAAATCACAGTGAATTTTTAGCCCTTCCAACGATATCGCCTCAACATACTTGTCGATGGATTCCTTTTGAACGTTGACATAATCCATCTCCATCTCTTTCATATTCCGCAAAATAAATAAATAAATATCATGCACAATAAAAAATATATAAACACCTTTTGTATTATTGTGCACAACAAATATATAAAGAACAATTATTTGTATGCACCTATTCTGATTGTGTAAATCCAGGTAATTTTTCTGCCAGGTCCATCATAAAGCTTTGTCAATCGAAAGCCATATGTTTTCAAAGCATCATGGGAAGCCATCAATTTTGATCTATGATTAACAAAAGTAAACATATAAAAATATTATATAAAAAAACTGATATACAATATATATTCAATGGTCAGATGCTAAATGCGAGTAGGTGACCGTTTTTAGTCGAAGTGAGTGGCATTGTCATTTTTAGTAGAGTGAGTCGCATTCCAATTTAAATAAGCTATGCCATGTAGTAAAAGAATGAGAGAGTGAATTAACATTTTTTTCAAATAAAAAGAAAAGGAGCGGCATTTTCCTTTTTTATGGGGGGCATTTGTTTGCTATGAGAGAAATGTCACATACTTTTATATAGTGAAAAATATTAGATACTTTAAACAAGTCATTTCTGGAGATTAATTATATACAAGTGATATAAAAGTGAGTGCACAACACTCACACTCACATCTCATTTCCCCGACCTGCTCTCCTCGTTGATGTCGTTGCCATCTCTCCCCGCCTATGTGGTTGACCTAGAAGAGGCAAAGGAGAATTTCATAACATGTATCTGGTACCTTGCTAGAACAAAAAAAATTAACTGATATATTTACCTCAAAAACAGAATGGATGACAGAAATTCCCACAGAAAATATAGCGTGCGATTACGAGGATTGTAATAGCACACTAAATCGTATCTCCGAATGCGTAGGACTGCAGAAGTGTTATTTCTTTGGAAAAAATGGACAGAGCAAATGAGGACGGTCCAATGCAGGTTCTGCCGCTTATTGTACACGTATTTTTATACATAAGCTGTTGGAAACAAAAAGGAACAAAATATGTTTGAGTAGGCAACAATATGTTTTAGAAGATGATGACTTTCTAATATTGAAGCACATAACTGAACTCTACTGAATAGTGGCAAATGATTCATAGGTACATGAAAAGAGTGAACAAATAGGTATTATTTCTGTTCCTCACAGCCTACATGTACAACATTGAGAAGCTCCTCTTGGATCAAGCTTACAACAGTGAGCATTAAACAATCATTCTCTCTTGTTGCTAGCCGGTGTTGAGAACACCTGTGCAACAATTAGTATTGCAATGTTCTCCTTGATAGATTCATGAAGATTGCCAGCAATGAGAATCACATCCAGTATTTACGCCTAAAAATCTCACCATTGGTACTCATGGGAATTAATCGGTAGTACTAAAAAGAATGATATAGCTCTTGCAAGAAACTTCATATAACTTTAGTGCTGGTTTTTCAAAGTCAAAATTTCAGCATATAACTTCAGTGATGGTCCTTCGAAGTCAAAATTTCAGCATATATATATGAATATTAAATTGACCTCGCATACCTATAGAAATTAGGAAAATTGTAAGGCTATAATGCGGTCGGCGCGCCTAGTGTGTTTTCACCGGTTGTAGAATGACCCCTACATCCTTAGTGCGAATGCTACTCATCTAGCGGGGTGGGACTATTATGGGGGCAACCTCTCTACATCTGCGGGCCGGTAGGCCAGCCAACTAACTCTTCAAATGAAGAACTGATTACTCCACATCTATGAACCTATCATTCCCCGCCCTTGCCCATTATTTCTTTTTGTATCACGCTAGGACTTTGCCTCTTTTTTGGAGGAAAAATATGGAAGTAGAATCTCCTCTCTTTTAGAGGCGTCTTCCAAATCCAATTTAAGATCAATGAGGTCTTTCAGAGAGCCGCTGCTCTTTCCATTAAATTCTAGGATCTCTTCGATCCTATGCTTAAAAAGCAAGGTGTGAGCACGCGACCCTCGATCGCTCTCGAGTCAATCGCCCAAACCGGGTTATGAGCTCAACGAAAAAAAATATTTTAGAAATTGCCTGCAAAACCGCCTTTAGCGTTAGCGTCAGCGTCAGCGCCATCTCCCGATGGATATTTTTGCGCATCTCCAATAGCGCCTTGGCCCTATTTTCTTCTTCGTCTATTGGGGAAGAAGAAGAGGTGGAGTAGCAGGCGGATCTCATCCCTCCTGCGGACTTCCCCGTACTCAAAGTGACTCTGAGAGATTGGGCTTCTCTACTAATCGCATTCTGTTCAAGAATCACTGTTTTCATGATCGAATGACGAAATAGATATACGAACTGTATAGGATCATTCGCTGGGATGGGATAAGTGATTCTTTTATAGAATTCTCATGGGATCGTAGAATCAACTAAGGATGGAATAGGTATTTGTGATCGATCAGCTTCCTGGCCACCGATTGCTTCTACAAAGTAGCTCTTCTCTGCTACTACCAGCCAGTCAGGTGAAGCCAAACAAAAATAGTGGAAATCTTGAAGTTTGACCTTTTCTTGTGGGCAATACCGAAAGTTTGATAGCACATTCGACGGCTGGGTGTTTTTTGTCCTTTTCACGAGCTATTTATTTTAAAATATGTTACAACGAAATTCATGCTTAGTTTTTATACCTGCTTTTTTTTAACACGACACAGTTGCAAATGCTCACGTGCACGCACATATACTTATCCTTATGAACGTATCCATACACATCCTACCTCTATAAGCACCACCTAGATACTGAGACAACACAACATTTTCAAATTGACGGAGACTTTCCGACTGTTATCAACAATGTGAAGCTGGCTCGGATAGGGAGCGTAGACGGCGGCGCGTCGACGACTTGTTCTGATGGTGGCAGTGGTCGTTTGGTGGTCTTGGAATCTCGATGTAATCTTTTATTATGTTTGAGGTGCTTTGTATTCTCGGTGAAATTTATATGTACAACACAAAAATGTATATAATAAAATATGAAAGTACATCTTGTGATGTATGTAACGAAATGTATTTGGGCAGCGCTACGCGTCGGTCGACGGATCTTTTTAAAAGATCCGCCGCCTCGTGAACCACTGGATTCAACACGGGATAGCCCTCAGATCCATCTCCTAACTTTGCAACAAGGGTGATATTGCATTTCGGATGTTCGCAACAGAGTTCGAGTTGCGGAACTTTTGTGCAACAAAGTTTAAGTTGCAGAAACTTTTGCGACAGAGATTATGTTGCGAAAAACTTTATACTAGGAGTTATGTTTCAGAAATTTTTTGCAGCAGAAGTTATGTTTCAGAAACTTTTGCAACAAAGTTCATGTTACAGAAAAATCGCTGCGCTCGTATCGCTGGACCGTCGTCTTTTCGCTGTAACATTCCCCATGTTTCGAAAACATGGACGATGTTGCAATCCGAGACTTCATCGATCAACTCTTTTCAATCTTGAGGCAACATGTGGCTTCTAGCCGGAGGAGCAGTCGTATTGCCATGGCTAGGAGCTTGAGGTGGATAGCACGTGCTAGGAGACATGATGAGCAATCGACGATTATGAGGATAAGGATGCACTGTTACTTGCTGATGTTTTTGAAGAGAGAGGGCGTGGGACCATGAGAGAGCACCAAGCAGCCATTCAATTGAATCCGATTCGACAACATCGCATCTGGCGGGTGTCCACCACGGATCCCACAGCACACACAACAATGCCGAATCGACATTGTATACCCTAGACGACCATTTGTCCGACATATTATTAAGCTCTAGCTCTCTCTAGAGACGATAAGGGAGGAAAAGATCGGGCGCGATAATTTCCTGATGGGTTGTGCGTGTGCGGCCCCCGACAGCCCCAAACCGCAGAGATGCCAACTCTTTAGCCCTCCGAAGCTGGAGTCACAGGCGCGCACCACCACGCCCGGCCGATGCATCGGACGAGCGGCACGTATATATGCCGGTGATGTCGGCGCTCGGTTAGCGGTCTGGTACTATTCGAGCGAAACGACTATACTCGCGTTAGATTTTCTCCGAAAAGGAAAATATTGCCCGCCACTCGCCTGAAATTTCGAAGCGGGCCCAACTGGGCCGCACAAGCCCGCGTGGAGCCCATTCCGAACCCCCTTCTTCTACTCTCGTTTCTTCGGTGTACTGAGCAGTGAGGAAAGGCAGTGACGTTTCTCCAATCAAACCGAGCAGCGAAATCCCAATTCAAAATTCCACCGGCAAACCCTCGCGGACAGAGCGCCGCGCCGGATCGGACCGCCTGCCGGAGATGGAGGCGGCGCGGGACTCGATGGCGGCCCTCCTCGACGCCGGCATCTTCGACTCCGCCCAGACGCTCGTACGTAACACGCTGCGCCTTCCCCTCCCACTCCGAATCTCTAGGGTTTTGCCCCGGTTCAACTGCTCCGTGGCATGTGGCGCGCGTGCGCGGGCTGCTCGTTGGTGGCTAGGTAGTTGAGCTAGGGAGCGAGCTGGCCTAGGAATCGAAGAAACAATCCTGCGTCCCAAAAGGTTAAAGGTTGCGAAAGCAAAAGGGGGGCCTACTCTTACACAGTGTTGCAGAGATCAAAGTCTGGCCTAGGACTGTATCTCGTTAGATTTTCCTTCTGTACAAAGGTTCTCAGGTGGTAATAATAATTCTTCATGACTTGCAGGGATGCTTTCTTGTGTCTTCTGGTGGTGCAAGTAACGAGGCCAGCATATCCATGAAGGCAGAAAGCTTGGTAAGTTCCCTTTGTTGCTCGGTACGGGAAGTTGATGCTAGTTCGGTCCTACTCTTACACAATGTTGCGCTGCCGAATGCCCATTTCTATTGCCTAGATAGCACATTTTTCACATCTCGTGCCTGAAATGTTGGGTGCTGTATTGCAGGTCCTGCACGGTGATGCGTTGTATGGGGAGAAAGAATTTCGGAGGGCACTGGTAATATTGCCGAGAAACCATGGTTGTTTAGAAATTTAGAATGCAACGAGGAACTTTATTGTGTCGGAAAGTTGAGCATACATTTGACAGTTCAGTGCTTACTGTTGAAATTTAAGCTTCTTATTTTCCGTTTTTGATCATTATAGAATGCCTACAAGCAAGCTATGCAATGTAGCAAAAGTATCCCCAGACAAGCAACAAGTACTGCCAGAATCTCAGTTTCCACTACCGGCCGGTCACCTTCTCCAAATTCTTCAAATGTTATGCCGTTCAATGAAAATGAGGTGTGAACAGCTCAGTAGACCATTCTGGTGTTTCTTGCATTGGTATTTTATTCTATACAACCCTAGCAAATAACTCAGTGCAATTTTGCTTTACTGTTGTAGGTGAAGTCTAAAATAGCTATTTGCCATTCTGCTTTACATGAGTATCGTGAAGCACTCCAAGAGGTTCGGGCTTTTCTTTCTTTGTGAGTCTGTGTTAATGTTTGCTAAATTTAGCAAACATTTTTTATGCTCATAAGTGTTGGTCGATATTTGAAACTACGAAACCTTTAAATATATGTAGGATGGTTTGGATCTAGATGTGGTTTGTTCTTTTGACAATGAAAAATGATGCAGTGTTTGATCTACATGTTTTCTGCAGATGGAAGGGATTCCTTCTAAAATGAGAAATCTAAAAATGAATCTGATGTTAGGCAAGCTTTATCGAATATCCAGAAATAATCGTGCGGCTGCCATATGTTATAAAGAGTGTTTGAGGTACAACATACCAAATGATTTGTTTTCTACGATCCTGAATTCTGCAACTTAATAGTCCCTCTGATGCATAATATAAGCTGCTTTAGAGGTTCTGTCAGTAAAATGTTTTTTCGGCTTGACCATCATTATACAAAATATTACCAAAATGTTCAATATAGTATTGATATTACTAGATTTCTCATGATTTTTTATAACATGTAATTACTGAATTACATCTGTTGTAACGACATATTTTTTAATCATTTATGGTCAAAGTGTTACTTTGATGACTGTGTCATTATCCTAAACTAATTATATTATGAATCAGAGGTTTTCCTGTTCTATCGCATTGCCTCATATGGTTACTCCTTCATGATGTAATTTGACAAGTTGTTTTCGACATCTTTATGCTTTTCTGCTAGGCAATGCCCTTATGTATTTGAGGCTATTGCAGCTTTGGCTGAAATGGGGCTTTCTTCAAAGGAGTTCTCTTTACTATTTGCACAAGTAAGTGTCCTTTTCTTTTGCTTAAGATCTCAAAAGGAAGCATGGTCTCTCTAGATGAATAGTTTAATTTTAATGAGAACAGATAAATATCTGTTATGCTAGTTTTCTGTATGCTGATTGATTGTCAAATTTCCTAAATACGATGTCTTCTTCTCTAATCATGTTTTATTGTTCAATGTCTCGATCTAAACAGTATCACCTTGATAAATTTCCCACATCTTCTGTTTTACATGTGGAGTATGCAGTAAGTTGTATTCTATTTATGGGTTGCTCAAAGGTCAAGGATATCTCTGAATTGCGTACACTTCCACTATTTACCTTCGCATAGTTGAACATAGTTACAGAACCATCATTGCACCAAAGTTTACCCCCTTTTGGTGCATATCTTCTGTACATATAAGTTATTAACAGTTGATGTATATAAATCTTTGAGCTGTGAGCACTGCATATACGAACTATGCAGAAATAAGGAACATCCAATTGCCCAATGTAAAATTTATTTTCGAATCATTATTTGCTGAAATTTAGAAATCTGGAATGATTATTATATTCGTCTGTAGGCACCAAATAGAGGAGGCAAGCCACCAGGTGATTTTTTGGATGCACAACGTTGGTGGAATGTAAGTGAAATATGCTGCACTCCTGTTGCATATAGGCAGGCTGCTGATGTTTCCAGGGGATTTCATACATAGTTGAAACATTACCATTTGAGGCATGTCACATTGCCACCGATAGTAATGAAAATAATATATTGAAATGAATTTATGTTGACAGCAGATAAGCTTGCATGGCATACAGCGTTTAATCTTGACTGTATACCCTAAGTTACAAAATAGGTGATTGCTATCCTATGTTAGATCTCCTTGGCACATTGATGATTGAAAGCCAAAGCAGCACTACACAAGTACACAGTCTACATGCTGAACACACTTTTGACTTTCTTTCGACTCAAAGAATTTGCCACAACTGCCACAACAATGTACACCTGCACTTCTGTTACTTTCTTTACCACCATTAATGCAAACTGATTAGGTGTGATCAAATGGGGAATGTAAGGATACACCATTAATGCAAACTGATTAGGTGGAATTTTTACAATTTACCAAATGATCCACATTATTCTTTCTGCAGCTAAAGTGTATTTCTTATTGCAGTGATTGTTTGTTACTGGTTCCTCAGAAACTGTGTTTCTCTTTCAGCAAATATTTGATCATACATCTTGTTCTTGTTATGGGTTGGCTCAAATAATGAATTTACTTAATTATTGTTTTCTTAATAGCGGTATGTAGAGGCCCAGTGTTGCATTGCTTCACATGATTATAAAGGTATTGCAATGAACTTTTTCCAGATTTCATTTGATGATTCTAGCATAAGATGTGCTTGGTTGATTTTTATTGAACTGATCAAGGAATTATTTCGTATGGCTGCAAAGGATATTGAGTACTGGTTAAATGATTCGTTGTTAATAACATATCACCATGTAGCTCCATCCTGTGTCTTAATTTGGTACTGGACTCTGGTACTATAGCATAGCTTGTTAATCAACCTTTCAAAACTTCAGTTTCAGTAATCTGTTGGGCATAATTTGCAGCTTTCAAAACTTCAGGTTCTTCATCATAATAAATAAGCTTACTTTTTTTTAACCTTTTCTAGGTGGCCTGGATATATACCTGGAACTAATGCAACGATTTCCCAATAATGTGCACATCTTGCTGGAAATTGCGAAGGTTTATCTCTTTCAAGTTTCCCATTGTTGCGCTTCTGTATATGTTGTATATTGAAGTAGAACCATCAAATTATTCTCTCTCATGTAATGCCTCTTTGTTATGTATCTCTTGATTTCTGTAAGTTTGATGCTCCTATGTTCCTCGGTTATGTAAAGAATTTCTGAAGTCATAGTTCATCACCACATTTTGTTTTTTGTGTGAATTTAATTATCTTTATTCATTGTCTATCCTGATTTTTCTGCTTCTTATTTCTAGGTTGAAACCATCATAGGCAAGAATGAAGAAGCAATCATGAATTTTGAGAAGGTAAAGGAACAAGTATAGGCTTTGAGTCCTTGTAAGGAAATATACGTCTCTAAAACGGTTGGTGCTTTGCAGGCTCGGTTAATTGATCCAAACATCATGACATATATGGATGAGTATGCAATCCTCCTAAAATTAAAATCGGACTACACTAAGCTAAACAAACTGGTACATGATATGCTGCATATTGATCCTGCAAGACCAGAAACATGTATTGCTCTTGCAGCATTTTGGGAAAGAAAAGATGAAAGAAAAGCTTTGACATATGCTGAAAAGGTATGTACATTTTATAGATATAGATATGTTTTGTGGAAGCGAACCTTCCATGTAATGTTCCTTACATTGTTTTACATTTTGCAGAGCCTTCGAGTTGATGATAGGCATATAACCGGCTATATTATGAAGGTAAGAAATCATAAGTTATTGACCATACAACATAAATATGTTTTGGTACCAGTGTCCGCCTGCATTGTCATATTCTGGAAATGTTGCAATGAAGTATACAAGCATGTTTGGCGGGTTTACAACAAACCTGTTTCGATTGTTGGTTTATACTTCATAATTCATATATGGCTAGGATCCTATCTTTGTTTTTTGTTATCCAGGTGGTGGGCTTACTGTTTGCTTATGTTCTTTAAGGGCAATCTGCATCTTTCATTGAATCGACCAGATTTGGCAGTAACAGACTTCAGGGGAGCTCAAGAACTAAGGGCTGATCTTCGCTCTTATCAAGGTTGTTACACATAGATACTTCTGGTTACTTATCCAAAACCTACAGGCAGCTTAATATGGATATTATTCTCAGGTTTAGTGCGTGCTTATCTAGCACTTTCCAAATGCAAAGATGCATTATTCACTGCACGTGAAGCAATGAAGGTTATGCATCAGTCTGCAAAAGCTCTCAAGCTAGTTGGTGATGTGCATGCTATCAGTTCCAGTGGGAGAGAGAAGGTAAAGCCAAAAAGGTTTTCTTTTCTTATGATTTCATTTTGTATACTTTTTCCTTGTGATTGTGCCCTTTGGCAACTAATCCATGTTGTTCAATTATTTTCCAGGCAAGAAAGTTCTATGAATCTGCTATTCGTCTCGAACCTGGATTTCTCGGAGCAGCATTGGCATTGGCTGATTTGCATGTTGCTGAAGGACGGAATAAGGAGGCAGTTTTGTTACTTGAAAGATATCTAAGACAATGGGCCGATGATTCTCTACATATCAAGTTGGCTCAAGTATTTGCAGCAACCAGTCTGCTTTCTGATGCACTCTCCCACTATCAATCTGCACTAAGGTACTTACACTTCCTCTTGGAGTTGAAACTATGAAATAGAAACCTAAGTTGTAGGAAGGCTTAATGCTGATTCATGTATTTCCCCACCCTCTCAATCCTATCCATTTACAGTCCTGGGCATTTCTCTTCCCAGAGCTTATCGATACCTGGAAGGTTGTAAATGATTTAACTTGCTTGATTAAATGTAGGTAAACTGAGAGATTAGTATGTCTGAAATGTCTTTTGGAATATTCTTCTTCTGTCCTAGAATATTTGATGCTCACTGTAGTTAAGGCTGGGACTTATCTCATATAGATTGTTTCTGTAGCGAATTGTCATGATTAACAACTCTGTCAATGCCATGGAAGACTGATCCAGCAAGTCGGCTACTGAAAAGCTACCAACATGGCCTCTTACTCTCTTAGCTGTTACTACTACTTTACAAACACACGTACGTTAGTTATCACTTTGAGTTCCCATTAGCTGTTTGCTAGTGCGTCTTAACCGATCTAGAGATAGAAACGTCACTCCTTGTAGGCTGCAGTGAAGCTCTATCAGGTGTCAACTGAATTGTGGGAGGCAATCGACCTATTTTTGTTCCGAAAACCTTTGTTAACACTTCTCGACATGCCTATTGTTTTATATTTTGTAGCCTTGCGTACTAGTTCATGGAAAAAACAACTCTCTTTTGCAGGATAAACCCACACAATGAAGCAGCCAAGAAAGGATTGGAGCGCTTGGAGAAGCAAATGAAGGTGCGATCTCCTAACATTCAGCGGCTCCTGTCATGTTTCGGTTTCCCTCTTAGACTTGCTCCAGGATAAGATAAGAAACGTTGACTGCTCCGATTCCCCTGTGCAGGGAGTAGACCCGGATGCGCCTGAAGACGAGGACGAGAACGAAGCTGACGACGTCGATGGTGACCAGGATGACGCCGAGTTGCTGTAGGAACCGTGGACTCAAAACGGCGCCACATATCAGTATACTGGAGGTACCATGAATGCCCAAGCTGTCACTGACCGAAGGGGGCTTGCTGTGCGGGGTGGGGGTTGGTACTTGGTAAGGTGGCTGGCGTAACAACTTTGTGCCGATGGTTTGATTGACGAGTGGGAATGTTGTGCCACTGCCCACGGGGTTACTCTCATGTAACTGTAGGGTAGGAGGTGGCCTGTTGTTAACACTGGGTTCCAAAAAGTAAATCATTTGAATGATCACTTAGAGTTGTTCTGTTTCAAATTAACACTTTTCACTAACAGGTATCTACTCCGACTCTGTTTCATAGCTTTGGACATGGATTTTACAGCTCGATTAACCATGTCCTCCCACCTTTCTTCCATGCCTTCCACAACCGAACTTAGATGTCGAACGTTGAACCCGACTCGGCCGCTATATCCGCAAATGACTTTACAACAATCTCGCTTCAGAACTGTTCCTGTAAGGCTATTGCAAAAAATCCAAACGGACAAGCTAAAACATCTAATCCAAGCTTCATCAACGAAAAGTCTATTGCGAAAAGCTTAAGTTACGCTGCTGTTCTTCTCAATTCCTATCACTCAAGGAAAGCTCACGCCATGGTCTTCAAGTTGGATCTCCAAAAGGCTTCTGAGTTGATTGCTTGAGAACCTCTAATTCAACTGCTCTTTTAAAGGGGTTCCCCCACAAAATGGTGCTCCTGGATCATGTCTCTATGCTTCACGGGCAAAACCGCCATCCTCCTTAATGGTATGCCGGGAAACTGGAACAATTGCAAAAATGACCTGCACTAGGGTGACCCTGTATCACCCTACCTTTTCATCCTAGTTGCAGACCTTTTACATCCCTTGATCCTCCTTGCCCATGCTGATGGTCTCCTTTCCTCCCACCATTCTTCAATTTTAATATGCATACAATACACTTATCCTCGCGTATGCTTCCATTGTGGTAGTCACGCATCTTAAATCCATTCTAGATGGCTCCGCCGTTGCCACATGCCTTAGCCTAAACTTCTACAAAACAACCTTCCTCCCCATCCATCTTTAGCCCTCTCTAGCCACTAACATCGCAAACATTTTCAGATGCACAGTCTCATCTCTTTCCCTCAAACTTACCTAGCCCCCCATCCCAATCTATTATGCAAAACTTGCGCTCTTCAAATATCTCACTGGTTGGCCGGTAAGCCTACTCTCCCGTTGTGCTAGTCTAACCCTACTCTCCTCCATTCTTGACTCCCTCAACACCTATGTCACGTCGGTTTCTTCATCCCAGTTTTTTTAGGGGAACTAGATGTCATTTGAAGATCTTTCTTTTGGACGCTGAGGAGACTTGCATGTGGGCAGTGTTTATTGCATGGAGAACTGTGTGCAAATCCAAAACACTAGATGATTCCCTGCGGATTGCCACGGGAATTGCTTGCACTATATTTAAGTGAAATTTGATTATATGAACACGAATGTTTGGGTTAATATTATAATAAGAACTAACACTAAAAATGCATATGATCTTTGTAAATTATAAATATTTGTTGGATAAATTAGCGCAATATAATTAAAAAATTTGTGTATTTTTTGCATGCGTGGTTGCATGTTGAGATCGCATAATTGCATGTTGAAATAAATATGTTAGTGAGGATCACCTACTTAGGTATATATAGGATATATGATATGATGGTCTAGGCATAACAAGTGAAGGTTGCTTTCATATCTCTTCAGTACCCCGACCTCCCTTGGATCAACTGGTATCATCGCCGCTACTCCTACTCCATTGCTGACAAACATGCCAACTCTTCCTTTCTCCGAAAAACTGTATACACACAACTACCCCATTCAACAAATCTCTTTTGTGCTCACAAACAATGGTCTAATTATCCTATTCTAGATTGATATACTTGGATTGCTAGGAAACCGCTCACCAATGCCCTCTTTGCCCACTCTACTAAACCCACCATCCTAGTCTCTCAGGTCATGCATGAGAGATTGCTATCTAACCTTCGGACTTACCAATGTTGCATCGGCCGGGCTTGGGGTTGTATTGTCTTTGTTGCAGGATTTTTCCCAAATGATGACAACGGTGAAAGGTTCCTTGTTCTGTTGGGGAACGTAGTAATTTCAAAAATTTTCCTACGATCACGCAAGACCATGGTGATGGCATAGCAACGAGAGGGGAGAGTGTCCGTCCACGTACCCTCGTAGACCGAAAGCGGAAGTGTTATAACAACGCGGTTGATGTAGTCGTACGTCTCCACGATCCGACAGATCCAAGCACCGAACGTACGGCACCTCCGAGTTACGCACACGCTCAGCTCGATGACGATCCCGGACTCCGATCCAGCAAAGTGTCGGGATGAGTTCCACAAGACGACGGCGTGGTGACGATGTTGATGCTCCACCGACGCAGGGCTTCGCCTAAGCTCCGCGACGATATGACTTCTCCGCGCAGGCTTCGCCTAAGCTCGCGACGATATGACCAAGTGGAATATGGTGGAAGGGGCACCGCACACGGCTAAGGCAAGATCCGTAGATCAACTTGTGTGTCATGGGGTGCCCCTGCCCCTCAGATATAAAGGAGCAAGGAGGAGGTGGCCGCCAAAGGGAGGAGGCGCACCAAGGGGAGTCCTACTCCCACGGGAGTAGGACTCCTCCTTTCCTAGTAGGAATAGGAGAAAAGGAAGGGAAGAGAAGAAGGTGCGGCCCCTCCCTAGTCAATTCGGACTAGGCCTTGGGCGCGGCCTGCCCTAGGCAGCCTCTCTCTTTCCGCAGGGCCCAATAAGGCCCATTACTTCTCCCGGCGAATTCCGTAACTCTCCGGTACTCGAAAAATACCGAATCATTCGAACCTTTCCGAACTCCGAATATAGTCGTCCAATATATCGATTTTACGTCTCGACCATTTCGAGACTCCTCGTCATGTCCCCGATCTCATCCGGGACTCGAACTCCTTCGGTACATCAAAACTCATAAACTCATAATATAAGCGCCATCGAAACCTTAAGCGTGCGGACCCTACGGGTTCGAGAACTATGTAGACATGACCTAGAACCATTCTCGGTCAATAACCAATAGCGGAACCTGGATGCCCATATTGGTTCCTACATATTCTACGAAGATCTTTATCGGTCAAACCGCATAACGACATCGTTGTTCCCTTTGTCATCGCTATGTTACTTACCCGAGATTCGATCGTCGGTATCCAATACCTAGTTCAATCTCGTTACGGTAAGTCTCTTTACTCGTTCGTAATACATCATCTCACAACTAACTCATTAGTTGTAATGCTTGCAAGGCTTAAGTGATGTGTATCACCGAGAAGGCCTAGAGATACCTCTCCGACAATCGGAGTGACAAAACCTAATCTCAAATACGCCAACCCAACAAGTACCTTTGGAGACACCTGTAGTACTCCTTTATAATCACCCGATTACGTTGTGACGTTTGGTAGTACCAAAGTGTTCCTCCGTAAACGGAGTTGCATAATCTCATAGTTACAGGAACATGTATGAGTCATGAAGAAAGCATTAGCAACATACTAAGCGATCAAGTGCTAAGCTAACGGAATGTGTCATGTCAATCACATCATTCTCCTAATGAGGTGATCCCATTAATCAAATGACAACACATGTCTATGGTTAGGAAACATAACCATCTTTGATTAATGAGCTAGTCCAAGAGAGGCATACTAGTGACTATCTGTTTGTCTATGTATTCACACATGTATTATGTTTCCGGTTAATACAATTCTAGCATGAATAATAAACATTTATCATGAAATAAGGAAATAAATAATGACTTTATTATTGCCTCTAGGGCATATTTCCTTCAGTCTCCCACTTGCACTAGAGTCAATAATCTAGTTCACATCATCATGTGATTCAACACTAATATTCACATCGTATGTGATTAATACCCATAGTTCACATCGTCATGTGACCAACACCCAAAGGGTTTACTAGAGTCAATAATCTAGTTCACATCGCTATGTGATTAACACCCAAAGAGTACTAAGGTATGATCATGTTTTGCTCGTGAGAGAAGCTTAGTCAACGGTCTGTCACATTCAGAGCCGTATCTATTTTGCAAATATTCTATGTCTACAATGCTCTTGCACGGAGCTACTCTAGCTAATTGCTCCCACTTTCAATATGTATCCAGATTGAGACTTAGAGTCATCTGGATCAGTGTAAAATGCTTGCATCGATATAACTCTTTCTGACGGGCTTTTTACACCTCCATAATCGAGAAATATTTCCTTAGTCCTCACTAAGGATGTTCTTGACCAATGTCCATGATCTACTCCTAGATCACCATTGTACTCCTTGCCAAATTCAGAGCAAGGTATACAATAGGTCTGGTACATAGCATAGCATACTTTATAGAACCTATGGTGAGGCATAGGAATGACTTTCATTCTCTTTTCTATTTTCTGCCGTGGTCGGGATTTGAGTCTTACTCAATTTCACACCTTTGCAACACAGGCAAGAACTTTTCTTTGACTGTTCCATTTTGAACTACTTCAAAATCTTGACAAGGTATATATTTATTGAAAAAACTTATCAAGTGTCTTGATCTATCTCTATAGATCTTGATGCTCAATATGTAAGCAGCTTCACCGAGGTCCTTCTTTGAAAAAAAACTCTTTTCAAACACTCCTTTATGCTTTGCAGAATAATTCTACATTATTTCCGATCAACAATATGTCATTCACATATACTTATCAGAAATGCTGTAGTGCTCCCACTCACTTTCTTGCAAATACAGGCTTCTCCAAAAGTCTGTATAAAACCATATACTTTGATCACACTATCAAAGTGTTTATTCCAACTCCGAGATGCTTGCACCAGTCCATAGATGGATCGCTGAAGCTTGCACATTTTGTTAGCTCCTTTAGGATTGATAAAACCTTCTGGTTGCATCATATACAACTCTTCTTTAATAAATCCATTAAAGAACGTAGTTTTGACATCCATTTGCCAGATTTCATAAAATGTGGCAACTGCTAACATGATTCGGACAGACTTAAGCATCGCTACAGTTGAGAAAATCTCATTGTAGTCAACACCTTGAACTTGTCGAAAACCTTTCTGCGACAAGTCGAGCTTTGTAGATAGTAATACTACTATCAAGATCTGTCTTCCTCTTGAAGATCCATTTATATAATATGGCTTGCCGATCATCGGCAACTCCATCAAAGTCCACACTTTGTTCTCATATATGGATCCCATCTCAGATTTCATGGTCTCAAACCATTTTGCGGAATCTGGGCTCATCATCGCTTCCTCATAGTTCGTAGGTTCATCATGGTCTAGTAACATGACTTCTAGAATAGGATTACCGTACCACTCAGTGCGGATCTTACTCTGGAAGACCCACGAGGTTTGGTAGCAACTTGATCTGAAGTTTCATGATCATCATCATTAACTTCCTCACTAATTGGTGTAGGAATCATGGAACTGATTCTGTGATGATCTACTTTCCAATAAGGGAGAAGGTACAATTACCTCATCAAGTTCTACTTTCCTCCCACTCACTTCTTTCGAGAGAAACTCCTTCTCTAGAAAGGATCCATTTTAGCAACGAATGTTTTGCCTTTAGATCTGTGATAGAAGGTGTACCCAACAGTTTCTTTTGGGTATTCTATGAAGACGCACTTCTCGATTTGGGTTCGAGCTTATCGGTGAAAACTTTTTCACATAAGCATCACAACTCCAAACTTTTAAGAAACGACGACTTAGGTTTCTTCGTTAAACCCTAGTTCATACGGTGTCATCTCAACGGATTTAGATGGTGCCCTATTAAATGTGAATGCAGCTGTCTCTAATGCATAACCCCAAAACGATAGTGGTAAATCGGTAAGATACATCATAGATCGCACCATATCCAATAAAGTGCGGTTATGACGTTCGGACACACCATTATGCTGTGGTGTTCGGTGGCGTGAGTAGTGAAACTATTTCACATTGTTTCAAATGAAGACCAAACTCAGAACTCAAATATTTATCTCCACGATCAGATCGCGAAACTTTATTTTCTTGTTACGATGATTTTCCACTTCACTCTGAAATTCTTTGAACTTTTCAATTATTTCAGACTTATGTTTCATCAAGTAGATATACCCATATCTGCTCAAATCATCTGTGAAGGTCAGAAAATAACAATACTTGCCACGAGCATCAACACTCATTGGATCGCATACATCGGTATGTATTATTTCCAATAAGTCAGTAGCTTGTTCCATTGTTCCGGAGAACGGAGTTTTAGTCATCTTGCCCAAAAGGCACGGTTCGCAAGCATCAAATGATTCATAATCAAGTGATTCCAAAAGTCCATCAGCATGGAGTTTTCTTCATGCGCTTTACACCAATATGACCTAAACGGCAGTGCCACAAATAAGTTGCACTATCATTATTAACTTTGCATCTTTTGGTTTCAATATTATGAATATGTGTATCACTATGATCGAGATCCAATGAACCATTTTCATTGGGTGTATGTCCATAGAAGGTTTTATTCATGTAAACAGAACAATAATTATTCTCTAACTTACATGAATAACCGTATTGCACTAAACATGATCAAATCATATCCATGCAAACGCCAAATAACATTTATTTAGGTTCAACACTAATCCCGATAGTATAGGAAGTGTGCGATGATGATCATATCAATCTTGGAACTACTTCCAACACTCATCGTTACTTCCCCTTCAACTAGTTTCATTTTATTCAGTAACTCCTGTTTGAGTTACTAATCTTAGCAACCGAACAAGTATTAAATACTCGGGGCTACTATAAACACTAGTAAAGCACACATCAATAACCTGTATATCAAATATACCCTTGTTCACTTTGCCATCCTTCTTATCCACCAAATATTTGGGGTATTACCGCTTCAAATGACCATTTCCTATGCAGTGTAAGTACTCGGTCTCGTGCTTAGGTCTAGACTTGGGCTTCTTCACTCGAGCAACAACTTGCTTGCCGTTCCTTTTGAAGTTCCCCTTCTTCCCTTTGCCATTTTCCTTGAGACTAGTGGTCTTGTCAACCATCAACACTTTGATGTTTTTTCTTGATTTCTACTTTCGCCGATTTTAGCATCGTGAAGAGCTCGAGAATCTTTTTCGTCATCCCTTGCATACTATAGTTCATCACGAAGTTCTACTAACTTAGTGATGGTGACTAGAAAATTCTGTCAATCACTATCTTATCTGGAAGATTAACTCCCACTTGATTCAAGCGATTGAAGTACTCAGACAATCTGAGCACATGCTCACTAGTTGAGCGATTCTCCTCCATATTTTAGCTATAGAACTTGTTGGAGACTTCATATCTCTCAACTCGGGTATTTGCTTGAAATATTAACTTCAATTCCTGGAACATCTCATATGGTCCATGACGTTCAAAACGTCTTTGAAGTCCCGATTCTAAGCCGTTAAGCATGGTGCACTAAACTATCAAGTAGTCATCATTTTGAGCTAGCCAAACGTTCATAACGTCTGTTATCGCTCATATTGAGCTAGCCAAACGTTCATAACGTCTGCATCTGTTCCTGCAATAGGTCTGTCACCTAGCGGTGCATTAAGGACATAATTCTTCTGCGCAGCAATGAGGATAAACCTCAGATCACGGATCCAATCCGCATCATTGCTACTAACATCTTTCAATACAATTTTCTCTAGGAACACATATAAAAACACGGGGAAGCAACAGCGAGCTATTGATCTATAACATAATTTGCAAAATACTACCAGGACTAAGTTCATGATAAATTAAAGTTCAATTAATCATATTACTTAAGAACTCCCACTTAGATAGACATCTCTCTAGTCATCTAAGTGATTACGTGATCCAAATCAACTAAACCATGTCCGATCATCACGTGAGATGGAGTAGTTTCAATGGTGAACATCACTATGTTGACCATATCTACTATATGATTCACGTTCGACCTTTCGGTCTCCGTGTTCCGAGGCCATATCTGTTATATGCTAGGCTCGTCAAGTTTAACCTGAGTATTCTGCGTGCGCAACTGTTTTGCACCCGTTGTATTTGAACGTAGAGCCTATCACACCCGATCATTACGTGGTGTCTCAAAGACGAAGAACTTTCATAGCGGTGCATACTCGGGAGAACACTTCTTGATAATTTTAGTGAGAGATCATCTTATAATGCTACCGTCAAACAAAGCAAGATAAGATGCATAAAGGATAAACATCACATGCAATCAATATAAGTGATATGATATGGTCATCATCATCTTGTGCTTGTGATCTCCATCGCCGAAGCATCGTCATGATCACCATCGTCACCGGCGCGACACCTTGATCTCCATCGTAGCATCGTTGTCGTCTCGCCAACTATTGCTTCTACGACTATCGCTACTCCTTAGTGATAAAGTAAAGCAATTACATGGCGTTGCATTTCATACAATAAGCGACAACCATATGGCTCCTGCCGATTGCCGATAACTCGGTTACAAAACATGATCATCTCATACAATAAAATATAGCATCACGTCTTGACCATATCACATCACAACATGCCCTGCAAAAACAAGTTAGACGTCCTCTACTTTGTTGTTGCAAGTTTTACGTGGCTGCTACGGGCTGAGCAAGAACCGTTCTTACCTACGCATCAAAACCACAACGATACTTCGTCAAATAGACTCCGTTTTAACCTTCTCAAGGACCGGGCGTAGCCATACTCGATTCAACTAAAGTGAGAGAGACAGACACCCGCCGGTCACCTTTAAGCAACGAGTGCTCGGAGCGGTGAAACCAGTCTCGCGTAAGCGTACGCGTAATGTCGGTCCGGGCCGCTTCATCTCACAATACCGCTGAACCAAAGTATGACATGCTGGTAGGCAGTATGACTTGTATCGTCCACAACTCACTTGTGTTCTACTCGTGCACATGACATCAACGCATAAAACCAGGCTCGGATGCCACTGTTGGGGAACGTAGTAATTTCAAAATTTTTCCTACGATCACGCAAGACCATGGTGATGGCATAGCAACGAGAGGGGAGAGTGTCCGTCCACGTACCCTCGTAGACCGAAAGCGGAAGCGTTATAACAACGCGGTTGATGTAGTCGTACGTCTCCACGATCCGACAGATCCAAGCACCGAACGTCACGGCACCTCCGAGTTCGCACACGTTCAGCTCGATGGCGATCCCGGACTCCGATCCAGCAAAGTGTCGGGATGAGTTCCGTCAAGACGACGGCGTGGGACGATGTTGATGCTCCACCGACGCAGGGCTTCGCCTAAGCTCCATGACGATATGACTTCTCCGCGCGGGGCTTCGCTAAGCTCCGCGACGATATGACCGAAGTGGAATATGGTGGAAGGGGGCACCGCACACGGCTAAGGCAAGATCCGTAGATCAACTTGTGTGTCATGGGGTGCCCCCCTGCCCCCGTATATAAAGGAGCAAGGAGGAGGTGGCCGGCCAAAGGGAGGAGGCGCACCAAGGGGGGAGTCCTACTCCCACCGGGAGTAGGACTCCTCCTTTCCTAGTAGGAATAGGAGAAAAGGAAGGGGAAGAGAAGAAGGGGTGCGGCCCCCTCCCCTAGTACAATTCGGACTAGGCCTTGGGGGGGCGCGCGGCCTGCCCTAGGCAGCCCCTCTCTCTTTCCCGCAGGGCCCAATAAGGCCCATTACTTCTCCCCCGGCGAATTCCCGTAACTCTCCGGTACTCCGAAAAATACCCGAATCATTCGGAACCTTTCCGAACTCCGAATATAGTCGTCCAATATATCGATTTTTACGTCTCGACCATTTCGAGACTCCTCGTCATGTCCCCGATCTCATCCGGGACTCCGAACTCCTTCGGTACATCAAAACTCATAAACTCATAATATAACTATCATCGAAACCTTAAGCGTGCGGACCCTACGGGTTCGAGAACTATGTAGACATGACCTAGAACCATTCTCGGTCAATAACCAATAGCGGAACCTGGATGCCCATATTGGTTCCTACATATTCTACGAAGATCTTTATCGGTCAAACCGCATAACGACATACGTTGTTCCCTTTGTCATCGCTATGTTACTTACCCGAGATTCGATCGTCGGTATCCAATACCTAGTTCAATCTCGTTACGTAAGTCTCTTTACTCGTTCCGTAATACATCATCTCACAACTAACTCATTAGTTGTAATGCTTGCAAGGCTTAAGTGATGTGTATCACCGAGAAGGCCTAGAGATACCTCTCCGACAATCGGAGTGACAAAACCTAATCTCGAAATCGCCAACCCAACAAGTACCTTTGGAGACACCTGTAGTACTCCTTTATAATCACCCGTTACGTTGTGACGTTTGGTAGTACCAAAGTGTTCCTCCGTAAACGGAGTTGCATAATCTCATAGTTACAGGAACATGTATGAGTCATGAAGAAAGCATTAGCAACATACTAAACGATCAAGTGCTAAGCTAACGGAATGTGTCATGTCAATCACATCATTCTCCTAATGAGGTGATCCCATTAATCAAATGACAACACATGTCTATGGTTAGGAAACATAACCATCTTTGATTAATGAGCTAGTCCAGTAGAGGCATACTAGTGACTATCTGTTTGTCTATGTATTCACACATGTATTATGTTTCCGGTTAATACAATTCTAGCATGAATAATAAACATTTATCATGAAATAAGGAAATAAATAATGACTTTATTATTGCCTCTAGGGCATATTTCCTTCATGTTCATGGTGCTCCTTTCTCCTCAGACATGCCTACTCGTTGCTTACGCAGGAGCAAGATGATAACACACGCGCTCACCTGATTTGAAGTTGCAAGTTGCCAATCAAAGTCCAAATCTTTGGGCGGATGCTTTTGAAGGACCACCTCAACTCCAAGAGCAACCTCTTAAAAAACAATTGTTTCGAACAACCACTACCCAAGATGCGAAGCACCTTGCAAGGATGCTCTACACATGTTCATTCAGTGTCCCAGTGACGTGCTTTAGGACAAATTGCAGCTCATGGCTCCCACCTCCATTGACCTTATCTGGGATGTCCCATCACCGGCTAGCCTCGATAGTAAGATTTGGCCTTCTATTGCCCTCTCAGTATTATGAAAAATCCAGGACTCCAAAAATGACTTCACTCCCTGGACATTTAGATTTAAGAACCTCTATGAAAGTTGCCGCATTGTCTTTGCATCAATAATTCTCTTTGCGCTTTGTGCTTTCTTGTAAAACTTGCCTCATTGATACCTTTGAATAATGCATTCAGGTGAGCACTGTCCCCGGTGATTGTTCAAAAATAAAAAGAGTTGCCCTTGATTGTGAGATGATTCATGATCTCTTCAAGCATTGTTCAATAGGTGAATGTTTTAGTAGAAGTTATGAAGTTTTCACTACCAAGTTTTTTTTTTGAAACACACGACCAAGTATACTTGATATTAGTTTTACACACAAACAGATTTACCGACAATCAATATACTGAAACATTGTTTTGCCAGAGGTAGCATTTGGATGATAACAGTGACCTAATCAGATTCGTGATCATACTAGAAGACAGCTGATACACACCTGATATATACGATTAACAATAGGGATGAAAACGGAGCGGAAACGGATGAAACTGAGTGCTACCACATTTATTTTCTTATTTTTTGCGGAAGCGAAAACGAATACAGAAACCCCGTAAACAAATATGAAAATGAATACTATTGAAACCAAAAATGGAGCGAATACGGCATGGACAAGGAGGCAAAAGCGGAGTTTTCATCGGAACTAAAGACCCCTTTATCCATAAACAAAAAAAAACAAGGAAACCAACAAAGTTGTTCAATTGATAAGATGATTACAAAATATGAAGATGATTACAAAATATGAAGATATATCATGGCTATATAATAGGACATGTCATGTTTGTGTGCTGCTGCGCTCGTTGTAGTAGTAGTATTGCAGAAGTTGGGCCATATGGGGATCAGTGCTGCTATGCACACGATACCTACGGACGATTGACGCACGATACTGCATATCAAACCATCCATACGCAGGACTAGGTGCAACACAGCCAGTGGATTAAAATATCGTGCGTCAATCGTCCATCAGATGTCGCTTGTGAAGTAGTTTCGTATGGGGATTCTGCTTTTGTGTTGCTGCACTCGATGTAGTAGTAGTATTACAGAAGTTGGGCCATATGGGCAGAATGCTCATTGTGTGCAGAGCCTCATTCTTTCTATATTATTTTTTCTTTGCTGGTGATAAATTGTACAGTATTACTCAAATCATAGTATCAATACAATCAGCGAGAGCTAGCTCAACAGCAACATGTGGACCAGAACCAACCCAAGTCATGGTTCGCCCTTCTAATCTAGCAAATCTAGCTAAGCAGTCGCTAACTTTATTTTGAGAGCGATTTACGTGAGTAATTCAAGAATCATAAATCCCCAAAAGGTACTTAACTATTGAAGAATAAATAGATCTGTCCAATGTTCAAAATAGAAATTTTCGTATTAACGGAAACGGAACATGCCTGTTCCACCAGAAAACAAAGTTCCATTTCCATTTTTACTTCTGCATAAAGTTTCATTTCTGTTTTCGTTCGTTTCCATTTCCGTTATCCCCTTCATTTTCATTTTGCTGCCAGAAAAGCGGAAACTTTCCGCTCCAATTTCATCATCCAACCAACACGTACATATCGTCGATCTCCAACGTGCACGTATATGTATGCCATTTCCATCCCTGGTTAATAGGACGGTGGATCGATCTCTGACCCAAGAAACACGTACATATCGTCGATCTCCTTCAAGGTGCAGGTATATGAATGAGTCAGCAATCGGCATCACCCAAGCCCTAGGCACCACCCCTACCCGATCGATCTGTAGTATCGAATGGCAAGAAGCAAGGGCGCCGCCGCCAGGCGAAGGAAGGCCGCCACGGCCAAGAAAGCCAACGCGAACGCGAACGCCGCCAGGACGGTCGAGGCTCCCAAAAAGGCCGTCGTCCCCGGAAAATGTCCACTCCCGTCGGACGTGCTGGCGGAGATCCACGACCGCCTGCGGTTCCTCGACCGCATCCACTTCGCTTCGGTCTTCGCGTCCCGCGACGACGAAAGGTTCAGGCCGTACGCGCCATGGCTCCTCCTCCCTGGCAAGTCCCCGGAGAAGTTCGAGCTCTTCTCCATCGCCGACCGGCGCATCGCCACCTTCCAGCCCGCCGCGGACCCCGCATTGCGCGGCCACCTCGGAGAGGAGAGTTTTAGGACCATGGTCCACCCGAACCCATGCTGGGTGCCGTTCGATGTACTACTCCTATCCATATGGATCCGTGTCTTGTTAGAATTTGAATTCTTGGTTTGCTACTAACCTCTCTACAAGACCCTCCATAAGCCTTCTCATCATCAGCCCATTCCTAGAACTGCATGGGCTCACAATTTTATAATAAGGTGGTTTTGCACATTTTTCTAAGCAACTATAGCACATGAGGTCAGCCCGAGGATTAAAATATCATATCATGACGAGCAGAATACATTGGTTGCATGTGATACTTTCTATGCCTAAAAAAATAAAGCAATATGTTCCACAAAAAAGAAAAAGACAATCAACATTTAGAAAAGAAAAGAAAAACTATGTTTCTCAAAAATAAAAATAAAAAGACAATCCTCAATGAAGAAAAGATAATAAGAAAAGATAATATGTTCCTTAAAAAGAAAAAAAACGACAATCTACATTTAGTAAAGAAAAGAAAAAACTAAGTTTCTCAAAAATAAAAATAAAATACAATCTACTCCTCAATAAAGAAACGTTAATATGTTCCAAAAAAGGAAAAAAAGACAATCTACTGCTAAAAAAAGACTATGTTTCTCGAAAATAGAAATCTATACACACTGAAAATGACTGCAAGTAGTACTCCAATGCATGCATGCACACATTCGAGTCAACTCGTAAAAGAAGTTGTCATTCCCGTAAAATAATTGTGTAGACAGAAACAATAATATTGAAGTGTTTATGCAGGGGACACGATTTAGTAGAACGATGCATACCTCTTATTTTATTCCTTACCTGCCTCAGCATGCAACAGGGTGATTAGTAATCATAGGGCTGATAATTGCTGGTTGATGATTCCCACCATATTTTAGGCAGCAGGATTGGCACATATCTCAATAGAAGGTCCCACAAGATCAATGACGTTGAGCATAGGTTTTGGTGAACCATGGTGCCAAACAACATTTTCGGGCCACCTCGTCCTCGGCTCCTCCCGCGGGTGGCTCGCCACGGCCGACGACCGGGGACAGATCTACCTCGTCAACCCGCTCAGCCACGTGCAGCTCAGGCTGCCGCACATGTCCACCATGGGTCTCTTCCTGCCGAGCACGCAATACCAGCACTTCTCCCTCGTCATACCAGACTTTCTGAAAGCCCGGTTCGGCGGGGGTCCGCCGTACGATCATGAACTTGGGCCAGTGGGGCACGGCACGTTGACGTACTTCAAATGCCAGATGCGCGAGTATTTTTACCGCAAGGTGGTCCTCTCGACGTCCCCGCGCCCCGGCAGCTACGCCGCCATGCTCATCATGGAGCATACGATCGGCACCCCGGCCTTTGCCACGGCGAAGCACCCGGCGTGGAGGCTGGCACCCTCGCGTGAAGGCGTCGAGGACGCCATACACCACGACGGCCGATTCTACTCGGTCTCCTACTCAGGCCTCGTGGAGGAGGCGTGGGAGCGCAACGCGGTGTCCGGCGGGTACACTAGCACGGCCGTCGCGCCAAGGCTGCCCCTTGGGGAAAACGAAGATGGCAGCTCGTTGTCGTGCCACAAGTACCTCGCGGCGGCGCCCGGAGGGCGGCTGATGGTGGTGCTCAAGTACCTCGAGGTGATCAAGGAACAATACGGCAAGGGCAGACTGTCGTGCTCCTTCAAGGTGCATGTCCTCAGCGACCAAGGGCAGTGGAAGGAGGCGACGGACATCGGCGACGTCACGCTGTTCGTCGGGATAAACACTACAAATGTGTGTGTGTTGGGATATCCTCCTCACGTGGGCTGTGAGGAGATGACCATTTGAGGCCTTTTTTAGGCAGCCCAAAAAGGTGCAGAAGCCCACTACCCATTAGGGTTATGACCTAGGGTCATTTTGGACTTTGCACATGTGTGGATGGGGATGCTTTACCCTCCATCCAGCAGCCACCACCAAGAGTGACGAAAATCAGTTCATCGTCCAAGAGAGAAGAAGAGAGAAACCAAGAGAGCAAGGGAAGAAGAGGAAGATTGAAGGAAGAAGAAAAGGGAGCTCCTCCCCAAGGTTGTGATGGTCCAGATCCACTACCTTGCCTCCTTCAAGCTTCGGTTCCACCATCTTTGGTGAGATTGTTCCAATCCCTAGTTCTTGAGCCCCAAATCCTGTTGTGTTCATCCAAGATTCAGAAATCTTGATGTATGAGATCCTCTAGTGCTGTCTAGAGAAGAACTTGTTGTATCCCACATTTGATAATAGTGGAAGAGGATTTGGGTGGCTTCGGCCCGTGGTTTTTCCCCTCAAGTTAAGGGGTTTTCCACGTAAAAATCTGGTGTCTCTTTGTTGATGCTTGGTGCTGTCCAGAAACTTACTCCTACCACAAGACACTAGGCTGAGGAGTGTCTTGCCTGCTGAGTAACATTTTCTGCCTCCATATATGCTGCTGCATATGTTTCCTTCCGTGCTAAGCAACGATCCTTGAATTAGTACATGATGTGGTGCTGAGATTACTTGTTTCTGCTGCAGTTTTCAGTTAATCACAAGTGTATTTGTGTGCTAATTCTCAACAGAGTGGCATCAGAGCCTTGGTTGCTTAGAAGGTTGCAAATCCCAGTTGCTTGATTGTTGCTGGAAGTGCTGCTCACAATGGCTTTGGAAGAAAGCGCTACTACAAGTGGCATGATAAAAGTTGATTCTTCCAATTACTCATTATGGAAGCCCATGATGGAAGACATCCTTTATTGCAAGGATTTGTATGAGCCAATTGTGAAAGACAAGATACCCACAGGTGTCACGGAAGAAGAATGGAGAGTGTTGCACAGAAAGGCAATAAGTATGATTCAGTTGTACATCAACACACCATGTTGCAAATGACACAAATGCATATGAGATGTGGCAGAAGTTGGAGTCCATGTATGAGAGGAAGACATCAATGAACAAGGCCTCGGTGATCAAAAGACTTGCAAAGCTTGAGTACCGAGATGGCACAAGTGTGATTGAGCACTTGAATGTCTTCCAATGCCATATAAATCAACTTTCAGCCATGAAGATCAACTTTGAGGATGAGGTGCAAGCATTGTTGCTGCTGAGTTCCATGCCTGATAGTTGGAACACGCTTGTTGTGTCACATAGCACTTCAGCTCCAGATGGGAAGCTGACTTTGGAGATGGTGAAAAACAGTATGCTGAATGAAGAAGCCAGAAAGAAGGAAAAGGGTGATGCCTCTTCTTCTGATGCTTATGTGGCTGAAACCCATGGAAAGAATGAAAACCGTGGACGCAACAATACAAGATTTCAGCAAGGCAAAAGCAAATCCAGGGGGAGATCAAAGTCAAAATAGAGAAAAGATATCACTTGCTTTCATTGTGGAAATCCGGGACACATAAAGAGCGAGTGTAGGAAGTACAAAAGAGAGCTTGTAGAGGGGAAACTCACAAAGAAAACCGAGCAAAAGGCTGAGAGCAGTTCAGCCATGACCGCACTAGATGAGGACTATCTAGTCATTGAAGATGAAGATTTCTATAGTGCTGTTCGTGATGATGCCATGAGTTGGGTTGTGGATTCATGTGCGTCCTTCCACATCACATCACACAAGGAGTATTTCACATCTTACACTATTGGTGTTACTGGCCAAGTGAGGATGGGAAATTGTGGTTCGTCAGCAATTGTTGGCAAGGGCTCTATATGCATTGAAACAAACACAGGTTGCAAATTGGTGCTCGATGATGTGAGGCATGTTCCCGACATAAGGCTGAATTTGTTGTCAGTGGGCAAGCTTGATGATATCAAACATCCTAGTTATTTTGGTGAAGGAAAATGGAAGCTCACCAAAGGCTCTTTGATTGTGGCTCGAGGAAGTAAGCAAGGTAATCTCTATGTGACTAAAACCAAGTTGTGCAATGAGGTGTTGAATGTTCTTTGAAAAAGACACTTGGTTGAATTGTGGCACAAGAGGCTTGGGCATATGAGTGAGAAGGGCATGCATTCTCTTGCTCGCATGGAGTACCTCCCGAGTTGAAAGGTATATCCTTGAAACCCTGTGCACATTGTTTTCTTTGGCAAACAACACAGGGCTGCATTTCATACACTCCCTCCACATCATGCAGATAATGTTCTTGATATTGTGCACTGCGACGTTTGCTCCATGACTGAAAAATCTCATGGTGGAGCATTATACTTTGTGACTTTTATTGATGACCATTCCAGAAAGGTTGTTGTGTATGTGCTGAAACACAAATACCAAACGTTTGAAGCCTTCAAGGAGTTCTATGCCAAAGTTGAAAGAGAAACTGGCAGGAAATTGAAGTGCGTGAGATCAGACAATGATGGTGAATACAGAGGTCCTTTTGAAAGGTATTGCAGAAATGTTGGCATCAGGCTTGAGAAGAGTCCACCAAAAACACCTTAGCTCAATGGTCTTGCAGAGAGAATGAACAGGACACTCACAGAGAGGGTCACAGCTATGCTCTCTCATGCTCATTTACCTAATTCATTTTGGGCTGAAGCATTGATGAATGCTATGTATGTGGTTAACCTATCTCCCTCAGTTTCTCTTGCAGGTGATATTCCTCAGAGAGTTTGGTTAGGGAAGGAGGTATCATACAAGCACTTGAAGGTCTTTGGTTGCAGGGCATTTGTACATGTTCCAAGGGACGAGAGATCCAAGCTTGATAGCAAGACAAAGCGGTGCATCTACCTCAGCCAACCAAGTGAAGAGTTTGGCTACAGGTTGTGGGATCCAGCAAATAGAAAGATTGTGAGAAGCCGAGATGTGGTGTTCATTGAAGATGAAACAATAAAAGATATTGGGAAACTAGAGAAGCCAATGACCAACACACCTCAGGTTGACATGGATCCAATCCGTCCTCCTCTCGTGCATGACAATCATGGGGAGATGATGACATCAAGACAAGTGGAGATGCAGCTGATCAAGGCAAGTACAAGTCAAAGTGACGAGCAGCCATCAAGTGATGATGATGATGAAGTTGGTAATGATGATGCCAACGAAAATCCACCTAATTCACCACCAGTGCAGCAGCAAAGGAGAAGTGAAAGAGGACACATTCCTTCTTCTAAATGTCCACCACATCAATATGTGTTAATGACAGATGCAGGTGAGCCCTCATGCTATGAGGAGGCAATGTCTGATGAGAAAAAGGAAGAATGGTCAGAAGCCATGCAGGATGAGATGAATTCCCTGTATGAGAATGATACCTTTGAGTTGGTGAAACTGCCAAAGGGCAAGAAAGCACTCAAGAACAAGTGGGTGTACAGAGTGAAGACTGAAGAAAACACCTCACATCCAAGGTACAAGGCCAGATTGGTTGTGAAAGGATTCAGCCGAAAAAGGGCATTGATTATAGTGAGATATTCTCTCCGATTGGTCAAGATGTCTTCGATCCGAGTTGTGCTTGGCATGGCTGCCACCATGGACTTGGAAATTGAACAACTTGATGTGAAGACAACTTTCTTACATGGTGACCTAGAGGAGGAGATATACATGGAGCAGCCAGAGAGGATTCATGGTTGCGGGCAAGGAGCACTTAGTTTGCAAATTGAAGAAGAGCTTGTATGGCTTGAAGCAAGCTCCTCGGCGATGGTACAAGACGTTTGAGTCTTTTATGATCTGTGCTTGGTTACCATAAAGCACAACCTGACCATTGTGTCTTTATGAAGAGGTACGCCGAGGGTGACTTCATTATTCTCTTGTTGTATGTTGATGATATGCTGATTGTTGGAAATGGCACAAAGAGGATTGCTCTCCTCAAGAAGGCATTGAGTAAATCATTTGCCATGAAGGATTTAGGACTAGCTAAGCAAATACTTGGCATGAAGATCTCCCGTGATAGATCAAAGAAGCTGCTTTGGCTCTCACAGGAAAGATACATTGAGAAGGTACTTGAAAGGTTCAATATGAAAGATGCAAAATCTATTATCTCTTCGCTTGCAGGCCATCACAAACTGAATTAAAAACAATGTCCTACAAGCAAGAAGGAGAAAGAAGAAATGAGGAAAGTACCTTACCAATCTGCTGTGGGCAGTTTGATGTATGCCATGGTATGCACTAGGCCTGACATTGCCTATGCAGTTGGGGTTGTTAGCCGGTTCATGACAAATCCAGGTAAAGCTCACTGGGAAGCAGTTAAGTGGATTCTTAGGTATCTCAAGGGTACTTCTACATATTGTCTATGCCTTGGAAACGGTGATCCTGTATTGCAGGGCTATACAGATGCAGATTATGCAGGTGACAAGGATCGTAGGAAGTCCACATCCGGATACCTGATGACTTATGCAGGGGGAGCAGTGTCATGGCAATCAACATTGCAGAAATGTGTCTCTACATCAACTACTGAAGTTGAGTACATTGCAGCAGTTGATCTTTGGCAAAGAGGTTTTGTGGATGAAAACTTCTTGCAAGAGCTCGGCATGAAGCAAGAGAAGTATGTTCTGTTTTGTGATAGTCAGAGTGCTATTCATCTTGCCAAGAATTCAAGCTATCACTCTCGAACCAAGCACATTGATGTGAGGTACCATTGGATTCGAGATGTTGTGAGTTTCAAGTTGCTGAAACTTGAGAAGATCCATACCGACGACAATGGTTCGGACATGATGACCAAGATATTACCAAATGAGAAACTACAAGCATTTTGCAAGGTAGCGGGCATGGCGGTACCCCCCTCATGAGTCGGAGGGGAGATTTGTTGGGATATCCTCCTCATGTGGGCTGTGAGGAGATGACCTGAGGCCTTTTTTAGGCAGCCCAAAGAGGTGCAGAAGCCCACTACCCATTAGGGTTATGACCTAGGGTCATTTTGGACTTTGCACATGTGTGGATGGGGATGCTTTACCCTCCATCCAGCAGCCACCACCAAGAGTGACGAAAATCAGTTCATCCTCCAAGAGAGAAGAAGAGAGAAACCAAGAGAGCAAGGGAAGAAGAGGAAGATTGAAGGAAGAAGAAAAGGGAGCTCCTCCCCAAGGTTGTGATGGTCTAGATCCACTACCTTGCCTCCTTCAAGCTTCGGTTCCACCATCTTTGGTGAGATTGTTCTAATCCCTAGTTCTTGAGCCCCAAATCTTGTTGTGTTCATCCAAGATTCAGAAATCTTGATGTATGAGATCCTCTAGTGCTGTCTAGAGAAGAACTTGTTGTATCCCACATTTGATAATAGTGGAAGAGGATTTGGGTGGCTTCGGCCCGTGGTTTTTCCCCTCAAGTTAAGGGGTTTTGCACGTAAAAATCTGGTGTCTCTTTGTTGATGCTTGGTGTTGTCCAGAAACTTACTCCTACCAGAAGACACTAGGCTGAGGAGTGTCTTGCCTGCTGAGTAACATTTTCTGCCTCCATATATGCTGCTGCATATGTTTCCTTCCGTGCTAAGCAACGATCCTTGAATTAGTACAGGATGTGGTGCTGAGATTACTTGTTTCCGCTGCAGTTTTCAGTTAACCACAAGTGTATTTGTGTGCTAATTCCCAACAGTGTGTGCCTGATTAAATGAGATCCATGAGCATCATTCAGAATAACAAAATTTTCAAAGGCAGGCAAAAGTTTCACCACATTTGTTTGACTATGTTAACCAAGAAGAATAGTGTCTACTTTACTTCATCCGTTCTAAAATATGAAATAAAAGGCTTATAAGTTTTTCCCTAAGTTATGTTTTATAAATTTGACCAAGTTCATAGAGAAAATCATCAACACAGATACGATGCCAAACCAGTCAATAAATTCACCACGGAATATGTACTCCTACAGGAGTAAGACCGTTAGTGTTAAAACAACAAATGTAACCATGCATTGGTTTGACACCGTAGTTCAAACCATACATAGATGGAAAATATATGCTAGCTAGCTAAGCTAGGAGTGTTCCAACCATCACAGTAACGGCTTGTCCTTGAATTTTTACCCTCCGATTTGTTGTATCCAGCTCCAGATAAAGTGTTTCGGTCCTTTTAGATGCCTGATGATACATGATAAATGAATGATTTAAGATGATTAAGCACATGTTTTAGCAATTTTTTCAAACACATGCATATCAAAAGAATGATCCAGTTGGTCATAGAGGTAGTAGTCAAGACATACTTGAAACGCGGTCAGTCTTCGTTTGTCCAGTTTTCGGGCCCAGTATGGTGCTAGAGCACAATGTGCACTGCCACAAACAGGATCCTGTTATATAGCACAATGGCGATGGGTTATGAGATGAGAAAGAAGATGCTATATTCTCCATAGACAATATGGCCGAAATTTATTTTTCTTTCCAAAATTAAAATGTAGGTGTTTTGCTATTTCTAACTCAAGAAAGAAGACCATATATAAGTAAAACAGGCTTCATGTATATGTATTCAACTTGGAGAAAGTTTACAAGATCACCTCGTCCACCCCTTTTTTCGGGGCGAAGAAACGTGAGAAGAAGTCATAACCAGATCCAGCTGGCGCCTGTCCTGTAACAATGACACCTCTGCCAGCACACTTTTTAAGTTGTTCCAAGTTAGGAAGGACATCATTGGTTCAATCGCCTCTCGCGGCGCTCCCGTGGGCGCCCCGAGGGGAACCCATCCCGGCCGCCGCCTCTCTCCTCCCTCCTCTGCCCACCTCCCTCGCCGCCGCCCGGTGGCTCCGCAGCAGGTTGAGCCGGGCGGGCGGCGGGCCTTCCTTCCCTCCGCCCATGGTCATGGCGGGTGGGACGGCTTTCGAAGCGGGGCGCTAGCCTATGGCGGGGCTAGCGGCGCGGCGCTCCGTCGGGTGGCTCGCTTGGCGGCGGCTGGTGGGCGGCGGCGCTTGGCTGGCCGCGGCGGGTCGATCGGGCGGTGGCGGGCGGCACGCCTCCGGCTAGATCCGCTGGATTTGGTCCTCGGCGGTAGCGGGCGTCATGGGTGGCGGCGCAAGTCCTCGTGGGCTCTGCATAGAGGTGGATTGCAGCGGCGTGGCTGCAACCACGTGGTCGGCCGGTCTCGCACGCAGCGGGCGGCGGGACTGCGCTGGCGTCTCGCTCGTCGGCGGCTTTCTCGGACGGCGACCGTGTACGAGATGGAGGTCTTCGATCGATCTGGGTGAAAACCTGCTATTGGCTATTGCCTAGGCGGCGATGGCGACGCTGTTCGCATCGTTCCCTTCTGAAGGCATCGTCGTGGAGAAGTTCAAGGCCACTCTCGCTACCTCCGGGAAACCCTAGATCGAGAGATCGGATGACGGCGGCTCTCGGTGTCGTTTCCCTCGGGGCGTCATTTTGGAGGTGCACACGGCTCGAGGGACTAGAGGACGGCGACTTTGGTGGAGCGGTGCTTCATCTTTCACATTGATGGTGGCGGATCTCGGCGGCATGGTGCTGTGGAGACTCGGCGTCGATGCGCGGAGATGGACTCGTGCGGGAGGAGGAAGCTGTCTGGCGTCATGGTGACGTCGATGGCGAGTGGCCGACAAGGTAGAAGCCTCAATATGATCTCAAGACGGACTGTGGAAGATGGCGGCGACGACACACGAAAAGCGTCGACCGGATTGTGCCCTGCACCGGTATGTGGCTCGGCTGGGGCTTCGAATGAGTTTCGCTTCCGGCTTTTGATGTTAGGCTTAGGTGAATGGTTTGGGTAGTGGCCCAGCTAGCACCCCCTAATCATTTTGGATAGGAGTAATGGCATATGTTGCCAAGATGGTGGATTCAGACACATTATTGTAACACTTTGTACGGTCCTCGAGAATAATCAATAAAATGCATCTTCCAGATGCAGAGGCCGGGGGTCATCTTCCTTTTCTAAAAAAAAAAGTTAGGAAGGACATCAACAACCTCTTCTCCCGATGAAAGTTCTACCTGAAAAAGGCCACGACGCGCAGATTCTTTTGGTCATGTGGATGTATAGCATAGTTGCTTGATCTGCTACCTCATAGGAGTCGAGTTCGCAAATCCGTTGTTATGCTCAGCAAATAGGTGTAGAAAATTCTAACTCGAAACATTGTTTGGACTGTTGGAGGCAGAAGCAGTCCAACTAGAACAACCATAATACTGTAGCTCCTAAATCCTAATCACCACTCTCAACCAGCCGGTTCAGATACTGCTTACTCCAGCAGTTGCTACCCGGTTTATCCACGCCGTCACATCCTACTACCCCTCAGTTTTCGTTGCAGGTTGCCGCGATTTTGCCATAGTTCTGAATTTTACGATTCTTTTTTTTTTAAGAATTTTTCATTCATATCACGAATTAATACAAAGTAGTTAACCCTTACAAGCACACTGAAACACAAACACAAAGAACCATGAACACCTAAAGTACCCTAAAACAACCATAACACAAGAAGATCTTCGGAGCCCTGTGTCATTATTCCTGAATCTTGAGAGAAGAACCCTGCAGCAGAAGAATCTGCAACCAGTCGCAAACAGGTCATGATCTTCGACCACGGTACAATTGCCGCCACGCTGCTTCCTCCTTTCTTGACACCAGCGCTGAGAGGGCATGGACATCAATCCAACACACCTGCAGCAGCCATCGCCATCTTTGGCTTTGAGTACCGTGAAAAGTGTCCCTTCGGAAGGAAGAGAACTCAAGTCATCCGACCGGTCCAGCACCGCGACCGGGCCATCCGCCCGGACAAAGCAGGATCTCCTACCAGCATCAGCGCGGAGGAAGGAGAAGAACAGCAGCAGCAAATCATACCAACAAGGAAGAAGAAAGGTCTTCGTCTCCCTGCCTCCATCGCCCATCTGAAGATCCAAACGGCCAGTGCCGATGGACCTCCAACCACCATAGCCCGCGACCTCGACGAGATCCGGGGATCCCAACACCGCTGGCTCCTAGACGAAGGCAAAAGCCTCGCCTAACCGCGAATGGAGTCCGGAGAAACTTATTCCGACGCGACACCACCGCAACAGCCTCGACAACGTCTCCCTCAACCCTAACCCTACTACACACCCACTTAGTGAACAGACCGGAGGTTCTCCCTCCCTCCCGCCGCCGGAGCGGCTGACAGAGAGAGAGGGAACCGGCGGCGCGCAAGGGATCCCTAGTCGCCTCCTTGATCGCCTCGTACGATCCAACTTTTCCGGACGTACAAGTGCACGTCTGAATTTTATGATTTGGCGAGTATAGTTCTGATATTTCTCTAAAGAAATACTACCTCTATACACCCGCAGAAGCAAAAAAGAAAAAGAAAACTGCCTCTGTAACTAAATATAATACGTTTTGGCAGTTTAAATTAAACTACAAAATGTCTAATATTTTGTTACAGAGGTAACCCCTCCGAATTCCAGGGGCCATGGCCCCTCACACTGTTTTCTTCCGGTCAAATTATTCCAGCTAAGCTTCCCAGTTAAATCCGTAATTATGTGCCCGTGCTTTGTAGCATTGCTCAGATTGGATTCCGAATGCTCGTGACAGAGCAATGGTGAGACAGTTATATACATACTATGAAGTCGTCGGTGGTTGCCGCTCGATGAACTCCGACGACGGGCGCGGCCTTCAGGAATATGGACGGCAGCTCGTGGCTGGAGCTGCAGTCCACGAGAACATCGCTCGTGGGGAAATCCAGCTCGATGAACGGCTTCGCCTGCTCCTCCTCCATCACCCGTGGCCGCGAGCATGCTCCGGAAACCTTCCGGGCGGTCAGGATCCCGGACTCAGTCACGAACTCGATCACGTCGTGCTGCTTCTCGAGGACGGCGGTGAAGAGGAAGTGTGCGGACGCCAGCGTCCCGTGGCCGCACAGCGGGACCTCGGTGGTGGGGCTGAACCAGCGGAGGCGGAACCGCGGGGTGAACGACGAGCTGGGTCCTCCATCGCGGCGGAAGAGGAAGGCCGTCTGCGAGACGTTGAACTCCGCAGCGACGGACTGAAGCCACCGGTCGTCATCGGCCGCGGCGTTGTCGTCCAGGAGGCACACCGCCGCCGGGTTGCCCTTGAACGGCTCACCAGTGAAGGCATCCACCTGCGTGCATGCCAACAACCACACAAAAACTATGTACGTTGAAATGCGATGGAGCAGATTGCTGATACTACGAGAAGAGAAAAATGCCGGATCGATCCATGACCATGAGCTATAGCAGGCAGTTGATGAGCAGGTAAGGGCGCAGCGCACTGACCATGGCGTACTGGACGGCTCGCTTGGCCATTTCCATGAAGCAGCTAGGTGTCTAGCTCCAAATCTGTGTAGGGTGTACTGGATGATGCTGGACGACGATCCACCACGTTTTCAAAAGATACTGTATTAGCCACCGGCAGGTAGGGTCCTCGTCTGCCTACGACACTTAAGGTCAGTTACTACAGATAATGCTATTGCCCCATACAACATGTCGATTTACTATTCCTGACTGACATGTTTGTCGTCCATGCACCTTCCCACTCCCCCTGTTTTTATTTACTACGTACTAGGTATAATTACCCGTGCGTTGCTATGATGTCAAATAATTTTCAGCACAACAATAGTAGATTAAAAATAAACCGCCGAGCCTGTCAGGATTGTCGTGCATTGTCGGCGTCTGCAGCTTGGCTTCTTCGACTAAGTCAGAAAGAGAAGAAGGAGATATATGAATCGCGTTTTCAGAAAATCCAAACTTTTCAAAACCCAGGTATTCTAATAGATTGGGGCATGATCTCCTAATCCCATAACGCATGTGAGCCGATACAAATCATATGTGTACAACAAAGAAATAATCTGGAACGATGTTATGCATGGTACTACTTAAATTATGAAATTGATACGTAAGGTAAGTAAATCACGTGATATATGGAATTAATGCAAAATTAATTTAATTAAGGTGAAATTGATATGGTGGTGCAAAAGATAAGTTAATTAATGTGATCGTGGGGCGTAAGGGAAGGTACGGTCAAATATGGTGTGGTTAACAAAACATGGTTGGACGGAACAAATCGGTAGAGGGACATGGTGGGAGGGGGAAACGGTTGATAAAGAGTTTTACATGGTAGGAAGAAGAACCTTACATATATTGAATTTTAAGTAGTAGAGAATTACTCAAATATTCAACTCAAGCCCTTGCTCATCTGCACCCGACGAACAGTAAAATTTCCATACAAAAATAAAAATTCGGATTTTTTTGCATGCAAGATGCTTGAGTGTGTCAGGGTGCAAAATGTCGTGCGTAAATGAGATTCGAGAAGCTCGTGGCAGAAAGACAAAGTGAGCTCCAAACACTGCATTTTTTAAACTTTCTCACAAGTCTGAACTTTGTTTTTTTGTTGAGAGCTACTCAAATGTCCAAACACCACCAAATTTGGCACGAGCATCACACGTTAGAGCATCTTGCATGCCCAATTTTTTTTTGATTTTTTTTTTTGAATTTCTTTGTTATTTTTTGATTTTACCGTTCACCGGCGGGAGCATCTACACCTGGGAGCCAGATCACCGCATCTAGATTTACTCTGCATATTAAGTTTATTTTGAGTCAAAGTTTATAAAGTTGACCAAATTTATGAAGAACAATATAAATATTTAAAGTAACAAATATATATGTTGTGAAAATATATTGAACAATGAACCCAATAGTATCGATAAAGTGTATAGATGTTAATATATTTTTTGTGGACTTGGTCAAAATTTACAAAATTTGACTTAATATAATTGAGTAAATAAAAATGGAGGAATACATACTCATATGTTTTGATGCATGGTCATGCATCCCTACTTAATAAATTAGTTAATTAAGGACTAAGTCGCCTGAAATTTGTTTTGCATAAGTCTACTTTCTATATTGGTTTGGATTAAGATCCAATAGTCGTCCTTCTTCCTCCAGCTTTCTTTCTCTTCAAACTGTCCCTCCTCCATTGCTCGCCTCCGCGTTTCACTACCTCTCCTCTGGCTGCAACGACACGCTTCACCGCCACTCGTCATGCCGTCTCAAGCTCCCCCACCCTCACCAGCCAACCATTGGACTCGACCCCACTAGTTGCTTCATCACAGGCTCCGGCTCGTCCAGGCTCGACCTCACATGCAGCCCCATGCCTCACTACCACTCATAGCGGTGCCCCCGGCTAGACTTGAAGCTCCCCTTCACCTCCCTTTTCTCCCATAAAATTGATTCACCCTAATTGCGAATTCAAGCAACTTACACATAACCAATCACTATTGTCGAAAAAAACAAGGAAGTTGCCTCCTACGCGCCTGGGCCGGCCCAGTATGGCGCTCATTTCACGCGAGGCTAGCGTCGAACTCGTGTCGCGCGAGGTATAGGTGGGAAAACCCTATTTGACGTGTTCTGCATCAAATTGTCGGGGTACCGCACGTACGATCGAAGCGATCGACAAAGACGGCCTGGCCTGTTTAGAAGCGATGCATCCGTCTCACCGATATTGATTTTGGGAACCTTCTGGAAGGTTTTAGCTGGGGTTTTCCGGTTCTAGGAACCTTCTAGAAGGTACCTGAACCGGGTTTTTTCTATTTCCTTTTTTACTTTCATTCCTTTTTCTTTTTTCGTTTTTCATTTATCTTTTCTTTTTCTTTTTTCCTTTTTTTGTTTCCCTTTTTATTTTCTTTTATTTTTTCAACAAATGTTCACATATTTTTTTTCGAAAATTTAAAAAATGTTCTTCTTTCAAAATTTTGTTCACAATTTCAAAAAATGCTCTTGTTTGAAAATATCTTCAGAAATTTCAGAAACAATTCATGTTTTCAAAATTTGTTCGCAATTTTAGAAAATGATCTCATTTTGAAAATTTGTTCATAATTCCAAAAAATGTTCGTGTTTAAAAAAAGTTCAGGAATTAAAAAATGTTTTTATTTACAGATTTGTTCACAATTTCAGGAAAATGTTCATGTTTCAAAACAAATTCTCATTTTCAAATTTGGTTCGCCATTTCAGAAAAATGTTCATGTTTCAAAAAATGTTCGTGGTTTCAATATTTTGTTCACAATTTCAACAAATTCCCATACTTTCAATCTTGTTCACATTACTAAAAAAGTGTACAATACAATTTTTTTCAAGATATTTAAATTTTTTATCTTAAAATATAAAAAATGTTCGTGTTTTCCATTTTTGTTCAGAAAATAAAAATTGTCCGTGATCTCAGAAAATGTTCAGAAAACTAAGAAAATGGTCGCATTTTTTATAATTTGTTCATTTTTTCGGAAAATGTCAATTTTTGAAAATTTATTCGTGATTTGAAAAAAAATCGTGTTTGTTTTCAAAATCAGAATTACAAAAAAATCTCCACTTCTCTAGAAAAATGGTGTATGAAAAAAAATCGAGATTTTTCAGCTGCTACATGTTCATTTTGAAAGAATGTTTTTAAAATGTTTTACAAATCTCAACGCTGATGTATGTTCTTATAATGTTTTGCACCTTGATGTTCAGTTGTCGCTGTGTGGTCTGGTGGTTAACGGCCCGTGGTCAGTTGTGTGTGGTGCGTGAGGTCGTGGGATCGAATCCTGCTGGGCATTCCCTAAACGGTGTCCGTTGCGCCTGCTACAGGCATGGGCGCAAAACGGGCGCACACCCCCACGGCATCCTGGGCCGGCCCATCTACGTGTTTTCTGTAATGTCTTAATCTGCAAAAGAGGCCGCTGCCATGATTCGAACCGGCAACCTCCCTCCGGGCGGGATCTGGTTAGGTTTTACTTTTTCTTCTATTATTCGTTCTTCGTACTTTATCCTTTTTAAATTTTTTGTTTTCTTCCTCTTGGCCTGATGAATTGGTTCACAAATAAATGAACGTTTGCTTCAAATTGATGAATGTTTTTCAAAATCCATGAACTTTATTTGAATTTTGATGAACTTTTATTCAAATTTTCTGAGCTTTTTTTGAATTTCAATGAACTTTTTCAATGTCGATGAACTTTTTTCAGATTTGATGAAGTTTTTTTCAATTTTGATGAACTTATTTTTAAATTGGATGAAGTTTTTTTACTTTTTTGTAAACTTTTTCCAAAATCGATGAACTTTTTTCCAATTCGTGATCTATTTTCCAAAATCGGTGAACTTTTTTCAAAATCGATAAACCTTTTTTGAATTTTCATGAACTTCTGTCATATCTGTGAACTTTTTTCTCCATATTTATGAACTATTTTTAAAAAAAGATAGACATGTTTCTCATAATCGTGAACTGTTTTTCAAAATCGATTATTTTTTTCAAAACAAATGAACTTTTCTATAATTCATGAGCTTTTTCCAAAATGTTTTGAAAAAAAAAAATCAAAGCGCTAGAGTAAACATTTATATGTGAAATAAATACGCGACTACAGATGATTTTTAAAGTTCTCCCAGCTATTGATCAGTACCGCAAAGTAGGTCAGGTGGTTAGCCATACACGTTTGTTGTTCTTATGGCGCGAGTTTGATTCTCGTTGAGAACCATTTTTTGGCATGTTTTTTCCCTTTTTTCGCGCAACCCCTATAACGATTGAATTTTGCTGGGCCGGCCCACTCGCATCGCCTTCGGGCGCCAGTAGGAGAACCTGCACTGACAGCGCCGGTTAGGAGCTCCCATCCCGGGGAGCTCCTATACGGCGCATTAAGCGCCGGTACAGGCAACTGGCGCCCACTGTCGCTATCTGGTGGGCCGGCCCAGGAACACGCAGAGAAAAAACTCCAAAAAACCTGCTCCAACAAAATTCGATCTCGCGCCGTTTAGTTACTACGCAGCGTGCCTAACCAGTACATCTACTATAACCTAGTGATTCATTACAGCGCGAGAGATTTAACAACAACACTAACCGTACTACTTCTGGTACAAACAATTTAGAAAGACGTTTTTTTGGAAAAGAAAAAAATCGCGAATTGGAAAAAAGTTCATGTATTCAAAAACTTTCACCAAATTTTTAAAAAGATCAGCGTGTATTACATAAAATTTCATTGTATTAAGAAAAATGATCATTGTATATTATGAAAATTGTTCACCTTTGCATATAAAAATGTTCGTCGTGTATCACAAAAATGTTCACCGTATATTATGTAGTTTTTCAATGTTTTTACTAAATGTTGAATGCATATTCAAAAATTGTTCGACACATGTATTCATATTGTTTCAAAAATGTTCATCGCGTATTATTTAAAATGTTCGATGGATATAAAAGATGTTCAATGGATATATATATATATATATATATATATATATATATATATATATATATATATATATATATATATATATATATATATATATATATATATATATATATGCATCCTACTACACTCGGTAGTAGGAAAATTTGTCCTATATAGGAAAATGCATCCTACTACCGGGTGTAGTTACACCCATTCTCATATACTATCATGTGGTAGTATATACTCTACTTTATTACTTTTAGTATGCTCATATACTATATCTAAGATACTCCAAAGCTTAATTATGAGAAAAATTGCATGTGAGCCCATGTTTTTATAATATTTGTGAAAGGAGTATGCTCAAAATATACTACATACTACTAAAAAATAGTATATATACTACCTAACCATTCTTACATACTACATACTACGCGTACATACTCTCCGATATGATAGATACTACCTAGAACGTATGAAACAAAAGTGGGAGTAACTACACCCGGTAGTAGGAAAAATTTGTATATATATATGCTAAATTAAGCCTGAGCGCATATTGCTTATTCTGCGCTCCGGCCACACCGCTCGGACGGTTCCACACTAAACAAGCCAGCGTACCAGTGCTCAGTTCATTTGGCTCCCACTTAATCGTAATCATAAGTAAAATATATTAAAACATATTAATCGCTTTACTGCAACCAAACTTCTAATTTGGTTGGAACCGATGGTAATATTAGGATGATGCATGGTAATCCAAGGTGGTAGGTCTAGTAATTCATTCATTTATAATTCATCCACGTTGCGCTCACTTATGAGTGTATAGTAACTTCAAGTGGTAATTCTGGTAATGAGAAAACTACTATACAATCCTAGAATAATTTACCACATCGTAATACAATTACCAGCTAGAGGTTGGTAGCAACCGGCTCATACCAAAGCGGCCGACTGTTTTTTTTTTTGCAATTCGACTCAGCTAATTAGGAACACAAAAGCTAGTGAGGTAATCATTTTACTATATTTTTGCAAATAGTTACGATTATGTAGAATAAAGGAAAACTGGCCAACTAAATCGACCTGTGCACATCTACTCTTGGTAGTGGTTTGTGGTAAAAGAATCCATTGATTTTACTACTGAACATGAAGTGGATTACCATCAACTCTCAACACACTAGAAGTAGTAAAAGAGTCTACCACTTTTACTACAACCCATACGGTGAGATACCATCAAATCTCATGTTGATTGTGAGTCAGACTTGAAGCATTACTATCGGTCTCATTATTTTACGAGCACACTCGAGAAAAGAAAAATGGTCAGTTGTTTTGCGGGGCGAAGGGTGGTGTGTGGCTGATGGTAACACATTAATTACATTACTATATTTTCTAACATTTTTACCATGCTTCACAGGATGGCCCTGCAAGGCGGAGAAGTTATCCATGGAATCTAGTAACTGGCTAAATTGCATTACTTTTTTTTGCGTGTGGTTTTACCATCATTAGTGATGCTTCATTGGCGGAGCGGCATGCGCTGTAGGCATAGCGGCCGAGCGCACGATTAGGTTTTGTACGCGCTCGCACATAATAGCGCTACCGTATATATATATATATATATTTTGATTTTTTCTATTTTGATTTTGGTTATTCAATGAGTATACAATTGTTCACTATGTTTCTTAATTTTGTTCAGTATATATTACACAATGTTCAATGTGTATTCGCAAATTGTTCAATGTATTTTCACAAAATGTTCAATACGTGTCCAAAAATTCTATGTATGGTGAACAATATTCAAATACACGTAGAACATTTTTTTAAATACGATGAACTCTTTTTGAATGCATGCTAAACAAAATTTCTATACATGATGAACATTTTTTATACACACTGAACATTTTTCAAAGTTCATCAAATTTAACAATAGTTCATCAATTTTGAAAAATGTTCATCAATTTTGAAAAATGTTCGTCAATTTTGAAAGAAAGTTCATCGATATGAAATAAAGTTTCCAAATTGAAAAATAAATCTCGCGCTTAGCAGAAAAGAAAAAGAAAGAAAAAGAAAAAAAACAGAAAAAAAAACTCTTTCCACGAAAACAGGAAATAGAAAAATGTTAAAAGCCTGTCAGTTAACACAAATAGGTAGGTTAGCTGAGTGGTTTGGCAAGCGCGCCTGTAGTCGTGAGATCCCTGGTTCGAAACATGGTTCTCGCCAGAAAGTTTTTTGCGTTTTCAAAAACAGAAAAAAGAAGTGGGCCGGCCCAGTGCGGCGGGAGGGTGTGCGCCCGATTGCATCTATGACTAAAACGGGCGCTTAAGGCGCCGTTTAGGATTTGCCCCCCTCCCGCTAGTCATTGTTCTTATTCGCCATTTTTTGTGTCGCGCCATAGGAAATGTGTTGGGCCGGCCCAGTCGTGCGATGCCCCCTATGCGTCGAGAAGCTGCACGCGCGAGACGGAAATATACCTCCACACAGGGCCGGCCCATCTCTATTTTTTTCTGTCTTTATACGCAGAAAACACACGCCCAGTTGGGATCGAACCTTGAACCTCGTCTCCGTGTGAAGCTGCGGTAACTACGAGGCCACCACTCCCAACCTGAAATCTTACATCCTTTTCCTTCTTTTCTTCTTTCACCATTCATTTTTTCCTTTTTCTTTCTTCCTTCTTCATTTTTGTTTTTTTATTCCCATTTCATGAACTATCTCTTTAAATTAATGAACTTTGTCTGAAACTCGACGAACTTATGTCAAGTTCAACGAACATTTTTTCTCAAATTTGACGATCTTTTTTCCAAGTTGATGAACTATTTTCAAATTCTAAAGTTTTTTTTCCAAAAATCCTTGAACATTTTACCAAATTCAATGGCATTTTTTCATAACCGGTGAATTTTTTGCAAAATAGATGAACCTTTTCCAAATTCGATAAAATTTTATAAAATTTGTGAACTAATTTTCTAAATAAATTATTTAAATTTTGATCTCCTTATTTTTTCGAAATTTATGCACTTTTTCTAAAATTGGTGAATTTTTAAAAAAATTCGATGAACTCTTTGAAAATTTGGATGAACCATTTTGATATCACGATTTTTTTTCTGAGATTTTTGGATTTATTTATATCTTTTTTTTTTCAAAGTCAACTGGTTAACCGCGAGCGTTGAAACCATGCTCGAGTGATCTAGCAACCAGGTGGGGTGAGTCGATCGCTCGGAGCGGGCGAGCGCCCCTCTCGTGTAACTGGGCCAGCCCAAAAATTCACCGATTATGAAAAAGTGTCATTGAATTTGGAAAAATGTTCATGGATTTTTGGAAAAAAAACTTTAGAATTTGAAAAAACGTTCATCAAATAATTTAAATAGATGAACCTTTTCCGAATTCGATGAAAATTTATAAAATTTGTGAACTATTTTTCTAAATAAATGATTTAAATTCTGATCTCCTTATTTTTTTTCAAAATTTATGCACTTTTTCAAAAATTAGCGAAATGTTTTTAATATTCAATGAACTCTTCGAAAATTTGGATCGACCATTTGGATATCACGATCTTTTTTCTGAATTTTTTCGATTTAGTTTTTCACTTTTTTTCATAGTCAACTGGTTAAGCACGACCTTTGAAACCATGCTCGAGCGAGCAAGCAACCAGGTGGGGCGAGTCGAGCGCTCGGAGCGGGCGAGCGCCCCTCTCGTGTAACTAGGCCAGCCCAAAACAAAGCTACTGCGGGCGCCAGTTCCTGATCGGGCGCCTACAACCCCGATTAGGAGCTTCCTCAGAATTCCTTGGTAGTGCGAGGTGCTGCTAGACAATGCGCCACGGCCAGGTTCATGGTAACATAAGAGGCGCGGCTTACTTGAGGGAAAAAGGCTGGGTTTTATTTATCCTTTTTCTTTTGTTCTTTGTGTTGTTCTTAAATTTTTTCTTTGTTTGTTTGTCATTATACTTTGGGTTTTTTGTTTTTTCCATCATTTTTATTTTTGTTTCTTTCATGATTTTTATCTGTTTTTCTTTCCTTTCTTATTTTCGTTCTTTTCTTCTTCAGATTTTTTTAGTTTTTTAGTTTTCATGCTTTGCCGGGAACAACAGCATGGGCTTCCTCTCCTCCCGAGGCGTGACGCTCGAGCTCGACGGGGATGCGGCGGCGTGAGCTCAACAGCGGTGCTGCGGCGCGAGCTTAACGGAGATGCGGCGACTCGAGATCAAGGGGATGCGGCGGTGCGAGCGGCATGAGGCAGAGGGGGCGGGGAAGAAAGGAGTGGGCAGGAGGGAGATGCTAGTTACAGCCCGGTGTTGGATATTTATCCAACCAAGCGAAATGTCCGATATGCCCTCGGCGTGGCACAAATATTACACGCGGTGGCAGCCCGGTTTCGATCCGACGGCCAGGTCGATCCAAACGAAGATCCTACGGCCTGGATCGATCCAGACGAAGATCTGACGGCTTTGATCAGTTTGGACAGCTAATTCGACGGCCCAAAATCCAAACGCACGGGAAGGCTTCATTTTGGTCCGGACTCTAACAATGGGATTGTCGTTCAGATCGGATCTATATAAAACCCACTCCCTTTCCAAAGCACACCTACGCCAACGCCTCAAGCAACTCTCCCACCTCTTCTGATCATCTCATCTCCGACTTGTAAACATAAATCCCATTCGCAGCCATCCTCCAAAAAAGCCAAAAAAAGAGTTACATATGTATAGTTAGCAATGGCGTAGTTGTCAGTAGTTAGCAATTATCTCCCCTAGCTTGTTCACCATCTTCCAGAAAAGACAAAAGAAAGTAGTTTCCCATGGCGTAGTTAACCATAGCTCTTCCGTGAAGGAGGTGGTCCTGGCAGAGGGCGGCGCCATCCGCGGGGCGCAATGGGTGGTGGGCAAGGCGCTGAGCCCGCTGTCCGACGGCCTGGTGGAGGCGTGGGCGGCCACCACGGAGCTCGAGCCCAACATCAAGGCCCTCAAGATGGAGCTGCTCAACGCGCAGGCCATACTCCACACTGCCGGGAGAAGGGAGATCGACAACCCCGCGCTGTCGGAGCTGCTTCAGATGCTCCGGGGCTTGGGGTACCTTGCCGAGGACGTGCTGGACGAGGTCGACTACTTCCGCATCCAGGACTCGCAACCTTGTTCGTGACTGTGGACATACCGTCAAGGGCGCCGCCAGGCAGCTGCCGTGCACCTCGTGCATGTCTACTACTACTCGTGGTTCCACCGACCGCGCCGACGGGGAGTCCTGCAAGTGCGCGTGTCGGCTTGCTTCCCGTGCCTGTACCACCGCCCACGCCTTCGGTAAACGCCTCCTCTGCTCTTCTTTGTCAGTTCGTGATGACCAAGGTGATGATGGTAAGCATGCCCCTAGAGTACCAAATCTGAAATTTGACAGGGTCGACGTCTCCACAAGAATGAAATATATCACCGACGAGCTAAAGCCCCTGTGTGCTAAGGTCTCCACCATTCTTGGCCTAGAGTTATCCAGTTCTAGTTGTGGCATTGATAATGTTGCCTTCACAAGTCGACGGACGTGGATTTTTAGAGCTTAGGCTCATGGACACCTCCTATCTATACCATCCAGTATAGCTTTGAGATCCGTGCTAAACAACTAACTTACTGCATGAAATTTTTTCGTTTTTGTTGCTTCCAAATAAAACAAAATATGAACTTCAAACTTTGCAAGATAGCAAAACTTACTACAATGAGAAAAAAAACTTACAGATTTTTTTGACCAATATAAATATACAAAATGAGATTTTCTTTATTCAAAAATGTTATTTTTAGTACTTATGATGCATGAAAAAATCTGAAAGTTTTTTCCCACATTCTAGTTAGAATGTTTTGTTGTGTTGCAAAGTTTGAAGTTCATATGTTGTTTTATTTGAAAGAAACAAAAAAGAGAAAAGTTCTTACATGAATCACGATGCAGAGATGGATGGCTAAATAAGGGGGTGCACCTAAGCCTAAGCTCTACGGAATATTTTCCACAAGTCGACCCAGGCCATAACCACCTCACAAGCTTTAGACCGTAGAGTGTACGGGAGGGACCCCCAGAAGAACACTATGGTCGAGCACATTACAAAGCGAGAATACATTCATAGAGACCTCACTGTCATTCCTATAATTGGTCCTGGGGGCATAGGAAAAACAACTCTCACACAGTCCATATACAACAACCAACCAAGAATTGCGAGATCATTTCGAAATAAGAGTTTGGGTGTGTGTGTCTCTCGACTTTAGTGTTTACAAGTTAACACAAGAGATTGTGCGCTCCATCCCTAAACTTGATGACGAACAAAATGACAAAGCAGATAATGAGGTACCAAACTTGGACAAACTTCAGAAATTAATTGAAAAAAGGCTGAAAAATAGAAGATTTTTACTTGTTTTGGATGATATTTGGAAATATGGTAACGAAGATGAGTGGAAAAGATTTCTAGTACCCTTCAAAAAAGTGCAAGGAAACGGTGACATAGTTCTAGTCACAACTCGATTCCTTGAAGTAGCTGATATGGTTAAGACAGGAGATAGACAGGTAGAACTAGAAGGTCTGGATCCAAAAGAATATTGGTGCCTTTTTCTAGCATCTATATTTGGTGAAACTAATCCACAGTGTACTGATAAAAACTTGCTTGGAATCGGGGAAAAGATTGTGAAAAAACTGAAGGGTTCTCCTCTTGCAGCAAAAACCGTGGGGAGATTACTGAGAAAAAGCATATCTGTAGATCATTGGACAAGAGTTCTTGAGAGCAAAGAATGGGAATCAGAGACCAATGGTTCTAATATTATGCCCGCCTTGAAGCTTAGCTATGATTATCTCCCTTTTCACTTGCAACAATGCTTTTCCTCTTGTGCATTATTTCCGGAGGATTACAAGTTTGACTGTGAGGAGCTAATTCACTTCTGGATAGGACTAGACATTCTACACCCAGGTCATAGAACCAATAGAATTGAAGATATTGGACGTAACAACTTGAATGACTTAGTTAATTATGGATTTTTCAAAAAAGAATCAAATGATTCTGGCTCACACTATGTTATGCATGACCTGTTACATGATTTAGCATTGAAGGTTTCCTCACAAGAATGTCTACATATAGCTTCTTCTAGTCCAAGAGATGTAGAAATTGCACCATCTGTATATCACTTGTCCATTAGTATGAGTGATCCAGCCAATAGTGAGGATGGAGTTACGGAGGAAAGTTTTATGAAAGAATTGGTAAAAATAAAGAAGGTCGTAAAATCTGAAAACCTGCGCACTTTGATGTTGTTTGGAGATTACAATGAAAGCTTTGTTCGTATATTCACTGAATTGTTCAAAGATGCAAAATCTTTGCGTGTTATCCATTTGGCAACTATGTCCTACCCTGTGGAGTCTCTATTGCACAACTTCTCAAAACTTGTACATCTTCGCTACCTACGGCTTGTCACACGGTATGCTAGTAAAGAACATCTACCAAAGAGTATATCAAGATTTATCAGTTAAGGGTGCTAGACATAAGTGACTGGCGCGGTGGTCATAGTTTGCATGGAGATATTGCTAACCTTGTAAAATTGCGCCATTTCCTTGTCCGATCGTATGAGTTCCATTCGAATATTAGTAATGTGGGAAAACTACATAACTTACAAGAGCTAAAGAGATTTAAAGTTAAGCAAGAAAGTAATGGGTTTGAATTAATGGAGCTGGGGAAACTAGAAGAGATAGGAGGATCACTTCACGTTTGTAATCTTGAAAATGCACTAGTAAATGAAGCGCACGAGGCAAAACTCTTATGCAAAAACCGCTTGAAGCAATTAACACTCAGTTGGAAGAAAGGCCGGTCAAATACAAGACTTGACGCAGAAGATCAATTACTTGAGAGCCTATGGCCACATAGAAATCTTCATGAGCTATGCATTGATGGGCATGGAGGCTCTACTTGCCCTACATGGTTGGGTAAAAATATGTCGACCAAAGGTCTGGAGGCTCTCTGCCTAGACAATGTAGCTTGGAAACTCCTTCCACCCCTTGGAGAGTTATATCGGATTCGTCCATCTGTAGAAGAGCTTGAGTCTGGAGAAGAGTATTCCGGTTGCATCACAGGCCCATGCTTTCGTAACATGAAAAGGATAGAACTCATTGGGTTGCCAAGATTTAGAAGATGGGTAGCAAATGAAGTTTGCCCTTGGTACTTCTCACTTATAGAGGTACTCATTGTGAAAGATTGCCCTGAACTAACCGAGTTACCGTTTTCATCTTATACTAATTGCTACCCCTTGGAAACAGATTTGAGTGTGACTTGATTTCCTAGGCTAAATGAGCTTAAAATTGAGGATTGCCCAAAACTGTTGTCACTGCCTCCTATTCCTTATAGTGACGCTTTGTGCTCTGTTACACTGACACGTGCGGGGAGAGGTCTGGAGGAGTTACGTTATTCAAGCAAAACATATCACTATTTGAGCATAGAAGGAAATGGTGATATGCATAGATTAGATGAAACGGTTTTGGCATTCCATAATTTAACCCAACTACAAATATTGTGTATCAAAAATTGCCCAGCTCTGGCTGAAAAACACCTTCAAATGCTAACCATGTTGGAGACCATGGAAATAAATGGTTCTAGCAATTTATTCCAGTCGTTAGCAAGAAGTGACACCATATGGCAGCTTCCAGTTACCAGTTTAAAATTATGGAGGTGCAATTTTAGTGGGAAGGAAGTGACATGCCTACTCACTCATCTCCCTGAGCTCTCTGGCTTGAATATATGGGGAAGTGAGAAGATAACACGGTTGAATGTGGAGGCCGAGCATCAACAAACGGCAACATCGCATTCACTGCCATCTTCTTCAGCTGCTATTGAATTGCAGGATACACATGGAACAGATGAGCAACTAGAAAGAGTGCAGGAGGTGGAGGAAGAGGGAGTAGCATCATTAGAGGAGGTTGTTGTAGAACAAGAAGAAGACGATGATGGGCTGCTGCTCCTACCGGCCCATCTCTCCCGCTTTCTCAAGGAGTTGATCTTGAAGGGCTGTCGAGAGCTTATTCTGGCTGCCAAGAACCACGAGACAGGAGGAGGAGGTCTGCAAGCCATGCACTCCCTCAAGAAAATAATAATAGAAGGTTGCCCCAAGTTCCTGTCCGATCTCTCTTCCTGTTGCCCTTTCCCATCCTCCCTGCAACGCCTCTTCCTTGAAGATCCTATGGGAAACATGGACACGCTAGTGCTTCTCTCGAACCTCGCCTCTGTCGAGAACTTATGCATTAATTGTTTGGGTGAGGATTTAAGATGTGAGGGCCTGTTGCATCTTCTTACCCAGGGCCAGCTCACCGCATTACAAGTCTGCGGCACCCCCAAATTCTTTGCTGATTGGGATCCCGCACGGGAGCTGCAGGGCGAGCAGCTGCTTCCTTTCCCAAAACTGCAGGAACTCGAGACGGATGAAGTGGCAGGAGTCCTTACCGCGCCCATCTGCCGCCTCCTCTCTTCCTCCCTCACCAAATTATCTTTTGAACACAACAAAGAGGTGGAGTGCTTCACCAAGGAGCAAGAGGAGGCCCTTTCCCTCCTCAGGTCCCTCCATGACCTCCAATTCTAGTGGTGTCCTAAGCTGCGGCGCCTCCCAGCAAGGCTAAACAAGCTCACCAACCTCAAGAAATTATTGATCTGGAGACCTGGAGCCATCCTGTCGCTGCCAAAGAATGGCCTCCCTGGCTCGCTGCAAGAGTTAGTTGTCGACGGTTGCATCAAGCTGCGGTGTCTCCCAGCAGGGCTACACAAGCTCACCAACCTCAAGAGATTACAGATCAGGCTGTGTCCAGCAATCAGGTCGCTGCCCGAGAATGGCCTCCCCGACTCGCTGCAAGAGTTAGATGTCAGATGTCTCTTCAACAAAAAGCTAACACAGGAATGCAGGCGGTTAATGGGGACCATCCCATTGATCAGGCTATAGACTAATCCAAGGTAACAGGCACTTCCTTGCTTTTCATGAAGACCACACACACAAGCCACTTTTATTTGTTAACAGTATGTGATTCTATTCGATCTACTGTGCAGGGTTTCTTGGGAATTGTACATTCTTCTAGCCTTGTAGGATTCTCTCCATCCATGCATACTTTACATACGAGAAGGTCTCCGGGTGGTATCTTCTTCCTGTTCCAGTCTGGTAAGTACAGCCCAACATGGAACTTTATCCCCACAAATAAATATTTAGGAAATCATGTAATCCTCAGTTTGTGGAATTACAGTGTTTGTTTACCTTGTTGTATTCACCATTTATTTTTCCCTTTTTGTGCAGGTGATTTTTTTGCTTGTTCTCTTAGCCTCTAGACTAGATACTTCGCATTTACTCTTCCTTCGTGACTTCTGAATGTTGGATAATGAGCAACTAACATTCCTGAAGGCCAAAGGCCATTACATATACATGTGTGTAAAAGTGCAGAAAAGCCCCTTATACAATGGGGATGTACACAATGAACTATACACATCTAACACCCCCTCAAACTCATGGTGGATCAACAACACCGAGTTTGGAGAGGAAAACCCATGTGCGCTCGAATCTGTGCCTTCGTGAAGAAGTCAGCCAGCTGTAACTCAGAGGGCACATAGTGAAGAGCGAGAGTCCGATCTCGCATAAAGAAGACGCACAAAGTGGGCATCCACGCCGATGTGCTTGGTGAGCTCATGCTTCACCGGTCACGTGCAATCTTGATAGCACCGGTATTGTCGGACGAGAGGAGTTGAGGTAGTAGCAGACACACCAAAGTCCTCAAGTAACCACCAGAATCAGATCACCTCGGCCGTCAACATAGCCATGGCTCGCAGCTCACCTATGTACTTGAGCGAGAATGCAGTCTGCTTCTTTGTCTTCCGTGCAATAAGAGAGCCACCAAGAAAGACACAATAAGCGGACAACGGCGCCGATCCGAGGGATCACTAGCCTGTAACATCGAGTAGGCCGGAGTTCAAGAGAGCTGGAGCGGGAAAGAAAAGGCGCCGAGAGATCGTGCCACGAAGATATGGTAGAACACGGAGTAGATGACTATAGTGGACAGAGGTGGGGCTGAAACAAACCGACTCGTAATGTGGACAGGATAGGAGATGTCGACGCAGCGTAATGACAAGATAGACAAGACTGCCAACAAGGTGACGATAGCGAGTGGGATTAGGAAGAGGGTCACCATCGAGGCACGGTTGAACGTTGAGCTCCATGGGAGTGATAACAAGGCGCTCATCACCGAGAGCAGCAGCGAGCAAGAAGATCTGAATATATTTTTCTTGGGAGATGTAGAAGCCATCGAGGTCGAGGAGATCTCAATCCCAAGAAAATAGCGGTGGACCAAGGTCATCATGAGAAACTGGTCGTGAAGACGAGCCTTAACAAAGGCAATGTAATCGAGTCGCCACCGTGATGATCATGTCATCAACATAGAGAAGGAGAAGAGTCCGACCACGAGGAGACGTGTGAACAAACAACGCTGGATCATGATTACTGGGCAAGAAACCAGCGGCAGTCACCACAGAGGCAAAACGCTCAAACCAGGCGGCGAGGGGCCTGTTTGAGACCATATAGGGAGCGGCGAAGTCTACAGACCATACCATCAGGAGCATAGTACCCCGATGGTGGCTGCATATAGACCTCCTCACGCAACTCACCATTGAGAAAAGCGCTCAACATCAAGTTGAGAGATGGACCATCGACGCAATGAAGCCCAAAGAAGAAGAGTGCGGACAGTGGTCATGTGGGCCACAGGAGCGAATGTCTCATCATAATCGCGCCCCTGCTCCTGCTGAAAACCACGGGCTACAAGACGAGCTTTATAGCGCTCAAGAGAACCGTCGGAGCGAGTCTTAATCTTGTAGACCCACTTGCAGGTGATGGGACGGACACCGGAAGGAAGGGGAACCAGATCTCATGTGCCAGAGCGCTCAAGAGCAGCAAGCTCTTCGGCCATCGCAAGTTGCCATTCAGGTTGAGGCATGGCAGTCCGATAGGAAGTGGGCTCAGCAAGAACAGAGAGACCGTACTGATCAGGGGAGTAGCGATCAGGTGGAGGGCGGGGCCGAGCACGGAGATTGTGGACTGGGGGAGGCGTGAGAGGTGCAGCAGAGGTGGAAGGCTCGTCAGAGGAGACATCCTCAGTACGAGATCGACGAGTATAGTGGAAGGGAAACGGAGAGAGAGGACGACGGACTGGAGATGATGGTGGAGAGGTTGAGGAGGAGGATGGAAAAGACGGGTTCTGTGGTGAATGAGAAGGAATGAGAGGTGTCGGAGGAAGAGGTGACACAGGAGGCACGTAGCGGGGTGTATCGGAAAGGAGGAGGAAAGAAATGTCATCGACAGAGAAAGTCGAGGAAGAAGAACGTGGGTAGTAAGAACGAGACTCGTCAAAGGTCACATCACGCGAGATGCGCAAGCGACGACCTATAGGATCCCAACATCGATAGCCCTTGTGCTCATCGCTATAGCTAAGAAAGACACACTCAACCGACTGAGCAGTCAGTTTGGTGCATTCTCGGGGGGCAAGAAGAACATAGCACACACAGCCAAACATACGAAGAGCTGAGTAGTCAGGAGAACGACCAGTGAGACACTTTATAGGAATACCGCCCTGAAGAGCACTTGATGGCTGAATGATGAGATAGGTGGATGCGGAAACAGCCTCAGCCAAAAAATGGGGTGGAAGGGAAGCAGCAATCATTAGCGCACGAGCCGTCTCTGTAAGTGCATCTAGTGCCCCTTAGTGATTTTGGTGTATTGAAGACTTATAGGTTAAGGAACTAATGCGTTTGTGAGTGTACACAGGTCTATAAGTCTATGAGGGGTTTGATATTTACAGAGAAAGTCGACCCCTAAAGTTGAAGTTCTTCGATTGAAGACTTTGATATTCTGAAGACTTTTTGAAGACTTTGAAAGTGAAGAAATTGGTGTGACCTTGAAGACTTGGTATTCATTTGAGGAACATGAAGCGTGAAGATTTTCGTTTTCGTTCTTTCATTTTCTCTTTCTTGAGTCATAGGAAACACCGTACTGTTAAAGGGGGTCGAGGAAATACTAAGGAAAAATTTCCATGTGATGCTCAACTCAAAATCCTACACCTACCAATCACTTCGAGTGAAGCCTTTGGAAATCTCATACAGATTCAGTCAATTTCTTCATGTGATGAGACGAAGTTCTTCCGGTCACGAGGAATTTGTTCGACCGAGGAGTTAGGAATTCGCCAGGCGGATTGCCTACACAATGAGGAACATGATAGCCCCGAGGAATTTGAGATTCAAATTTCCGATCGTTCTGTGTCTTCTTGGCCACCTGTCCCAAAATATCTTATCCACCTAACGGTCATATCATTGAAGGACATTTATGTATTATCATGTCGGGCTGCTCCCTAGGCTATAAATAGCCGCCCCTACAACCACTAGCTGGTTGGCTGCTCCGAGAGAACTTGACACTTGTCATTTGAGAGCAACCCATCGTCTGAGGACTTTGAGCGAAAATCATCGAGTGAGGAAAAACCCAAAAACCAAACCCCTACAAACCCAAAGTGATTGAGCATCACTGAAGAGATTGATCCTGCGTGGATCCGACGCTTGTTACCTTTAAAGACTGTGCTTCTTCCAGACAGTTAGGCGTCATGGTCTAGAGCATCCTAGAGGAATTGTGGATCGCCGAGTGACCAAGTCTGTGAAGGTTTGGAAGTCCCCTGAAGACTTACCACGAGTGATTGGACGAGGTCTGTGTGACCTTAGTTCAAGGAGAATACGGTGAGGACTGGGTGTCTGAGCTGCGTGCTCAGCGACGGGTGTCCGGACTGTGTCCTCGAGTTTAAATACTCGGTCGCTCCAACCAGACGTATAACCGAGACAGCAGTTGGAACTGGTCTACCAAATCATTGTCTTCACCAACCTAACTGGTTCTATTTTCTCAACCCTTTCATTTCCTCATTATTGTGTTGAGTGTTTGTTCATATCTGTGTTTGAAGACTTTGACTGAAGACTTTCTCAATTTCCTCAGTTCAATTTCTTCAGTCTGTTTGTCTTCATCTTGAGCTATCCTGTGTTTACGCTTTTCTGTACTCTTTGTTTGTCTTCATTTCATCATGATGACCATGCCCGCATTCTGTTATGCTTACTTCTGAGTACTTATTCCGCTGCAAGTAGTTCTTCGCTAAGGAATTTCCTCTCCGGCAAATTCCTCAGTGAAGAATTCATAAAAATCGCCTATTCACCCCCCCCCCTCTAGTCGATATAACGCACTTTCAGTCTCAAGCAAATGACGATGCTTGCGTTCGGCAACACCATTTTGAGCATGAGCCCCAGGACATGAGAACTGGGCAAGAGTACCCTGTTCGCTAGAAAACCACGCAATAGGTGAGAGATATACTCCCAGTGAGTCAGCACGAAAAGTACGAATGGACGTGGCAAACCGAGTGTGAACCATGGCAGCAAAACGTTTGTATATAGAGAGAACCTCGCTACGAGATTTCATGAAGTAGAGCCAAGTGTAGCGAGAGAAATCATCAATAAACAAAACATAGTAGCGATGACCACCTTTCGAATCAAAGGGAGCAGGACCCGGACATCGTAATCAACTAAGTCAAACGGATCTTTGAGATCTCGACTCACTAGTAGGATAAGGTAATCGAGTCTGTTTGCCAAGTGCGCAACCATTACAATGTAAGGAGACATCTCCAGATACAGACCATAAGAGGCCCTGACGAACTAAAGAAGACAAGCGAGAGCCATAGATGTGACCAAGGCGATGATGCCACTGCTGGAAGGACGCAGACAAAGAGGCAGCAGGAGCATGGGAGCTGGCAGAAGTTGGGGCAGCGGAAGGAACACAAAGCCAGTCAACCTCCCAAAGGCCCTCTGACTCACGGCGCCGAGGGTCAACTCCAACCAAAGCCTTGGTGTGACGATCCTGAATGGAGCAAGAGTCAGTATCAAGAATGACACGACAACCAGAATCAGTAAGTTAGGCAGCGGAAAAAAGATTCATGGTAAGACGAGGAACATGTGAAACACTCGGAACAGAGAAGGACGGAGTGGAAAGAATACCACGACTAGCAACAGGAAGAGATGTGCCATCGGCAGTAAGAACATTAATGGGCGAATCAAGAGGTCGAAGAGAAGACAGTACAGAAGAATCAGGAGACATATGGAAAGAGGCTCCAGAATCCAAAACCCACAAAGATGTACCTGACTGTGTAGGTGCCTGCGGTGGTGGAGAAGTGGCTGCGACACAAGAAGCAAATGAACCAATCGACGAAGAGCCCGAGGAGGCCAAGAGACGTTTGAGCCTCACAATGTCCTGGTCAGTGAGTGACGGAGTCGAGAAAGATCCAGGAGTCCCACTGGAAGAGGAGCGCCGCTGGTCTCGCTTCTTATCACGGCAATCAGACTCTGGGTGACCTGGCCGAGAGCAGTAGCCACAGAAGGTGTCACGGCGCGACCGGCCCCTCTCAGTGTAAGCAGGTCGACTCACCCCCCGGAAGGTGTGGGGAGGAGCGGTGGAGCGGTGAGCCGAGCAGACGACACAGGAGCGCGAGCAGCCAACACAGATGGAACCACCAGCAATCCAGCAGAACGAAGGCGGGTCTCCTCAGCACGAAGCTCGGCAAGCACCTCCGAGATAGGAACACGACCACGAGCAAGCAGGTGAGCACGTCGGGGCTCAAAATCAGAGCGGAGACGAGATAAGAACTCATGAACCCTCTGAAACTCCAAGTCAGACCGCGTAGTCTGACAACAACGGCAAGTGCCACAAATGACTGTCCGCAGTGAGTCAAGCTGACGCCAAATGGCAGAGCACTGTGAATAGAACTCATCAACAGACGAGTCACCCTGCTGAAGAGCATGCTCCTGACGCACCACAGAGAGGTATAAAGCATCGCCAGAGGGCTGATAGCGCTGACAAAGATAGGACCACATCGCTGCAACAGTGCCAAGGCCCATGAACTCCGAAGCAAACTGAGGGAGGACACTCGCAGTAAGAACAGCAGCAGCTCGAGCATCATCATTGCACCACTGAGTGTAAGCAGACAGATCATCCCGGTAGACTGAAAGGGCATCAGAATAAGCAGACACCTGCTGATCATAGGCATCAACTGCAGCGTCATCAAGGGCCTTGGCTGCATCCCGATCAGCCTGAGAAGCATCAGGAGCAAGTACCGGTGGTACTAGCGGAACAGGAGCCACCGGAGCAACAGGGCAGGACGGACAGGGTACCTCACCAGAGAGAACACCCCACAGAAGGAGCCCGCGCATATGGATACGCATGAATCCCACAAACTCAGCATAATTGGTGCCATCGAATATCACTGAGCAGCGAGGAACAGCCACATAGCCCGAAGACGACATACTGATATCGCTCCTGCTGTTTCTCTGGCTCTTTCTCCTTTTTTTTTTGGTCAACCGAGCAGAAACTGGATCGGGATCGAGCGTCTCACCAAATCGGGGGCGAGACGGAGGGGAGGCCGGACCCGCCCGTGGCTGGGGCGCGCGAGGGAGGAGGCCCTTCATGGTCGTGGCGCTGGGAGGCCCGAGCCAAGGGCGGGAGCCCCGAGGGCGGCGGTGCAGCGGAGCCAAGGCGGCGGCGGCCGGAGGTCGAGCAGCGGAGGCGGTGTAGCGGTGGTCCCGGGCGGCGACGGCCGGAGAGCCGAGGGCTAGCCGGACGAGGGGCGACGGCCGCCGGGCAGAGGCGAGACGGAGCCGGAAACGGCGCCAGCTGGGCGAGCTGCGCGTGGTTCGTGCTGCGAACGAGAGGAGGCAGACAGCCAGGCGAGCTGGCGACAGCGGGACGACCGGTAACGACGACGACGGCCAGAGAGATGGCCGGCGGCGGGCGGGAACGAGGGAGACTAGGTACGAGCACGGAGTTGCATCGTGCGAGGAAGAGAGGCTAACCTAGCGTCTGATACCATGTTGGATAATGAGCAACTAACATTCCTGAGGGTAAAAGGCCATTACATATACACACTGGCGGAGGAGCCCAGTGGGCAAGGTGTGGCAGCCGCCACACCTTGATTTCCACCAATTTTTTTTATATATAAGCATATACTTTTCTTGATGGAAATACTGCTTGTTAGTTTTAGACCACGCTAGATCGATTCACCCAAACAAAGCTAGATGAAGCACGTAAGAGTACATGATTGACTTCCGCCAGCCCGCCCGCGGGCGATTTTTGCCCTGAAACGCGTCGCCGTCGCCCGTCGGCCCATCCCCGACCCCGCCGCCGGTAGCGCAATCGTATTCCCCGCCGACCTGCCGATTTGAGTCTGCTATGCTGATGATGGCCCCGCCTCCGCCGCCGGCGATTTGTGCCCAACAACGCCGCCGCCCCCGCCCGTCCATCCATCCCTAACACCGTCTCGACCCACGGCCTATCGAATTGGCTATTATGTTTTTGCATCAATTTTTTATTGAGGGGGCATCGATTTTGTCTAGTTTACAGTTTGCCACACCTTAATTTTTTTCCGTCCTCCGCCTCTGCATATACATGTGTGTAAAAGTGCAGAAAAGCCTTTTATACAATGGGGATATACACAATAAACTATACACATCTAACACTGAAGACTTGGTGCTCTAGTTGTCAGGCTCGCATGCCAATTGCTGTTGATGTTACTGTAAGGTTCACACTCCTGCTTAGTATGTTACTGAACTGACCCTAATTTTGCTATGCTAGGACACTGCATGATTTTTAGCTTTCACATTTCATTTTTCATTTATATTTTCGAATCTTACTGATTTTCCTTTGCAGAAAATGCCATGCGGACTTGGTTATACTTTGTACTCCAACAGATGTGAATGCTAGTCTTGTTACCGGCTTTCTGCTTAGTAAGTTACGGAACTGACAAAAACTCCCAGCACTATTAGTTGAATTTTATGATCCTAACGTAATATATTCTCAGGTTTGGTTCATGCTTATCTAGCACTCGACAAGAAGCAACAAAGGTTATGGACCAGTCTGCAATGGATCTCAAGTTTGTTGACGCCTGCAAGGTAAGCTTTCTGCAAAGCACGTCTCTCATGATTTTATTTTGTATGCATTCCCTCAATAGTAGTGCCCTTTGGCAAGCTATTACTTTATTTTTCCTTATTTGCAGGCAAGCAAGCTGTAGGAATATGCCATTTGTCTTGAACCTGAGATTGTAAGAGCTGCATTGGCATTGGGTGATTGTCAGTTGGTGAATGCCAGAACAAGGATGCAATTTACTTGGAAGATATTTACCAAGATAATTCGCCACGCAGCAAATTAGCTCAACTATTTGCAGCAACGAAGCGAAGAAGCAATAAAAAGGCTTCCATTTCGCAAAAGAAGTGCTTTCCAACTATCAGCTGCCCTAAGGTAATCGCTCTTTCCGTCTTGTTGATCTAAAACAGGAGATGATTCTAGGAGAAAGTGTTAAAATAAAATTTAATGCTATTTCCTGGAGTCAGGTCTGGGTATCATGTACAAAATGCAAATTACTTAATCGCCAGAGATACTCATACTAAAATGCATATTATTTTGTACCAATGCAGGTTAGGAAATAACTGAAGAACAGAATGCGGAGATGAAGTTAGTGAAAGAATGCTGGGTCAAGGAATGGTACAACATTTTCTCACTTTATTCAAATGTGAGTTTACATTGGATCGTGCATATAATTTATTTGGTCACATTCTAGCCCTCACAGTTTCATTGCTTCGATGATATTTGGTGACCTAGGTTGCTATTTTTTTCAATGTCTCCTGATCAAAACCCCAAGAGTTGAGTGAAGTAAGTTGGTGTTACCTAGATTGATTTAGACTATTATTTTGTCCCACCAGAGCCATACATATAACAAAACTGAACCATCATTTGTGCAATCTAAATATTTGGTGAGCTTTGTTAACTCTGTATCCATCTAGTCAGAAGCTCTTGAAAGCCAGTCATTCTCCTTCTTTCCTTCCATTGCTACCCTCTCTGACACTTTTCATTGCAGTTCGTACAGAGCAATCTTGCATACTTTGTCTGTGTATCCGTTCACCTTGTATAAGCCCCTTCTTCCTGATGTGTCATACTGCTCATTCACACAATTCTTTCAGAGATTTCACTTATGGCGCTCAGCATGCTTGATTTACTCCCCACGGTACTTTGTAAACAGAGACATCCATCTAGTCAGCAACTCTTAAGAAAACAGTAATGAAAAAAAGGAAAAAAGAGTATTGGCAATATAGAGCCCAAGAGAGAGAAAAAAAAGGAAAAGAAGTGCTGGCAATCACGAGTTAAAAAAAGAAGAAAAAAGGAGTGCTGGCAATCAAATTTTAAGGGGCTCTGTTTTTCCATCGAGTGGGAGGAGTCAATTAGAGCATACTTCCATATCCTTCTGCAGTCATCAGCTGATGCCCGCTCTCGACGAGGTATCCATATCCGATAATAGTTCTAGAGCTCACCTTGTGCCGCTCAGAACATTCTCTTCCTTTTGATCAGCTGATGCCCACTCTCCATGTGGTATACAGATCACCTTGTGTTGCTCAGATAATTCTTTTTCCTTTTCACGTCTTCTCAGCTATGACATCATACCCAAGCATCTATTCTAGACAAGGTTTTTGCCTTGAGGTTTAGCCACTTGTATGAAAATGACCTATGGTGACTTATGCATGTGACACCTGCTATTAGTTTGGTGCCTGGTGGTGTTCAAATGACTTGTGTATTCAGGCATTTGGATCAAATTTTTTGAACGGGTGTGGCATTCGTTTTGGTGGGCTTAGTGTTTTTCTATCGCATGTGGTGTAGGCCTCTGCGTGTTGTTGTCCCTGTCACGCTGTAATTTATGCCCTGACGTTCGATGCTTCCCCGTGTTTCGATTGGTCATTGGTGTCACGTTGTTATTTGTGTCCTGACACGTCTTTCCTGGTTCGATGCTTCTCCTTGTTTCAATTGGCCGTTGTTGGCCAGCCGCTGTTGCCTCTTGTGTACTCAAATGGAGGCACACGGGAGCATGCAGTGCACGCATGCACTGCAACACGGAGATGCATTGATGCATGCAGTGTACGCATGCAATTAGATGAGAATTCTTTGTCCGCACGCAATTCGATCAATATACACCGCTGCATGCAGTGCAACCATGCAATCCAATCAATATACTCTGTTGCATGCGGTGCACGGGTGCAACCCCATCAATATACCCCGTCGCATGCAATATGATGGTGATAAAGGGTGAGGCCCCCCCCCCGCGTCGCCCTCCCTGGCGACTCGGGGGCGAAAAACCTAGCGCCACCGCCTCTCCACCCTAGCCCCTCCATCGTCTCGCCGCCGCCAGAGGCTCCGGCCGGCAAAGCTCGCCTGAATCCGGGGACGGCGGCGCGGGCAACTCTTCTACCGGGCGCGAGGTGGCTGGATGGGGTGCCTCGTCTTGCGCTTGTGGCGATGGCGGCGGGAGGTGGTGTCTGGCGGCGCTGGTCGCAGCGAGGGGGTGGAGGGCGGCGGACTCGGGCCGGTGGTGGCGGCTTGCCGGAGGTGATGCGCCTCTCTTGGGTGGTCGAACCTCCGGCGGTTGCTGTCGACCACGTCCAGATCTGGCGCCTAGGCGTGGGGCGTTTCGGCAGAGGTTGGTGGCGGAGGCTGTAGGCCGGCAGTGGATGGCGAGCAGCAGGTGTGGTTGGAGGCAGGGGTTGGTCTCTGCTGTGGCTGGCAGCTGATGGGGGCACGAATCTGGTTCTGTCCGTGGTGGTGCCGGTGTTGCGACCTGGATTGATCCCCCCTCCATCAGCGACAGTGCTCATGGTGAGCAAGGGCATCTGCGGGGGGCTCCTTTTTGGACACGACTAGGACGCTTCCGTGGTCTGACAGGGGGAGGTGAGATCTCATGCTCATGTGCTTGCCGGACTCGGCGTCCTATGTGCGGCGGTGAGGTGCAGGCTGCGAAGCTTCAGGCGAAGGCCTACTGCTGACCTTGTCGGCAGCGATGATGGTGATGCCCTCGGGCACCACTTCCCTTCTTGAACGCATCATTGTGAAGCTTCATAGCCTGTTCTTGATGTGCTCCGGGTGAAAGCCTAAAATCCTTCCTTGGATTGGACGATGACGCCATCTTTGATGTCGCTTCCCCCTTGGGGGCATAGTCTTGGAGCCATGGATCCGTCGTGGGTTGCTTGGTGTCTCGCTGGAGCGTTGTTGGTGCTGTTGGTGCGCTTGGTGGCGGCGGTGGAAGTGATATGTGGCGGCAGCCTTTGCCTTGGTCATCTTGGGGCTGTTGGTCGACCTCTCTCTTGGGGGCTCGTGGCGGCGGTGACGACTCGGAGTTTGGTGCCCTTCGATGTCGCTTGAGGTTTTGTTGTCTCGCATAGTGTTCTGGCTCTCTCTATCTGTGATGGAGGCCGTGGTGTGGCTCAGAGGAGGTGCAGGGCTGTCCCGGCGGATCATTGCCCTTCGGCACGGTCAGCGGCCCTCTCTGTCGCGGCGTGGCTAGGCAATGGGAAACCCTTCGATGGTGGTTGCGACCCTCCTAGTTCTTCAAAGTGATGAGTGATCGCAGGGCAGCAGACGACTTCTCCTCAGCATCTTCTCGGTGTCGGATCTCCTTTCGTCTGATCCAACAATGCTAGTTCTTGCTCTTCTCGGTCTACCTACTGATGATAGATGCTAAGTTCTTGGTGTTGGCTGCTTGTTGTAGCTTGCTTCTGGTTCTTCTTCTGTTGTTCCTTGTCCCTTTCTTGTGGGTTGGGTGCTACTTCTTGTAGCCGTTGTGTTTGTATCTCGATCTTGGTTTTGAAAATGAAAATTGTTTAGGCCGGCTTTTGCCCGCCGTAGCAGCGTAAAAAAAAACCCGATCAATATACCCCGTCGCATGCAGTGCACGGGTGCAACCCGATCAATATACCTTGTCGCATGCAGTGCACGGGTGATGGCCCACTCAATCTGTCCCTTTCTGTTTGTTCCGCTGCTGGGCTGCTGATGGGCCAGACGACCTGTCCCTTTCTGATTTTTCCGCTGTTCGCCGGTCCTTCTGTTTGTTTCTGTTTGTCGTCGGTGTGCATGCATGCCGCTGTTGCCTCTTGGTGCAGTCGGTGTTTTCTTATGTCATTTTCGGTGCCGCTTTGTTCGCTTTTTCCACGAGTGTGCTGGGCTTCTTCCGTCGGTGCTATGAGGCTATAAATAGGCTGCTTCTTCCCTTGTGATGTTGCACGTGGTTTCATTGCTATCTTGGTGTTCGATGGTTGCTCCGTCGTCCAGTCCTAATGGGTTGCGTCGTACTGGTCGGCCTCGTGGTTCGCGTGGGGTTACGGTTGGTCGTCGCGGTGGCGCGGTTCGTCATGTTGCTTCTGCTGCGCTTGCGTTTTCCCAGCCTCGGCTTGGTCGTTCCGCGTGTGCTTCGCCTTCCTCGTGTGCCGCTCCGTGCGGTCTCCTGCTTCGGAGGATATGGCCGCGCAATCTGGTTTGTTTTTCTTTTTTCTTCTGTTTGATTGGCTTTCGCTGTTTTTGTGGACTAACTGCTGTGATTTGTTGTTGTAAATAGGTGGCCATGTTTCTGTTGCGTCTCGCAGGGAGGAGATTCGTTTGGGCAAACGCCTTGTTGATCCTGCTCTTGGTTTGTGTTTTTGGGTCATGAAGTTTTATTTTTGGCTGTTGTTTGTTGGTACTTACTTGTGTGGTTTATTTTGTGTTTGCAGGTGTATCTTTGTGCGGGTCGGAGTCGTGTGGACGTGATGTTGTTCCTGCTGCTTGCCTTGTCTCGATTCTGGTATTCTCTCACTTCTTTTTTCTGTAAGTGCGCATGTGGATTTGGTGGTTGAATATGGGTGTTGTCGGTTGTAGGTATTTTTTTATTGGGTTGGGAAGTTCAGGGTTTGTACATTGGATGATCTTGTAGTAGTTAACAACTAAGGAGAGTCTTTAACGCCCATACTTTAATTCAGGTCGATGCTACTACTTCTGATTATTTTAACATAATCCAAAGTTGGGCAGAACATGCATACTCCCTCCGATCCCATTTAGTCTGCGTATAACTTTTTCCCAAAAAATCCGCAATGGTCTGCGCGTTCGGTTCAACGCCTCTTGCTCTCGCATTGATTAAGCCAGCTAGCTCGCCTCCTTTTTCTTCCTCGTACAGTACGCCAGCACGCACGCGTCCTCCTCCTATCTCCTCGCCTTCTACTCCATCTTCTCCTCCCTGCCAAGCTCAACCTCATGGATCCTAGCTACTTGTGGGAAGACAGCCAGCCTGTAGAAGACAGCGAGCTTGTGCTTGATAGCCTGCTAGTGGAGGACAGCATGCTCGCTGATTGCGGCATCCCGGACGACGGCGCGCTTGACGACGGCGGCGTCAACCCGCACTACGCCGTTCCCGCAGAGGGCGCCATCCAGCAGGACGACGTAGCGCTCAAGAACGGCGTCATCCACTCGCGCGACGGCGTTCCCATGGCAGGCGGCGTCCTGCAGGGCGATTGCGCGCTCGCGGACGGCGTCCTCCACCTGCATGCCGGCGTGTCCGTGGAGGGCGGCATCCAACAGGGCGATGGCGCGCTCGCGGACGGCGGCATCCACCCGCTCGGCGTCCAGGTGGTCGGGGAGGAGAGCGACGGCGTCCTTCCGGCGCTCGAGTCGAGCGGCCATGCGTTCGCGGAGGACATCGCCAGCGACGGCGACATGCATGCAGAAGGAGTACACTCGCCGGAGGTGAGTGCATCATTCTGATGACGAAGATCTAATGTCCAACTGCTATGGTTACACACCCGGCTTCCCGTGCTCTTTATGTGGTGGCCATGGACGCGGCAGCACAAACTGCCGAAGGTGTGCGCGATGGGGACGCTTGCTCGCGGAGAGCAGCGTGCATGCACTGGAGCGCGACGGCAGCATGCACGGCGCTGTCAAGACAGTGGCAGGAGACAACAATGACCAGGTGCGTGCGCTCGTGGACAATGGCAAAGTTGACCCAGAAAGCAGCAACGAGATGACAGACGAGGAGGAGTTGCTGGCGGCACGGAGGGTGAAGAGGCGGCGACATTGATGCATCTCTTCTTTATGCTCCTGACTCGATGCGGAGGAAGAATCCTTGCCACTGCCGGAGCAATTCTCTGTGCCGGATGAAAAGACAAAGCGTGAGTTCATGAAAATTTATCTGCCGGAGTTTGATGAGTGATGACCAGCCTTTTGGAGTTTGAACCATGCAGGTGCGATGCTGGAGTCCAAGAGCTTATGCTAGTTAAACCAATGTAATGAACTTGTTGTTTTTTGGTGAACCGTATGGAATCATGCTACTAGTTGTTTTGTTGGACGTGAACCTATGTGAAACCAGTTTGTTTAGTTTGACATTGTGCTGCTAGTTGTTCTGTTTGAAATATGGTTCTTTTTTTGAAATATGGATTACATGTTTTGATTTCATCAACATAGCATTCAAAAGATGGATTACATGATCTGATTACAGCAGCAATAGCACTCAAAAGATGGATTACATGATCTTGTTACATCAACAATAGCACTCAAAAGATGAATCACGATCTGATTCCCACCACACTACTGAAGTAAAAATGCCCTCGCTTCGTCCACGATGGATCGGTCACAAGGCAACTTCACCGGGAGGGCATCAACATTTGCAAGGACTAGCTTCCTCATGTGCGGCACCTTGTAGTGTTGGCCTCCTTATCCTTCAAAACCTCACACATGCAAGATTGTAGAGTCAGGAATATCCTGTTGCACCTCTCAGCTGGGTACTGCTCAAATGCTTGGCACACCTTGCGGACTATGTCATCAATGGAACCTGGAAATAACTTCTGAAACAATGATTGTAAGGCAGCAAAGAATCCTAGATCAAGTATGTTAAGATCAGGGGAGTTCGGGGGCTGACACACCAAACGAATGTCCCACCCATCTGCCTGGGCCGCGGCAAGGAAAACCGGATCATCAACATTGACATGAGTCCTAGCATTATCCTGCTGGATGAATATTGGACGACCACGTTCGGACGGAGGCCACTTTGCCTTGATGGCGGGGATAACCTTGTTCACCAAGAAGTCTCTACTAACATCCCTTGTCACCTTGGCGATAACCTTTGTCACAATTGTCCCAGCTGGACGATTAGGACTATCCCTTTTAGCCCCCTCCTCAAAAGTGAATGGCCATATTCCAATTTTGCCATCAAATGTCATGGTACCGCCCACATCAAACCGAGGGCGCGCTACTGCAGCGAGGAACATAACCCTCTCTATGTAATTCTTGTTCTGCGTGAATCGTTCCGGCTCCTCCTCGTCCTCTGCCAGGTATAGCTTGAGAGACTTCTTCGTGCGATAGAACCACTTCTCATCTATGTGAACAACATTGTACATTCCCTTAAAAGTCGGCTGTTCGGCAAGCTCTCTTCCTCAAACTGTGAGAGGCACCACTCAACCCTACGTCTCTTGTTTAGATCGGTGAGAGTTCCTTGATGGCATTGCTGTGACGCCTAATCTGCTTCTCTTGCAACCGCCTCCAAACCGTGGTAGCCGACACGTTCAGCTCGTTTGCCAAGTCTTTGATGGTTGTTCTCTTCCTCTTGTCGATCGCCTTTATACTCTCTGAGTCGATGGCGATCCTTTTACGACCACAATTTTGGGCTTCCTGTTCAACACTCCAAGCATCCCTCCATATATCTTTCCCTTCCTCCATACGTCCTGGACGCTTCTCTGCGGCATACCAGTCAAACGAGCCACTTCCTTGGTCACTCCACGTTTCAAGAGTCCTAGAGTCGTCCTCTCCAGCAACATGCCATAAACTGTGAGCTTAGCTTTGTCACTCCACTCCCGTGGCTGCTGATTATTCCCATCTTCATCTATGAAAAATTGAGACATGATCAATTTCTATATCTAGAATGAACATCACAAAATGAACAAAACGGATCATGAGGTCATGTTTATAAAAAAAAGAAAACATGATCACTTCTAAAAAAGGAAACACATGAGCACTTTATAATTAGCTCACCATGAACGTCATCGCCGGCGGCACCATTGTCGCCATCTTCCGCACCTTCGTTGCCCTCATCACCAGCGCCATGTCCCTCATGACCAGCGTCGCCTATTTGAACAATATAAATAAATGTTAGCGCGGACTAACAGAACTTCATGGACTAAACACAACGCATCCGTACTGAGAACACAGAGAAGACGCTCACCATGTGCATCATTGCCGGCGCCGTCATGTCCCTGATCAGCCCCGCCGCCATGGCCATCATCGCCGGTGGCACCATGCTGATCATTGCCGCCGCCATGGCCATCATCGTCGCCGCCATGGCCATCTCCCCCAGCATCGTCGCCATCGATGTGCGTGGAGGCTGCCATGTTCAAGTCGATGACACCGCGCCCTGGACCGTACGCTACATCGTCGAGGTCGCTGCCCATGGATGCAGCCACGTTCAGGTCGATGCCACCGCGTCCTCGCCCAGCCAGGCCAAGTCGTCCTTGCCCGCGGCCGAGTGGGTGTGGTGCACTTCTTCCATGGCCTCGTCCTACACCGACCGGATGCTCTGGGTTCCATTGGATCGTCCCAGGACGAGCTCTCCCGCGGCCGGCGAGGCCCAATCTTACACGACCTCGGCCACGTCCATCGACGCCATGACCAGCGACGTCGGCGTCCATGCTGTTAGAACTGCCACCTGCCGCGTCGGCGTGGCTGCAGTTCGTGCGTACGGCGAGCTCGCGTCCAGAGCTGCCGCGTACGGCGAGCTCGCGTCCAGAGCCGTCGCCTACGGCGCTCCCACGGCCGGCGCCGCCCCGTACGGCGAGCTCGCGTCCAGAGCTGCCGTGTACGGACCTCCCACGGCCACGCCCGGTCAGGCCTAGGCAGCTGCGACCGCGCGCGCTGTTCTCGCTGCCGCCACCGACGTCGGCACAGCTCGGACCGCCACTTCCGCTTCCACCTGGGGTGTCCGCGTCGTGCACGCGGTCAGCAGGGCTCGGACCACCGCTTCCGCTTTCGCCTGGGGCCTCGGCGCCGTGCACGCCGCGTTCGTCGCCATGGACATGCTCCGCAGCGGCTTCTTCTGAAATTAAAACGTGGACAAGAGATCAACAAGAGAAGATAAAAGCGGCATAAGATCAAAGGGAAGAAATCGATTCATACCGTCATCGCTCTCCTCGAACACATACACGTAATGCATGTCTTCAGCATTGCCATCGTAGTGTTCTTCAACCTCGTTCCAGTTAATGGCGGAGTTGAGGTCGAGGTGATCCATTGCATGCTCGTGGCGAAGCAGAGAAGTGCATACAGACTAAGGAGAGGTGTGCAGACTGGTCTTTCCATGGAGCTCGGTTTATAGACATTGTTTTTGGGTTTTGGAGGGAACTGCAAATCCATGGCGCTGGCGGCCGGTAAGCTAATTTTTGAAGCAAATTTTCGAGGCTACTTCATGGCGCTCTGCTTGTTTAGGAGGGAAATGAAATTGCACTCTGTTGGTTTAGGAGGGAACTTGAATTGTTTGGCGCTACGCAGTTTTGATCGAAGCAAAAATCTCTGGAAGATCTCATCTCTTTTGGAGAGAAGATTGCTATCTCCACTTGAGCTTCTCATGGGCCAGCGCCACGGCATGCAGGTCGTGAGAGAGGACAGCCATGCAGCATGCAGAGAGAGGAGGACGTGGGCGGAGAGCCAATGGGCTGCATGGGGCATTTATAGCTGCCTGCTCCTCCCGTCCATGCGCACAGGGGTATTTCCGTCCACAAAGCATGCAGCCAGCCCACGTCTTGGTATCCGGGTCTGCTCTTATGCGCAGACAAAAAAGAATCGGAGGGAGTACTTGGTACACCAACATGTATACATCTTTAAAACTAATTAATTTGATTGGATACACCAACATATGCAATCCTTAAACTATTAATTTCTTTCTTAAGGTATTCTTTTTCGGACATCCTTTCTTAAGGTATTACTAACTCCTCTATTCACGTACCTAAAGGATTTTGTTGTTGTTGTTAAGATTTTCTGGGATTTACAAGCGAGTTCTATGGGCTTGCTATTTGTAATTCTTGGGTAACTGAGTTGTACGCTCCTTGGGTGGACATGTCGATTCATCCTGGGATTTTTTTTATCAAACTGAGTGGTATGATAAGGAGTCTTTAACGCTCCTAGGGTACACATGGAAGGTTTAATGTGGAATTATCAAGCTAATGTTGTCCTAGGGAAATATGATTATTCAGATTTTGCTTTCATAGTATAGGTATTTATGCAGTCACTTAATCATGCAAATTTTACCAAAATTATATACCAAAGTGTTGTCACATGACCATGCTTCTTATTCCAGTATGATTTGAGGGAGGCGAGCATTTTAAAATTTCTTGGTTAGATTTAAAATATGGTCTGAATTTCGGACTGCAGTACAATATGCTTGTGATTAGGCAATCCTGAGTATATGCTAAGTAGCATGACCTTGAAGTCATCAGTGTAGTCTCTCTTTTTGTGATGTGTGATTGTTAGGATTTCAGCAAGGTGCCAAATTACTAATATGCGTTCGTGTCTTTTGCAACTTTTGTTGATACACATTTATTTTGTTTGTTTGTTACCAAGAAAAATGCGTATATACTTCTCAAAAAAATGCGTATATGGCGGACAAAATAACTGAGATTCTAACTACACGCCATTGGCACGGTACTGTTACTTAGGAATGGAGGGAGTACAATTTTTTTAATATAGATTGAGTAAGTACAATTCAATTTCCAATTGCTTGATATACTTTCTTTGTTTGTTTTCAATAAAACTAATCATGTTTCACTTTTACACAACACACTCACATGGATTAGAGATGGGGATTCATTTCTTCTCTGAAGAGCGGTGCCTCTTAGTAACTGTTCAACTTTCCGTAATAAATAGTAAGTGTTCTATTTAATCCGTCAAAAACATCCACCCAATTCGTATGCAATGAAGCCAATGTACGCACGCATGCAATAGGCGACAAGGAGACAGAGAGTGGGCAGCAGGGAGGCCGATCGAATGCATGTAGACAGGCACGAAACCCATGCAAGAAAGTCAGCGAGATAGGGATGGCCCACATGCACTTCAGATAAATACGCAAAATAGTTACACGTACACGCGGAAGCAGAAAACGCGTTAACAAAATTTACGTCAGACGGCTAGAGTCACACGGGATTCTACCCGGCAGGGTCCCAAACTAATAGTAAGTTTTCGTATTTAATCAGTTCACTCTTGACAGAGAACATGTCATATTTTGGTATGGTTGCCCATTCTCTCATGCATATCTTGGACCGGCATTGTGGTACAGAACAGACCATGTTCATTGAGTTTAAAATAGACAAGATTAATAGGTAGACGAGTGGATCAAACACCACCGTCAATGATTACAACTATGATGATGTACTTGAAGTGACCAAATAGTCTACTTTCACCACAAGAGAAGGCACGCACAAAGCAATGCCAGTTCAACATGGCCCGCAAGCAGGTAATTAACCGCCCCACAAAATGAGTTTACAAGGCATACTAAAACATATGGGACAATTTCTTCGATTGTATTTTTTTTGCTATACGTGTACACTTAGAGTACATGTACAGAAGATCCAATCATCACTTATACCGACGCTAAGCCACCCATTGGTCACATGCAACAATTTGCAAAGGCTCTTTACCACTTCTTCACGGCAGCAACCATGCAGTGAGCTCCACCATAATGATGTGGACAAGAAAACGCATTGTGTTTAATCTTAATAGAGATGTATCAACATGTGTTTCATGTTCCCGAATATGCACCACACATGGTAATAATAATGTATCCTTTTCAGTTTGCTTCTAAGCATGGTTTCCTTTTTATGATTACAACCTCATCCATGTAGTTCTTTCACTTCAAATTGAAACTCACTGCATACAACAACGAACATGTACAAACATCACATATCGATGGGGCGCGGCGTGCCGCCGCGCGGGCATTGCTAGTTCTTCCTATGACTGGCATGACAGGGCTTCACTGTACTAGTTTCGGATACTTATTTAACTTTGCAATAACTGAAAATTAGATTTGCTTACTCCATTTACCCCACCAAACCACACATAAGCCTCCACATATGCATATAGTAGTATATTTTAGTGGTAGGGAGATCATGGCGGTGAGGAGCCATAGACGTGTGATTGAGAGAGATTCTAGACCATGATGAGTAACTGCATACTGAAAAGCTCACTCTTGGGACAACTTTTAGCACTTGTGCTTAATAAAGGAGATCAAAACCGGACAGCAACCTAGGTTTACCTTGTTCATAGTGCTGAAGTCAAGCAATCTACTGACTTTATTGTTAAACAAACTAAATGATGCACGGCTGTGAGGGCATTAGGATGCGACCATGTAAATTTGTGCATTATCTCTACCCCTAGTATAGCAGTTGGTGAATAGTCCGCCGGTTATTTTTCGCTGGTTTTATTTCGCCTCACCATTTTCGTTGGTTTTATTTCGCTGGTTTTATTTCGTCTCCCTCCCACCTGCCTTTTCGCTTCACCACCCACATAAACCCATCAGATTAGTTACCATATAAAAATAAATCACAATCAATCAAGTATTGATGATCAGATTAGTTACCACATAAAAAATAAATCGCAATCAATCAAGTATTGATGGGATATTTCCCAATATTGATGTGATTTTCCCTTTCTTATCATCAATCATCTCTACTGCCTAAAAAATGCGTAGCTTTCCTTTTCCCGCCAACTGACGCGCCCCGTCTCCCTACATCCGCCCTCGTTGCTCGCCTCCCGCACGAAAAACCCCTCTCGTTTGACCTCCCCAAACCCCGCATGATGGAAAAACCCGATCGTCGCTTCCCTCCTCTCGACCGCTCCATACGCCCGGATCGCGGCCCCATTCCCATCCTCCTCTCACGCCACGGCGGCCGATGGACTACCGCCACCACCTCCTACTCTCTCGCCGTCGTCCTCCCGCTCGCTCGCCGCCGACGTCGCCACCAATCCCGCGAAGGCCCTTTGTCTGCTATGTCGCCTCCTTTCCCCATCCAAGCGACCATGCATGGCGGCCCTCTCATGTGTCCCGCGGTGAGGTTTGGGGAGGCGCGACCACAATCCAGTAGGGATCTCATCGCGGACCCGTCCGCTGGGATGGGTGTTGCCTCCGTTGCGAATGGGATCGAAGGAAGGGACTACTTCATCGTCAAGGTCGGTGAGGCAGCGGCCGATTGGGAGCCTGGTTGTGAACATGGGAGTTCGTCCCCATGGAGGCGGCGGCCGTGGAGATTGGATGTGAAGCAACCCCACTTGCCGGTGGTGGAGTGTAACGCCCCGGATTCGATGCGCCAGGTGTCCGTCAGTTATTCGCCGTCGTTGCCTTGTCATTTGCTTGCGTGTTGCACTTTGCCATGTCATCATCTGCATTTAATATCATGTCATCATGTGCATTTCATTTTGCATACGTGTTCGTCTCATGCATCCGAGCATTTTCCCCGTTGTCCGTTTTTCAATCCGGCACTCCTATGTCTCCCGGTGCCCCCTTTTACCTCTTTTCATGTGCGGGTGTTAAACGGTCTCGGAATGGACCGAGGTTTGTCAAGCGGCCTTGGTATAGCACCGTGAGACCGCTGTCAAGTTTCGGATCATTTGGAGGTCGTTTGGTACTCAACAGTTAACAGGGTAACCGCAAAAGCCTCTTTGTTGCAGCCCAACTCCCCTTTCTAAGTGGCCCAAAACCCAGCAAACTCCCCTCCATGCTCTCGGTCGTTCGATCATGATCGCGTGGCCGAAAACCGCACCTCATTTGGACTCTCCTAGCTCCCAGAATCTATATATATGTCCTCCCCAAATTTTCGCGATCAAACCCTAGCTCTCTCTCTCCCAGCGTCAGCGGACGTTTTCCCGCCGTGCCGGACATGTCCGCTGCCCTCCGCCGCCACGTGGCAGTCCTCCGTTAGCGCGTGCCGCGCCCGCCCCGCACCGCCCGCCCGGGCCCATCGCTGCCCGGCAATCCATCTCGCGGCCGCGCCTCGCGCCGCCCGGCCCTCGCGCCTCGCGTGGCCGCCGCCTCGCCGGCCGGCGGCGCAGCGCCCGGCCGGCCACCTCGGCCCGCCGCCCGGCCTCGAGCCGCCCGCGGTCTTCCTCGAGCCCGCCCGGCGCCCTCAGCCCGGCCTCGCCGCCGCGCGCTCCTGGCCGCCCGGCCGGCTCCGCGTGGCCGCCGCCCGCCCTGCCTCGCCTCGCCGAAGCTGCGCCGCCCGCCGCCTCGCCTCCCTCGCGGGATCCGGCCGGATCCGGCGAGATCCGGTCCGGATCCGGTCGCCCCGGCCATCTCCCTCCTCTCCGGCGCGTGTCCCGGCGAAGTTCCGGCGAACCTCATATTCCGTGCTTCGGTTGACTCCCTTCCCCTCCCTCCGAAATTCCAAGTCCCCGTATTGTTGCACATTTTGTTCCATTTTCTTTGCATCATATCTCTGTCATCGTTGCTCCGTTTTGCGCGTGTAATATGTCAAAATGTTCGTCTCGAAGAGTAGATCATTTCATCTCATTGCATCATTTTCATTTGAGCTCATCTTGATGCCCGAAATGCTATTGCAAGAGTGCTATGTGATGTTAGTTTCTGATTTTTATCAGAACTTGCACTTTTGTCATTTTTGCCATGATTGATGTGTGCATCCTATGGACTTGAGTCCTACATGTGTTTTGTAATATGCCATGCCATCTTTCCAGGGGTGTATACCATGTATTTTTGTGATCTATGTGGTGACTAGCACAAGCATGCAAACTAGGTGTCTTGTTGTTGCTGATTTCAGCCCTGTTTTGCTGATATTATGATGCCATGTTAACTTGATGCTACTAAGAGATCCATGCATATTTTGAGATACTTCAGTAAGGATGTTTTGTTAAAAATGTCTTGCTCTATCCATCCATGCCCTTGTTTGCAATTATGGAGTGCCCTAGCTTGAGTCAATCGAGCTCTACTTTTGCTATCAAATGTTTCCTGGCAGATTGTATACATGTTATTCAATTTTGCCAAGGTTGTTGTGTTTGATCCATGTATGCTATGTTATTGTTCTTGCCATGTATGTCTTCTAGGCCATGTCTTATTGATGTATGTATGCTTAGTTTTTCATATAAGGCTCTGTAGTGAGTGCATTGAGCTTGTAAATATGCCTACTTGTTATCAGTTTTTGACATGCCATGTTGCTGATTCTGTTAACGAAACTTTCGATATTGACATGGGTGTTACTATATTTTATGATCCTTTTTGGATTATGGTCACTAAGGGACTTTTGTTCTATGCATTTAGTAGTTTCATGCCATGCCTTTGTTTGCCATGATAAGTTCCTGTAACATGTTGTTTGATAGCTCTAAACATTGCAACCTGATGTTATTTCTGCCAATGCCTGAAACTGTTATTAGTTGCAATCTTGCCATGTCATTTTGAGCATGTTCTAGTAGTTTCTGGAGATAGCTCAGTGTTCATGTTTTGTAATGCTTTACCTGTAGATCATGCCCATGCCTTTTGTTTTCATATTGAGGTCCTGTAGCATGTTGTTTTGATGCTTGCAATATGCCTAGTTGCTGTTTTGGACAGATTGTTGTCATATCTAGTATTGGGTGTATGTGTTGATCCGTTGCTCCGTTTTGAGTGTGTTCTATATGAAACTTGCTTGATTTTGCATGTAGTTTCATATTATCATGTTGCATCATTGTTTTGAGGTGTTTGTTTGATGTTTATATGCATTTTGCCTCAATGCCATGCTTATCTTGTTTTGCTCATATCTTCTAGACCGTAGCTCCGAATTAAATAAACTTTATATGTAACTTGACTAGAATTTCGTGTAGATCATCGTGGTGCATCTTAAATTGCTGTTTAACAACTTGAACATAAGGATTATTCAGATCTGGACCAATTTCGAAATTTGCATATGAGGACTTACCGGAATTGTTATATGTTGTTCCCGGCCTCATTTAAGCTTGCTTTGGTGTGTTGCTCTTGTTTGCATCATCTCTTGCCATGAGTAGCCTCATGTAGCTTTGTCATGCATCATGCTTGTTGTGCATCATGTCTTGTCTATGTGTGGTGTGTTTACTATGTTGTGTGCTTCTTCTTGTTAGTTCTGTTTGCGTTGCGATCGTGAGGATTCGTTCGTCTCACTTCGGTTCGGCTTCATCCGTTCGTCTTCTTCATGGACTCGTTCTTCTTCCTTGCGGGATTTCAGACAAGATGACCGCTACCCTGGATCTCACTACTATCATTGCTATGCTAGTTGCTTCGCTCTTTCGCTATGCTGCGCTACCTATCATTTGCTGCTCAAGCCATCCCAAATTGCCATGTCAGCCTCTAACCTTTTGCACCCTTCCTAGCAAACCGTTGTTTGGCTATGTTACCGCTTTGCTCAGCCCCTCTTATAGCGTTGTTAGTTGCAGGTGAAGATGAAGTTTGTTCCTTGTTGGAACATGGAGATGTTGTTCCTTGTTGGAACATGTTTACTTGTTGGGATATCACAATATATATCTTATTTAATTAATGCATCTATATACTTGGTAAAGGGCTGAAGGCTCGGCCTTATGCCTGGTGTTTTGTTCCACTCTTGCCGCCCTAGTTTCCGTCATATCGGTATTATGTTCCCGGATTTTGCGTCCCTAACGCGGTCGGGTGATTTATGGGACCCCCTTGACAGTTCGCTTTGAATAAGACTTTTCCAGCAAGGCCCAACATTGGTTTTATCTTTTGCCTCACCACCACCTACTTTTCCCTTGGGAGTCGCTCTCTCGAGGGTCATCTTTATTCAGCCCCCCGGGCCAATGCTTGTCTAAGTGTTGGTCCAAACTAGAGTGCTTTGCAGCGCCACCTCAAGGAAACTTGAGGGCTGGTTTTAGTTGTACGGACTGCTCATCCGGTCGTGGCACAGGGACGAGATCTGTGGCTACTACCAGGGTGTCGGCACGCCGGGAGGTCTTGCTGGTCTTGTTTTATTGCTGTGGAATGTCTTGTAGCCGGGATTCCGAGACTGATCGGGTCTTCCCGGGGAGAAGGAATATCCTTCGTTGATCGCGAGAGCTTATCATGGGCTAAGTTGGGACACCCTGCAGGTTTGAACTTTGAAAGCCGTGCCAGCGGTTATGTGGCAGATGGGAATTTGTTAATATCCGGTTGTAGTAAACTTAAAGCAAACTCTTCTAAAATACACCAACCCACATGCGTAACCGTGAGTGTCTCTTTTCGGGTTGATCGAGAGGAGAACACGGTTCTTGGGTTATGTCGGCGAGGTAGGAGTTCAGGATCACTTCTTGATCATTACTAGTTGACGACCGTTCCTTTGTTTCTCTCCTCGCTCTCATTTGCGTATGTTAGCCACCATACATGCTTAGCCGCTGCTGCAACCTCACCACTTTACCCCTTCCTTTCCCTTTAAGCTTTGCTAGTCTTGATACCCATGGTAATGGGATTCTTTGAGTCCTCGTGGCTCCTGATTACTACACCACCGATTGCGTGTACAGGTTTGCGATGATCATGACGCGAGAGCGATGTTTGCTTGTGTTGGAGTTCTTCTTCTTCTTCTTCGTTCAGGGGATAGGTTCCAGGTCGGCAGCCTGGGCTAGCAGGGTGGATGTCGTTTGAGTTTCTGTTTATGTTTCATCCGTAGTCGGATGTTGATCTTGTGTATGGTGTTGATGTATTCGTGTGGCATTTATGCCTTATGTATGTATCCCTATGTATTATGTAATGTTGATGTAATGATATCCACCTTGCAAAAGCGTTTCAATATGCGGGTCTATCCTTGGTGGGACCTTCGAGTTCCTTTTGGATAGGGTCGCATATTGGGCGTGATATGGAGGCTTGCCGTCCATGTGATCCTTTCTTCTCCCGGTATCCCCATTCCTTGCCTCCCATTACAAAAGCGAGCATGAATGAGAGCAGGGGCTGATTTTCATCAATTCATTTCTCATATTTTTAGTTGTTTTTTTGAGATTATGCAAGATGCGCCCGATCTGTTTTGTCAAATTACTTGGATCGTCTTATGGAATTGACAGCCATCGTATTTTTCACCTCATGTTATTTCTTAATCCTTGTCCCACTAGGCATCCAGTACATGTTTGGTAATGACGTGATGTTGAGGCGGCTAGGAGAAGCTCAGCAGCCAGATCAAGGGCTATCGAGATGGATCTGGGAGCCAAGCAGTAGTTCTTCTGTTAAATTTTGGTTATTATCTTTTCTATTGTTACGATTGTGGGATGGTTGATTTTGACTCGGTGTAACATTTGCATTTGTTTCCCAGCTTGTTGGCGAGATGCGTGGCAATCGCGGCAACTAATCAAGCGAGGCAGTGCACATCGAGCTACGCTGAATGTAGTGCACATAGGTAGGTCAACATATTTTGTAGCTCTTTCAGATGTAAAAGCATATGTTGCATAAGAAATTATTGTCTTCCAAGCATACTCACATTTCACTAACAAATAGGGGAGGTTCAGACTTGAGCAATGATAAAAGGTATGTTCCTCACTCTTTTGTTGGAATTTTAGTTCCAAGTTAACATGATTTCTTATCCGCTTCATAAGTCATGCATTTGCTTAATTAGGCGATAAGTAGAGCAAAAAAAATTGATCATGTTATTGTCGGGTTTGTTTAAACTCCAGCATAAGGAATTCTGGTTTAAGAAAAAAGACTTTTGACTTCTTTAATTACAAATTGATTGCAACATCGTGTTAGTATGTGATTTCTCACATCTTGTTATAATATTTTTGAAGACGTGCATTGCACGTGGACTTGGAAGCGGGCCCGTGGCCCGCGCCGGACGGCGCCGACGCTGACTCGGGCCACCTCCTCCGTGTATTCTTGGAGCTGTGGCTGGCCGATTTACATGAAATTAATTCCCTCAGTTCTGGTGGCAAATATAATATACATAATCCATATTGTTATGCACTAGCGCGTGTGTGTGAAATAGATGGATTATGGTCCCGTACCCAATAAGATGGATATGTGTGTGTTAGAGAGAGGGAGAGGGGGAGAGAGAGTGAGGAAGAGGGAGGGAGAGTGTGTGTAAGAGGATTTGATGGTAAAAAAGTCGCCAATATCGTAATATTGAACTCTTAAAGTTAATATGGCCCCGTTGCAACGCATGGGCGTTCTTCTAGTCTGTTGTAAGCTTGCAGATTTACAAAGCTCGAGAACAACCAAAAACTACCTTCCGTCGCCTGCTCCGCTTCGTCAAATCAGTTGCATCTTATGGAAAGTGTTAAAGTTTCACTTCACGATAGAGGAAGCCATACATCCAGAATCGTGGGAGAAGAATAATCGAACCATATTGATGAGAATTCCTCTTGCACCACCAGCTGGCATGAAACGCCCTCGATGCGGCTATATCTCCCACGTGTCGAAGCACGACTTAGAGGCATAACCGCATTGAAAGCAATGTCGCAAGTGAGGTAATCTTCACACAACCCATGTAATACATAAGGGAAAGAGATACATAGTTGGCTTACAATCGCCACTTCACACAATACATGAGTAAAACATTACATCATACAGATACAATCAAGGTCCGACTACGGAACCAAAATAAAAGAAGACTACCCCAAATGCTACAGATCCCCGATCGTCCCAACTGGCTCCACTCTTGATCGATCAAAGCGAAACCACACAAAGAACAAGATCTTCATCGAGCTCCTCCTTGAGCTCAGGTGCATCACCTGCACGGTTCCATCGGCACCTGCAAACTGGTTTGGAAGTATCTGTGAGTCACGGGGACTCAGCAATCTCACACCCGCGAGATCAAGACTATTTAAGCTTAAAGGTAGGATAGGGTAGTGAGGTGGAGCTGCAGCAAGCGACTAGCATATATGGTGGCTAACATACGCAAAAGAGAGCGAGAAGAGGAAGCAAAGCACGGTCGAACAACTATGATCAAGAAGTGATCCTAATACTACTTACGTCAAACATAACTCCAACACCGTGTTCACTTCCCGGACTCCGCCGAGAAGAGACCATCACGGTTACACACGCGGTTGGTGTATTTTAATTAAGATCAACTTCGGGTTTTCTACAACCGGACATTAACAAATTCCCATCTGCCACATAACCATGGCACGGCTTTGAAAGTTCAAACCTGCAGGGTGTCCCAACTTAGCCCATGATAAGCTCTCGCGATCAACGAAGAATAGACCTTCTCCCCGGGAAGACCGATCAGTCTCGGAATCCCGGCTACAAGACATTTCACAGCAATAAAACAAGTCCAGCAAGACCTCCCGGCGTGCCGACACCCTGATAGTAGCCGCGCGTATCTCGTCTCAGGCCACGACCGGATGAGCGAGACGACGGCAACCGACGATACCCCAAGTTGCCTCGGGGCGGCACCGCAAGTGGCTCTAGTTTGGACCAACACTTAGACAAGCATTGGCCCGGGGTAAATAAAGATGACCCTCGGGATGCGCGACTCCCAAGGGAAAAAGGCTAGGTGAGGCAAATGTAAAACCAATGTTGGGCCTTCTTTGGAAAAGTCTTATTCAAAGCGAACTGTCAAGGGGTCCCATAAATCACCCGACCGCGTTAGGGACGCAAAAATCCGGGAACATAACACCGATATGACGGAAACTAGGGCGGCAAGAGTGGAACAAAACACAGGCATAAGGCCGAGCCTTCCACCCTTTACCAAGTATATAGATGCATTAATTAAATAAGATATATTGTGATATCCCAACAAGTAAACATGTTCCAACAAGGAACAACATCTCCATGTTCAACAAGGAACAAACTTCATCTTCACCGCAACTAACAACGCTATAAGAGGGCTGAGCAAAGCGGTAACATAGCCAAACAACGGTTTGCTAGGAAATGATGGTTAGAGGTTTGACATGACAATGTGGGTGGCATGATATAGCAAGTGGAAGGCATCGTAGCATAGGCATAGCAAAAGAGCGAGCATCTAGCAAGCAAAGATAGAAGTGATTTCGAGGGTATGGTCATCTTGCCTGAAATCCCGCAAGGAAGAAGAACGAATCCATGAAGAAGACACGAACGGAAGTAGTCGAACCGAATCCTCGCAATCGCAACATTACGAAACCGAGAAGCAACACCGGAAAGAAACAAACAACATGATAAATGCACAAGCATAAACATGGCATGATGCACAATCAAGTATGATGCATGTCCGGTTTAATGAGGCATGGCATGGCAATATGCAACAAACAATACTACAAATTAAGTGGAGCTCAATATGCAACGAGTTGCATATTGATGAATAACACCACAACACTTATTTAGTTCTCTCTCGGTTAGGTACTCAACAATATTAAATGTTATTAAACATGGCAAGAGGTGAAGCATAATTAAACTAGCTATTTAGGCAAGTTTAAATGAGGCGGAAATAAGAAACAACAATTCGGAAAATCCCCATGAGCAATATTTAGATTCGGTACTGATCTGCCTAAACACAATTTTAGAGTTGTTAAACAGCAACATCAAGTGGACCAGGTTAATCTAGGCATTTTCCACCCCATTTACATATAAAGAACATTTAATTCGAGTAACGGTTATTTAGTTATGAATTAAAGCATTTTAGCATGGCATATTAGCAAATTAATGCAAACATCAATTTAAATATTTTAAACATGGATGAGAGTGGCATATAATTAATCTACACGAAATTCTAAGCAATTTACATATAAGGTTTGTTTAAATCCGATGCACGGTTGATGAGTTATTAAATGCATGAACTCTAGGGACTTTTCTGTAAATCTGTTAAATCACTGGATAATTAGTAAATTCGCAGCGCAGAAAAATCTACACTGGGCCGAAACTGGCTGGCCCAGCAGTGCTCAGGAGAGGGGCGGCGCTGCTCACATTGGGCTCGGCCCAGTCGGTGGAGAGGAGGCCAGCAGGAGGGCTGTTGGGCTGGCCGGGCGGAAGGGCCTTGGTGGCTCCATGCAGCCACTGTGATCAACGGGAGGAGATCGGGCTCCTCCCGACCGACCTGGAAGGCGGCGGCGGCTGTGGAACGACGGCGGCTGGGAGGCGGCGAGGGGCGAAGGCCGGGATGACGGGATCAAGCGGATCCGCACAGGCGCCAGATCCGCGATGACGGGCGGGCGGGCGGCGCGAGGGTCGGGCGACGAGGAGCTCAGGGACGCCTTGGCGAGGCAGCGGCGACCTGGGGGGAGAGAGAGGCGTGAGAGAGAGAGAGAGAGCAGGGAAGAGAGGGAGCAAGGCGGAGCTGGCACAGGGGTCGCTGGGCGGGACGGCCGCACCACTCCGGCGAGGCTGCCGTGGCGGGCGGCGGAGGGCGCGAGGGTCGGTGAGGCGCAGGAGGAGCTACGGGCGCCTGCAGGCGGCGTCGGGAGCCATGGGGCCAGATCGGCCCGGGCGGGGCATGGATGGGCTTCCATGGGCCTCGGCGAAGTGGGCGCGTGGGGAGGACGCGTGGAGGGCGCTGGTTGGAGGAGGCGGGTCTTTGGGCGGCGTGGCGGCGCCTCATTGGCCATGGCGATGTGTGGCGGGCGCCAAGTGGAGCGAGGGGACGGAGAGGCGGAAATGGAGGAGAGGAGGTGGGAGGCGGTGGCTGATGATTGGGGGGCGGAAATCAAGGAGGAGGTTGGGGTGACAAAAATGGCAAGGGGCTGCTATTTATAGCAGGAGGCCTAGGGACTAGGGTTTGGGGAGTTTTGGGGGTTTGAGACCTCCGATCGCGATCCGACGATCGAGAAAAGAGGGGGTTTGGTGAGCTGCGGGTGGGCTGTGACGAGAGGGTCTGGACTGAGGGAGAGAGGAGAAATGCAGCCCGCACGATTTGGAGACCGAAACATCCCGGCGAAAATACCGGCTATATCCGGTTACATATATAACGGTTGGGCGATCAAACGAACTCGAATGCGATGAAACTTGACCGCGGCCTGTCTACACTATAATAAGACCGCATGACAAGTTGCAACCCATTCCGAGAACATTATTATGCCACTTATAAAATAATATTTGGAGGTGCAGCGGCGCGTGCAAGTGTATCCGGACTCGGAGCGGACAACGGAGAGAACCGGCGGTACCGAACGGATGCAAGTTTTGAAAAACATGCGGATGAAATGCAGATGATGCCATGAGATGAGATGCATAACAAAAACAAAAGCAAAAACAACAGACAAAACCCAACCACGAAGGAAATATCATATAGCATCTCCGGAAAAGGCAAGAGTCGGAGTTACGAATATGGAAAGTTGTATTCGGGGTGTTACAACACTCCACCACTACGAGAGGATCTCGTCCCGAGATCTAGGATGGCACCGGAGGGAAAAGGAAGAGGAAGATAAGAGGTAAAGCTAAGTTGCTTCTTTGACAAACGAGTGAAACCAAGAACCTTGAGAGGTTGAGCAAAATGAAAGAAAGAAAACAACGAAGATGAACGAGATTGCAAACAATCCGTTAGAAAAGAGGAACAAGGAACATTACGATAACTTGAAAGTTGCCAAGACATAAATACGAGCACAAAGGACAAGAAGGAATTTAAACCACTCTGGTTAAAAGTGGATAGAGAAGGTATAAGATTGATATAATTTGGGCAGCACTCCGACTGTAAATGGAAGGAATTGAACATGAACTTGAGAAGATGGGATGATACTTGATGAAATCAACAACATACTGCCTCCGGAACTATTGAAAAAAAACACAAGGGGTAAGAAAGATTTCAGACAGCTCTCCGGTTGAGGAAGCAGGCAAAACTTGATAAGATGAGAGAACTCGAATGAAAACATGACACTCCGGTTAAATGGATAAGCAAGAAAAGAACATGATCTTGACAAAAGAAAGATGATGGGTCGCAGAGTGCAACATCACAATGCCTCCGGAAGAAAAATTGAAGATAGGTCATTGGAATAAAGGAATGGAGAAGAAAATGACAACTTCTGCCACAAATGAACTTGGAAAAGCACCCTTGCAAAGAAGAATTGAACGGAGTTGTTGGAAAACCAACAACGAAAAGAATAACCTTGTAGTGGGCTTATGTAAACATCTCAAAATTACGAGGTGAAATTCTGCCACCAACGGAAACAAACGATTGGATTGATATCAACAAGGAGACGAGAAACTTGTTTCACCGGGAGGACAAATGAAGAACTTGGGTCATTAATAAGCACCATAAATAGCAACAATCCTTAGGGAAAGCTTTAGGTGAAATATAGCCCAAGATAAGTCCAATGAAGAGATTGATGGATTTAAAATACCTCATTCTTGACAACATGTGAATCATGAAACACGAACTCAAATTGTCGAGAATGACATAACACCATCTCAAGAGATAAGGTAGAAAGAATTGCATTTCGGAATGCAAGAAGAAGAATGCTTGAACTCCTCAAAACAAAACATGTGTTGAGCACCATGTTCAATTTTTGAGTATAGCTTGGCGGATCATAACTCCGAGAGAAATCTTGATGAACAATTGAAGAATGAAAAGAATCCTTGAGGAAGCACCATGTAGAACCTCCATGATGAACTCCGGTAAACAAAAGGATGATAAAAGAAAGAGAAGTTGACAACACAAGGTGAAGCCTTGCAGTGATAAGATGAAGCTTTGAAATGATATAACCTAGAAAAGTTGGAACTCCGGAAAGAAAAGATGAACAAATGAAATCAAGAATTTTGATGAACCTCCGGAATAAGGAATTGAATTTACTCGATGAAACAAGAATAAGAATTACATTATGCTCATCCTTCACCAATTAAATTGATGACCAGCAATGGATTTGGCATACTACTTATTCTCGTAGAAAGGATTAAGATAGATATGGCGCGAACTTGAGAAGGTATTGATGGAACCACCCGTGGGATTTGGGAAAAACGAATGAATCTATATGATAACGAAGGAAGAGAACTCTTGAACAAACCACCATAATAATTGAGAATGAACGTAGCAAAGGCACAATTCACCAGGAAGAATTGGAAAACGAATGAAGATATTTGAGGGGATTTAGATACATTAGAACGAAGAGATCATGAACTGATTAGAGGATATTTCGACGATGCACCGGTGAGATTTGGAAAACAAGAGTTGAACGCTTGAATGAAAAATTCTGAGATGATGGGCTCCGAAGAATCAAACTGAAAAGACTCCTGAAATGCTCCGGGTGGGTTAAAAGAATTCTCACAATCAAAACAATTAAGAGGATGGCACGAAGCTAGAACCATGAATCTTGAAGAGAAAGAAGCGAGATTTAAGAGAAACTCTTCTTCGGTCTTCAAAATTCGAGAATGACGACGAGAACATCACCATGAATTATTGAAGCACTCCGGAATGAAAATTAGGGAGGTTGAACCAACAATGAAAATAATTTGGAAGATCTTGGAGAAAACCAAGACTGATGATAATTCATTCTTACGTCAAACTTTGCAAAGAATTTGGGAATACTCCGGGAAAATAAAAGAGTCAGGTAAGATCCTGGAAAAAGACCTGTGGGTTAGGGCCCACTCAAAAGAACCACCGTTGAACAATTGTTTGAAATAGATATTGCACCGGTAGAATTAAATGGCTTGAATGAGATAGCATCCTCAAAAGAACTTGAGTGAATTGAGAATGGAAACTAGAATCTTCTGATTTATCTTCAACACTCCGGAACAATTGAATAGCGAGAAGTGGATGATTAAGAGATGCACCGACAAGAGAAAGCATTTGAAATGACGAAAAGAATACGATCAACACTGAAAACTTGACTTGAGTCCGCCGGAGAAGAAACAACGATGAAGGATGATGAGCTTGAAACTGTTGAGCATCTTCATGAGAAATCACCGGATAGAACATTAAAGGAAAAGAATGAAGAAACTTCACTCAATAAAAATGGATACTTGATTAAGAAATCTGAGTCCTTGAAGAAAAAGGGTGGGAGGGCGGGAAATCAAAACAACTTAGGTCGGATGAAACGAACACCGTTGAGAAAAGGCTTAGAATTGATCTTGTGAATGTTGGAATGATCGGATTCACTTGAAGAGAAGCAGGCCGGTTGGAAAAGAATTGACATGACAAGCTCAGTGATCAAGAAGGATTAGTATTCACATAGAAATATGAGAACACCATTTAGGAAAGGTATGGAATCAACACTTGACATTGAAGCAACTCGAATACCACAAAACAAAACAAAAACAAAGGACTGGCTTCAAGAATGAGCCGGAACAAACACATGATAGAGATTTCGCCCAAAGTGTTCGTGGTGGGGCCCACACGGACACGACGTATAGCGGACGTCACGAATGACAAACAAGACGTCCCCGAATCAGCATAGCCAAGGATTCTTTAAGGCGTCTCGCGACCATCGTAAATCGACCGTGAATGGGCGGACCACTAAACTTTGAACCCCAATCTCAAATCATACATCATCGGAAAGATATCCTAGGAGCTACTTGAATTCCCACCTATAAACTCCCGAAACTTTCGGTTATGCTATCCGGTGTTGGGGATACAGGGACACAAAATATATCACCCAAACTAACAATACCTAGATCCAATTGTATCCATCCGTCAACACATAACCAAGAAATCCTCGAATCGTGTACCTCGACCTTGAAAAACATCCGTTATACAAGTCATGGCAATACTCCCTTTTCGCCACAAGATCTTTGGGCTATCGGGGTTATCTCACCAACAACTGCACAAAAGAGATTTCGATGTCGGCAAAACTCGGTATTCGAGCGCAGCGATAAAATTGTGGCGACAACACCTCGGAGCTCAACTCCGGGACACCGCCACAACCCCTAAATGTCAGGAGGCACCAAGAACAATGTTCTCGTCACAAAACCATCGGAACGATTCCAAGATACCCACGTGATCCTAAAAAAAAAATTTAGTGAAATTTGAGGAGAGATAAGTCAAACTCTACGTCAGGATACCTCACCAGAGCGACGAAGGGACTGGGGAGTAAAAAGAATCCTACTCTCCGATATATATAATCCTAATACTCAAAACATTTTCCATTCTAGACTCAACAACGTCAGCAAACAATCAAGTAGGGGGCTCCTAAGTCGGGGAAGGCTCTGATTACCAACTTGAAACGCCCTCGATGCGGCTATATCTCCCACGTGTCGAAGCACGACTTAGAGGCATAACCGCATTGAAAGCAATGTCGCAAGTGAGGTAATCTTCACACAACCCATGTAATACATAAGGGAAAGAGATACATAGTTGGCTTACAATCGCCACTTCACACAATACATGAGTAAAACATTACATCATACAGATACAATCAAGGTCCGACTACGGAACCAAAATAAAAGAAGACTACCCCAAATGCTACACAGATCCCCGATCGTCCCAACTGGCTCCACTCTTGATCGATCAAAGCGAAACCACACAAAGAACAAGATCTTCATCGAGCTCCTCCTTGAGCTCGGGTGCATCACCTGCACGGTTCCATCGGCACCGCAAACTGGTTTGGAAGTATCTGTGAGTCACGGGACTCAGCAATCTCACACCAGCGAGATCAAGACTATTTAAGCTTAAAGGTAGGATAGGGTAGTGAGGTGGAGCTGCAGACAGCGACTAGCATATATGGTGGCTAACATACGCAAAAGAGAGCGAGAAGAGGAAGCAAAAGCGGTCGAACAACTATGATCAAGAAGTGATCCTAATACTACTTACGTCAAACATAACTCCAACACGTGTTCACTTCCGGACTCCACGAGAAGAGACCATCACAGTTACACACGCGTTGGTGTATTTTAATTAAGATCAACCGGGTTTTCTACAACGGACATTAACAAATTCCGTCGCCACATAACCGGGCACGGCTTTGAAAGTTCAAACCTGCAGGGTGTCCCAACAGCCCATGATAAGCTCTCGCGATCAACGAAGAATAGACCTTCTCCCGGAAGACCGATCAGTCTCGGAATCCGGCTACAAGACATTTCACAGCAATAAAACAAGTCCAGCAAGACCTCCGGCGTGCGACACCACGATAGTAGCGGCGTATCTCGTCTCGAGCCACGACCGGATGAGCGATCGTCTGACAACCGGCGATACCCCAAGTTGCCTCGGGCGGCACCGCAAGTGGCTCTAGTTTGGACCAACACTTAGACAAGCATTGGCCGGGGGTAAATAAAGATGACCCTCGAGATGCGCGACTCCCAAGGGAAAAAAGGCTAGGTGAGGCAAATGTAAAACCAATGTTGGGCCTTCTTTGGAAAAGTCTTATTCAAAGCGAACTGTCAAGGGGTCCCATAAATCACCCGACCGCGTTAGGGACGCAAAAATCCGGGAACATAACACCGATATGACGGAAACTAGGGCGGCAAGAGTGGAACAAAACACCGGGCATAAGGCCGAGCCTTCCACCCTTTACCAAGTATATAGATGCATTAATTAAATAAGATATATTGTGATATCCCAACAAGTAAACATGTTCCAACAAGGAACAACATCTCCATGTTCAACAAGGAACAAACTTCATCTTCACCTGCAACTAACAACGCTATAAGAGGGCTGAGCAAAGCGGTAACATAGCCAAACAACGGTTTGCTAGGAAATGATGGTTAGAGGTTTGACATGACAATGTGGGTGGCATGATATAGCAAGTGGAAGGCATCGTAGCATAGGCATAGCAAAAGAGCGAGCATCTAGCAAGCAAAGATAGAAGTGATTTCGAGGGTATGGTCATCTTGCACGAAATCCGCAAGGAAGAAGAACGAATCCATGAAGAAGACACGAGCGGAAGTAGTCGAGCGAATCCTCACAATCGCAACATTACCGAAACCGAGAAGCAACACCGGAAAGAAACAAACAACATGATAAATGCACAAGCATAAACATGGCATGATGCACAATCAAGTATGATGCATGTCCGGTTTAATGAGGCATGGCATGGCAATATGCAACAAACAATACTACAAATTAAGTGGAGCTCAATATGCAACGAGTTGCATATTGATGAACACCTCTAACACTTATTTAGTTCTCTCTCGGTTAGGTACTCAACAATATTAAATGTTATTAAACATGGCAAGAGGTGAAGCATAATTAAACTAGCTATTTAGGCAAGTTTAAATGAGGCCGGAAATAAGAAACAACAATTCCGGAAAATCCCCATGAGCAATATTTAGATTCGGTACTGATTTGCCCTAAACACAATTTTAGAGTTGTTAAACAGCAACATAAAGTGGACCAGGTTAATCTAGGCATTTTTCCACCCCATTTACATATAAAGAACATTTAATTCCGAGTAACGGTTATTTAGTTATGAATTAAAGCATTTTAGCATGGCATATTAGCAAATTAATGCAAACATCAATTTAAATATTTTAAACATGGATGAGAGTGGCATATAATTAATCTACACGAAATTCTAAGCAATTTACATATAAGGTTTGTTTAAATCCGATGCACGGTTGATGAGTTATTAAATGCATGAACTCTAGGGACTTTTCTGTAAATCTGTTAAATCACTGGATAATTAGTAAATTCTTGCAGAAAAATCTACTTGGGAAACTGGCTGGCCCAGAGTGCTCGAGAGAGGGGCGGCTGCTCACATTGGGCTCGGCCCGGTCGGTGGAGAGGAGGCAGGCAGGAGGAGGCCTTGGCACTGGCTGGGCGAAGGGGCCTTGATGGCCATGTGACCTGTGATCACGGGAGGAGATCGGGCTCCTCCCGACCGACTGGAAGGCGGGCGGCGGAGGAACAGCGGCGGTGGGAGAGCGCCGCGGGCGAAGGCCGGGGATGACGGGATCAAGCGGATCCGCACGGGCGCCAGATCCGCGATGACGGGCCGGGCGGCGGCGAGGGTCGGGCGACGAGGAGCTCGGGACGCCGGCGAGGCAGCGGCGACTTCTTGGGAGAGAGAGAGACGAGAGAGAGAGAGACGACGGGAAGAGAGGGAGCAAGGCGGCTGGCACAGGGGTCGCCGGCGGGACGGCCGCACCACTCCGGCGAGGCTGCCGTGGCGGGCGGCGGAGGCGCGAGGGTCGGTGAGGCGAACAGGAGGAGCTGCGGAGCGACAGGCGGCGATCTGGGCTTCAGGGGCCCAGATCGGCCGCGGCGGGCATGGATGGGCTTCCGCGCCCTCGCTGAAGTGGGGCGGGGGAGGGGCGTGAGGGCGCTGGTTGGAGGAGGCGGGTCTTTGGGCGGCGTGGCGGCGCCTCATTGGCCATGGCGATGTGGTGGCGGCGCCAAGTGGAGAAGCGAGGGCGGGAGAGGCGCGGAAATGGAGGAGAGGAGGTGGGAGGCGGTGGTGATGATTGGGAGGCGCGAAATCAAGGAGGGAGGTTGGGGTGACAAAAATGGCAAGGGGGGCTGCTATTTATAGCAGGGAGGCCTAGGGACTAGGGTTTGGGGAGTTTTGGGGGGTTTCGGAGCCTCCGATCGCGATCCGACGATCAGGAAAAGAGGGGGGTTTCTGGTGAGCTGCGGGTGGGCTGTGACGAGAGGGTCTGGACTGAGGGGAGAGAGGAGAAATGCAGCCCGGCACGATTTCGGAGACCGAAACATCCGACGAAAATAACGGCTATATCCCGGTTACATATATAACGGTTGGGCAGTCAAACGAACTCCGAATGCGATGAAACTTGACCGGCGGCCTGTCTACACTATAATAAGACCGCATGACAAGTTGCAACCCATTCCGAGAACATTATTATGCCACTTATAAAATAATATTTCGGAGGTGCCGCGGGCGCGTGCAAGTGTATCCGGACTCGGAACGGACAACGGAGAGAACCGGCGGAACCCGAACGGATGCAAGTTTTGAAAAACATGCGGATGAAATGCAGATGATGCCATGAGATGAGATGCATAACAAAAACAAAAGCAAAAACAACAGACAAAACCCAACCACGAAGGAAATATCATATAGCATCTCCGGAAAAGGCAAGAGTCGGAGTTACGAATATGTAAAGTTGTATCCGGGGTGTTACATGGCAGCAGGTGAACCTGGGGTTTTGATTTGATGAGCTTGTTCTCTACTGCCAAGTCAGCAGCAGGCCCTGTAGTTTTAGTCGGTAATTTGAGTTATACAATCTTTCATCTTGTGTTGATTAGAGACCCGTCAAACTGCTATTTGTAATCGAACAGAGAATTTCACTATTTATCACATCTGTCTTCATAACCATAATGTGTTGCTAGTCTTGCTTAGATGATTTAGTGTTATTTTTTCCCCTTGTGACGAGACAAAAATCTGCCCAAGCAGCACCAACGGCGGCTGAGGGAGAATATCGACTCTCGTCAATAGTTTCGGTTCTAAGGCTGGTTGTAATAGGTAGTATCATAAGTTAGTATCATGCATATGATACTAGTGTATGATACTACCTCCGTAATGCATAGTATCATATTGTAGTATCATAGATGTCTTTATTTATTGCCATGCATGACACATACTCCCTCCGTTCCTAAATATTTGTCTTTCTAGAGATTTCAACAAGTGACTACATACGGAGCAAAATGAGTGAATCTACACTCTAAAATATGTCCAGATACATCCGTATGTGGTAGTTCATTTGAAATGTCTAGAAAGACAAATATTTAGGAACGGAGGGAGTACTAGTGTAGCATTTATTATGATACGGTATCATGATATGATACTCAACTCTCTCTTACTTCATTTAATTCCATGCCACCTCATCAAAGTTGCCTAGTTGGCATGCATGATACTAGCTATGATACTTCCATTACAACCAGCCTAAGCATGGAAGATTTCACCTTGCAGTGGACCCGAGGAACACCTTCTCCATCCGGAGCCCTGGCCGTTGACATGGTTCAGTGATTACAGGGTTGGGGCTTCAGGGAGTGTGGCACTCAAGAGATCGAAGAGACCCCATGCTCCTGCCCTGCCTGTGATGACCTTGTAACACGTGGAATTTTTAACCTTGTATCAAGATTTCATTACCAAGGTGATGCCCTGCGTCATGGACACCTTACGGCTTGACATCTTACGAAAGGGTAGGAATGGGATAGTAGAAATTGGCAGATTAGCCGTGAGCAACAGCTTTTCTCCAAGTGTATGAAATTCTCCGTTCATGATTTGCTAGACGAATTGCTACGCTAAAGCAAGCACGAGCACGGGTTGAGTAAAAGATACGTCAAACAGATGCAAGGTCGAGCACTGCATTTGCTAATAATAGAACTACTGTTGTTCTTTCCCTGCCCCGCCACCTCCCGCGCCCACGCCAAGCCGGCAACCGCTGCCTCCTGAGCCGAGCCTTCAACTCGAGCATCGGCGAGGATCAGGCCGAGCTCCCCCCCCCTCTGCCGCCGCGGTGTCCAAAAGGCAATTTGTTTCTTTATCCTTTTCTTTTTTTCTACAATAATGTGAAAATATATTTTTTTTGTTTCTTTGCGAGTAATCTCTTGCATTACTCAAATTACACTGTCTGAACAATCAGCTTTGGCAAGCTTTAAAGAATCTATCGGCTCAGAACCAATCCAGGTCATTGTTCTGCCCTCTAATCTAGCAAATTTAGCTAAGCTATCGACAACCTTATTTTGATTGTGATTTCTATGAGTAACACAGGAATCACGAAGAGACATAAGGTGCCTAATCTCTAACTATAGAAAAACAAATCGATCTATCAAGATCCGAAGCTTGAATCAGCTTGACAGCGACGACAGAGTCCATTCAACTATAATTGGCAAGTCACTCCTCTGCATGGCAAAAGACAGTCCTTCCATGCAAGCACAAAGTTCAACTTCAAGTGCTTCCTGGCAAGAGAGGAGTTGTCTACACGTTGAGTAAATAATGTGACCTCTATCATCTCGCAGCACCATACCAGCTCCAGCCGTGCCATCCTCTGCAAATGACCCATCGGTATTCAGTTTCACCCATCATGGCGTTAGCGGACACCACACTGGAGGGGGAGCTGCATCCTTTATCAGATGTGGGTTTTCAAAGTTGTATCATATGTCACTAGCAATTTCTCTTTAATCGGATCAGAGGTGAGATCGATCTTCGGGCCTACCAAGGATTCAAATAACTTACCAAAACCTTTTAGAAGCTTCCTTAGGAGGTGCAGGTTTATGGTGCACTACTTCATTGCGAATGTGCCCAATTCTCTAGAAGGTCATGAGAACCATGCAACGTCCAATTTCAGGCAGCGGATCAAGCATGTGCAGCAGCCATTATTTCCCACTGCTCCGAATGGAGGCAAGATCAGGGAGGTTCCATACATCCGACATAGTTGCCCACAAGTCAAGAGCATAAGTACAACGACAAAGGGGGTGGAAATTGTCCTCGGCCTCCATGGCACAAATTGGGCATCTATCATCTATCACCAATCCCCTACTGTGCTTCTTTTGACGAGTTGGCAAGGCATTTGTCGCAGTTTATCACGCAAAGTTTCGGACTGAGGGTGGGACATTACTCGACCAGATCACTTTCCAACAAGGACGTGAACCCTCCGGGCTTCGGCCTAGTACTTGATCCGGTGACAGTGTCCCTATGAGCCTCATCGAAAGCAAGTTGACATGCACTCTTCACTGTAAACAGTCCATCTTTCCCATGCCCCCATGCTAGCGTGTCATCCTCCAGTTGTGGTGAGGCTCGAATTTTCATAATCTCGGTAACATCAGCCGGAACAAAATATTCCTGTAGCAGTCTAGTATTCCAAGACCCGTTGTCATTCAGCAGATCAGACACAACCTGATACGACATCTTCCCTGCAAGGTAATGGGCTTGTACGAATATGGACGGGGACCAATTATCCCTCCAGATTCGAATGCTTCTGTTGTTCCCAACTCTCCATACCAAGCCATTCTTCAAGAGCTCTAGCCCGGAACTAATCGCCTGCCAAGATGACGATGCATTCCCGGTAAACATTGTATCTTCGAGCTTTCCCTCGGGGTAGTACCTGGCTTTGAGTACTTGTAAGCATAAACTTTCCGGCCTAGTGATCAACCGCCAAGCTTGTCGCGCTAGTAGTGCTTGGTTAAACATATGGAAATCATGAAATCCAGCACCAATTCTATCCTTTTGGTTGCAACAAATCATCCCACGCCAATGAACTTTCCGTTTACCTTTTGATGACCCCCAATAGAAACTCCGCACCATCCTAGTGAGCTCATCGCAAACAGAGAAGGGTTGTTTAAACACGCCCATAATGTATGTGGGTAATGCTTGCGCTACAGAAATAATGAGAGTCTCTCTACCAGGCTGGGCGAGGTGTCCATCTCCCCACTGTATAAGACGTTTTGTCAGGCTCTGCTGTAAATTAATATAGTTGAAATTGATATTTCAGGGTCCGCTAGTTCACAGCAACCTAATACCCAGAATTTTCTTGGGGGGCACCCAATAAGCTGTTTTTGGGGGGCAAGTATACGGAATGTGATAGAGATGCTCTGAAGTGGCTTGGTACCTTTTCCTGGAACTACCAAATTCAAAGGTATGTGATGCCGTACCAAAATATGAGTTGCAAAAAAAAAAGCTAATATAATGATGGAAATCAAAGGATATGTTCATTACTTATAGGATACCAAGAAACATTACAAACAATACAATATCAGGATTTCTGACTGATCGCAGACATCGACTAACATAAGGGATTTTAATGTGGACATATAGGGAAGCTACTGATGAATCAGGTAGAAACAATAATAGAAGTTGGAACTCTAGTGCTCTCTGAATGTTTAATAACAGCAGGAGACACAGTGACAAAACAATATCCTTATTTTATGGCACATGTGTAGAACATCAAAGGGTAAATATCGGTGGAAATAGATACATATTTACCACCAATACTTCAGCTGTTAGATGCACGGTCTCACAGTAAAACCCTGTAATTGTCCTAGTTCTTCTTTGGGTATTCTCTAGCACCAAATATGGTTGATCCAACTCTGACATTTGTGCTGCCCATTTCAATCTGCATAAACGCACACAAAATAAAAGTACACATCATTAGGCATTATCATTCAGTTTGTACATCGAGTTGTCTTCTTGTAACGTGTTCCTTACCGCCTGCTCAAAATCAGCAGACATGCCCATTGACAGCTCACACTGCTCTTCTGGTATTCCGAGTTCATCACATACTTCCTTCCGGCAACTAGTCAATGCCTAAGCATTCAGCAAGGAGCATAAATTAGCCCTATCAAGCATATCAGTCCAATTAAATTTGTGCTTCAGAATATACCTTGAAATTCTCTGGAGTTGAGGAGTAATCAAGCATTCCAATTGTCATCAAACCAGAAAATACAAGATTTGGGCAGCTCAACTTGACATGTTTTGCTAATCCCACACACCCTGAGGGATCTACTCCAAATTTTGCTGCAAAATAGTAACAGGGTCTGAGGACCACATATCTTCAATCTAGCAATGCTCAGACAGGTATAATATGCCGTCATCTAGCAAAGCTCATTACTAATGAACACCTAACAGTAGCTACAAACAATGTGCTGCATACCAGTGTTTAGAACTAAAGACCACAGGTTCTCACATTGGGAAATTTTGTATCAAACCAACGTGTTCACGACTGTATTAAAGAAGAGAACTAGAGTACCCACATTCTTCTCCACTTGTGTTAACTTGGACCAAGACCTTAAGAGGCCTTCTCCCCAAATCAGCTACCACCCGATCAAGACGATTTGCGATCTGAAAAAAGAAACAAATATTAGAATCAACCTCGTTACAGATGCACAGGTGAGAACCTGGTCTTGCAACAAGATGAATGGAGAGAGACAAGCTTTGCATTTTTCTTGAGAAAAAAACCCAGAAAGATGCCAACACATTTCCAAGGCCTAGTGGCGCAATAAAATATTATTATGCAAAATACGATAAGAATAAAGCTAAGCCTGGAAACATACTTTTTCTTGACTAGGCAAAAATATACCCTTAAGAAGACAACATAAACTAGAACAAAACTGCAGTCGAATAAACCACGAGACAACATAAATTGTTCATATACCTTCTCGTCGTCTACGCTCTCAACCATGTCAAGACTTGGTACACCAGCTGTAGGTTAAGAAGAAGAAGAATAAAATTGGCTCAATAGTGAGCAATAAAGCAGAGAAGATATCAGGTATGAACTTGTGTATAGAGGTGAACACATATATATTAAGTAAAAGAGGAATGTCTCTAATTTTTTATAGATGAAACATGAGCTCTGTCATTCATTAAAAGAGAAACAGTTTACAGACAGAGCTCGCACACCGCAATACAAAACCAAACCAGCCAATTATTCTAGAATAAAGTAACTAGTACTTAACCGTCTCTTGAGCTAAGACACCAGACTCAAGCATTTGTCAACACCAAGCCACATTGTGTAAATACTCCTAATTTATTGCATATGTTTGCTATCTAAAACCTTATTTAGGACAAATCATACAGTGCAAGATAAAAATAAGTGTAGTGTGAGTAATATATAACTATTTAGGAGCGGCAAACCTAAGCAACTGAAAATCGAAAGTTGAGAAGACTTGTGTCTGCCAGAATATCCAAACAAGAATGAAGACACTAACCTAGCAGGGCTTTGGCTTTGTTGCTCTGCAGGTTCCCAATGAAGTGCCACTCAATATCCTCCGGAAGCTGCAACAAGAAGAACACTTGCTCAGACAACTAAATGACTGAAAAGAATTAGATCACTGATTTTACGGACTATGAAACATAGTTCAAGCCCTGCACCATGAAAGTATAGCAATTTAACTGTTTGGAACATTTCCGAAATCATTAAGAGTGGAAAATTGTCAATTGCTGGGAAAATATGGCCAAATCTTCGAATATTGGTTGGTTATATGAAGTAATGTCTGATGTTCCACCTCTACACAGGATATGTTTGTACCCTCTGGTGCGAACCAAGATTCCTGCGTAACATCGAGAGAGGATAGCAAACAAAGCGAACATGGACATTCAGATGGTCTTCATATATTTAGGGCCTATTTGAATCACAGGAATTTTGTAGGATTTCAACCCTTATAAATTCTCCTATAAAGATGGTTATTTTATTTTTTTAGAAGAACAGGGAGGCCTCTCCCCAGTTCCATTAACCAGAATGACCAATAGAATATCTACATTCAGTTTCACCTGTTGGTAAAAATTCCTATTGCTCGTCAATTCCAATGTTTTCTGGCATGGCATAATTCATCTGCGGTATACAAGGCGTACGAATAATGAGCACCTATTGACCCCCCAGCCCAAATGCTAACTGTACATGGGTGATAACTCTGGAATGAGATCACTTAGCGACTTGTTCTCCATTCACGTTCCAAATCAGAAGTTCATTCACGCAGCCAGAAAGGGGGATAAAAATTTCGAGCTTCTTGGCTGGGGGTACAACCTGGGGGGCCTTGTCGATGAGCTCCTGGACGTAGTTCTCGCCGAAGCAGCGGTGGCCGGCGTCGTACACGCCGCGGATGACGCCCACGGGCTTCGTCTTGCTCACGGCCACCACGCGCACCGACTCCGGCGCGCGCCCCGACCGCGCCGCCGCCTGCTGCGCGCGCGACAGCACCGACCGGAGCGCCGCGGCCGCTCCCTCCACCGCCGCCACGGACGCCATCGCCGGCGCCGCTGATCCGCCGCCCTCCTCCGTGGCCGCTGCCGCCGTCGCCGTGGTTGGTGGGAGCCGCCTATATGTGTTACAGTCGTGTGTGGCTATGAGCGCCCGGGGTTGGAATTCTAGACGGTTCGTAGAATTGTAAAGCAACTTCATCATTTAGTTGCAATTGAGGGGTTTTTTACAACAACAATGTTTGCGTACTTGTTTGTTCTCCAATCCGAAACTTTTACTTTTTTTTTTTTTGCATTCTAATCAGAGAGCTTTATTCAACGAACGAGCTCCTGGCATCATCAGCTAATAAGCTGGTGAGCAGGAAAGAGGGTTTTGAGCCGGTCCAACTTTCGGTTACCATCAAAGTGCATGCATGTTTTGCACAAAGATGGGCCGGTACATTGGCCGCTCGATTTACATGTTGAATATCAAAGTAAGAAAAAACTGAGGCTAGCTCACTAGTAGAGCGCCCGTGCGTTGCTACGGGCTCATAATATGATAATGTAGACACAAAAATATCATTTTGATGGTCAATTTTAATAATAGTCACAAAGAAGATTATATCCTGATTGATATCTTTTGAAACAAACCCTGTTTATTATTTACTCCCTTTGGTTCATTGATTTGAAGATGCAATCAAAGTTACCTTGTACCCTCATATCGTGTGGCATCAACTCATGGAGACGCCTTTCATGATTATGGTTCTACCCATGGCTTAAAATTATAGACATGTGTGGATCGGATGTTCTAAATACATTGTAGGGTCTCATTCATGGAATATGGACATTTTTTTACTTTTAAAATCAGAAAATTGGAAACATGACTTGCCACTCATGGATGGTGAATTCGACGATATTCGTAAAATATGGTGAGGGTCTGCAACACAAAGAACTCCTCCATGCTCTAAAGAAATTGTAGGGTTTAACATGTACAAGGGTATATAATTCAGTAGAAAAAAAAAGAAAAACCAATTTTAAATGTTGGACATAAACTTTTAACAAGGTCTCCCAACAGTATTGACAACAAACTACATGTATATTGTTACATCAAAACGGAAGTCAAATGCAAGCATCTATAAATGTACATAGCAGCACCCTCATATAGCAATATGGCATGTACAACAAGTGTCATAGATGTACTACTGAAATTTGATCAAAATTGGATAAGTTGGCAGTTTAGCTGTATTCTCAAACATATAGGTATTTTGTAAGTGCTCTAGTCTGTAAAGAAATATAAGAACGTTTAGAGCACTACATGTTTATAACAAAGGAAACTGAAGATTTTTCATTCCTTTTTCTTTTTGAAATTAATATCTACCAATTTAATATATAAGTGTCTCGTAATTGTCCACTATTGCATGTATCACTGGATTGTCCGTAAGAAAATGGTGTAGCTCTAGGTGCTAAGCAGATGCTGGGCAGTTAATTTTAATTAGTTTATTTAGACCAATTTGTACTAAGAATGATACAGTTTGAGATGCGAAGGACAGAGAAATTCTACCAGTTGTTCATGTTTTGACCGGAATATTCATTGCACAAATTCTATAAACCAATAACCAACCGGGGCGGGAGCCCTTTTCTTCTAAAATAAATCCAACAACCACAGTTCCAAAACTCAAAATTTATGATTAACTGTACAAGAAATCAGTTGTGTGCAAAATCCCCAAGAAGCTACAGTCCAATTCTTTTTGGCTGCTGCGGTATTAGATTATTGTACGAGTTGTCTGGCAAAACCCTGTTCTCTTTTTATTGTTAATTCTGCAAGCCTAGAATCTGCTACACAATCCTGAAAAGAACCGGCCCTATATCTGAAAGAACAACCACAACATATCCAACAGACCAAAGGTGTTCATCTACAATAAAATGGTGTTTAAACTGTAAAACACACCATAACAGCCTGCTTATCTTTCACAAATACACTGAAAATACGCAGCCATTTGTAACTTTTTCGTTCTGAGATTCAGAATTAATATGATGCCTCTTAGACAAGATGTCACGGTCAGAATGTACATAGAAATACCGAATACTTGGTTCAGAACATAAACTGGTAATTTTGCTTGAGATCATGTTACATAATTTTGCCATGATTAATCATCTTCTCTGTATAGTGCTAGAGAACCGCGGTACAAAGCTTTATGTGAGAATCATTGCTGAGGTCCCACTGACAGAGGATTGTGGAATGCCAAAACTGGGTACCCAGCACTCATGATCTTTGGCATATTCTTCAGGAGTTCAGGCATTTATGAAACTGCGATAATTTGTACAATCTGAAAACAAATGATCTATGCAATGGTTGTCTGGAGATGTGCTGACGAAAACTATAACAAACTACGCACTTCTATAAAAAAAATCGTGCGAATCAGATGTGCAAACTAAATTGTAATGGTCCAGCGAAGTTTGTTTGGGAAATAAACTAAACAAAAAAGGATGGCATAAGATTCTTCTATGTAAAACATACATATTAAACACATTAACATGCGGAAGAATGGCGGCCAATCAGCATGGCCACGTGGCGCATGCTGGTTGGCCATGGCGAGAAACTTTTTGATTTTTTTAAGATTGATTTTGAAAGATGAAAGTGAGACTTTTTCCTTTTGAGAAATTTTTTAGAGATTATTTTTGGAAGATGGAAGTGAGTTCTTTTGTAGAATTTTTTTAGGTTTTTTATTTTTTTAGATGGATATGATGTCCACGTGTTGCGAGAAAGTTTTTTTATTTTGAGATGAAGATGAGGTTTTTTCTTTTTCCTTTAAGATAAGAGGAAGAAATACGCGCACAGTTTCCTCTCAAGAGGCCCGCAATGACGGGTCCCAACCACTAGTTAGGCATCAAATGGCTACCTCCAAATAAAATGGAGAAACGTGAATGAGGCCTACAGGTGTGCTAGAGTGCCGTTACATACCACCATTGCAACAAATAATCTGCATAAATTGGTCAACTTGTGTGGCTAATGACACTGCAAATATTTGACTTCAATTGTACAAGCAAAAATACAAAACACATTAGTTTCTTTCAGAAGTCAAGCTTTTCTATGTTTGACCAAATTTTTAGAAGAAAATATCGTTATCGAAAATTAGTATCATTAGATCCATCATGAAATATTTTCTACTTTAGAAAAAATCAATGCACATTACATTTTCGAACGGAGGAGTAATAAGAAACCACAAATACCCCCAGAATAAAATCATATCAATGATACAATGTCAAAACATCATGGTTATTGACCACACCCAGGCATGCATGATACCAGATGACAAGCCAATATGACCAGTTCTTGACAAGGTCGTCCACGAGCATTTGCAACTCTAACCGGCAGAGTAATAGTATGATCGGTCTCCAGGTACACAAATGGCAAGATGGTACGGAGAGATGGTGATAGTTTATTTTCTTTGGGACTAAAGCGGACATACATAAATCTGAATCCCAGTCAATTTACGCGCAGTGCTTACTTGGGATTTACATAAGACTCGACAGTAAGGACAGTCTGTGCAATGGTGCAGAAAAGCACAATAACACCAGCAAACGCTGCGACCGCCAACCATGGATTGCTCAAATGGTTGTGCCTCAGCCACGCAACCCACCTGTGCAGACGGTTTTGATAATATGCCTCCAGGGCTAAACACAGGTGATTGAGATAATAGTTCCCGTAAAAATCAAAGACAACACCTTTCGTCAGCCTGGTAAAGAGTTGTGATACTTCTTTGTCAGTGCGCATATGGTGGGCGACAATCCCCTTCCGAGCCAGCAGTGCTACATCTTCAGGCATGCTCATCAGCTTGGCAATGAAAATAATGTAAGCAGTAATATCGTTCCCGACTTGTGGACATGTTTGTTCCAGTGCTATGAAGTTCCTGAAAAGGACGCTAGTTTTTTCATCCACAAATTGAAACGGGATTTCCAAGATACCATCTCTGAACTTTATATCCAGAAGAGAATGGGGATTAAGCTCAGAATATGTTCTCCTCCTAAACTCGATCCCAGCTTCATGATACTGCGTTGCTCGGCGCCATCGATTTGGGAAATGGCCATCCTGTAAATGGCTAAGATAATCTCGCCCTAGCTGAAGGAAGTGATGAATGGAGTGTAGCGTCGTGTCTTCATGGTACTCATCCTGGTTAGAACTGGCCCTGAAGTACATATGACACAAGTGTAACAAATGATCAAAATCTTTTGGGCGACTGGACTCACATATTGCTTTTGGATAGAATGGCAGAGACATTTCTATATGTTGAGCAACACTTGTTGTACATGTAGTGGTTTGTGCTGCCGTGTTCGAAATTACTACCCCATAAATTCCCTCAACTATGAAAAATGGAATTTGGTTTTCCAGCAGGAGCAAGTCAAGTGAAACAAAAACGTCATACCACCGTCCAATCTGCTGAGTGTTGTCCTGATATTGACATTGCTCTGCCTGATGACCACTGATTTCCGAGGATAATTCGATCCCAAGTACTGAATTTTCATTTGCATTCTGCTTTCCCGAGTTTATTTGGCAAATCTCATTTCCCACCATTACATTTAGGTGCACAGAACTTGAATCTTCCTCAGGTATTTGAGTATCTGATGAACTTTGGAGTTGAGGCCTTATGAATTCGTTATACCCCCCTAGAGAAATAAGCACAAAACATCCATCGAGTAGGAGAGTCTGCAAGAATCTCCTCTTATTCATTTTAATATCTCCAGAATAGCATACCCTTGCTCGTTTCTCTATACTGTCTATGAATGTCAAATAATCTTTTAGGCCCTTCTCACAGTTTAACTTAAGGATGTAATCCAAGTAGTTCCATTTTTCTTTCTCCATCGGAGAAAGTGCTGGAGATCCATTGTGATAGGGCCCAACTGACACAATCATCGGTTCATAAGAATATCTGTCAATCATGCGGATGTGCTCATGTATTCTTGTTATCAAGCAGAATTCAGATCCACTATCATAAGCAATATCCGATGACAAGCAATTTCGAAGCTCAACACCCATTGAATTACTCAGCTCCTCTATCTCAGCATCAGACATATCAGCTTCAGTCATCTCTTATTCATACTAAAGCTGCTACATATGTCACATGCCAAAAAAAAAGTTATGACATTGCGGAGCTAAAAGAAAGTAAACGACTATGGCTCAATTTCCGGTACACATTGCCAGTCCAATCAAGATCCCTGATTTAGTTAACTGGGGACATGATTAAAAAAAGTTATTCATACTAAAGCTTCGGAAGTGTAGAAAAAGACCCAAAAAATCAAACCAAATCAACAAAGAGATTGTTCACCATCATGTTGGACAAAAATTTCAACCAATCAAATTTTTAAATCTTGCAAACTGACGGAGCCAGGATTTTGAACATTGGTATGCGGAGTTATAATTATTTTTTTGTGGCACAACTATGTAAGACACAGAAGTCCACAATAACCATGACGAAACTACTGATTGTTCTTACTAGCGACAACAACTCTAATAATTTTGTTACAATGCAAGGGAAACAGAAAATTACAAATGAAAAAGGTTCATTTTGCACACCTACAGTTGTACAACCGGCAATATAAATATTACATACTGGATGGTGGACGCAGAAAGGTTCATAATGCCGAAATCGAGATGCATAATATTCATCTTGCTTAAATTTAACCAAATGATATGGTGAATCAACCAATAAATTAGGATGCTAATAGGGAGAGAAAATGCCCTCCATAATGCCCCCGGAGCGAATCGATCGTGCGCTCTTGAAGGCTCCCGTGAGCGAACGACACTGTTCACGCTGGGAAGCTCCCTCGAGTGAAAGACGGACCGTGTCCTGCTCATCGAGGCCCCCACTGTCAGAATATTTACCCAACCCCCCCTCACAGCGGTAGAGGATTGTCATGCTGTGAAGATGCTGCCAGCACAGAGAATTGCCATGCTGCAACAGAAAAAACTTACCTTATGTTCAGGGTTTGCCATGTCATGCATGGAGAGAATTGTCATGCTGTATGGCAAATGCTGCAACAGGGAAAATTGCCAGGATATAGAAGGGAGAGTTGCCCAACATGTTTAGGAATTCTCATGCTACAATATAGAAGTTTGTCACATGATCATGAATTGCCATGCCGGAATTGCCATGCTATAGCAGAGAGAATTGCCATGCCATAGAAGAGAAAATTACCCACATGTTCAGGAATTTCCGTGCTAGCATAGGAGAATTGCCATGTTACAGCAAAAATATTTGCCATGGTACAACAGAGAAAGTTGGCATGCATGTCCAAGAATTGTCCTGCTACAGCGTAAAAAAATGCCATGCCGCGGAGAAGTTGACACACATGTTTTTGCCATGCTATTAGAGGGGAACCCCAATGTTACACATGGAAGTTGCCATGCTCTTGATAAAAGTATTTAGTTGTTCAAGATTTCCATCTACTCCTTAGTGATCTAAACGATCTTATATTTCTTTACAGAGGAAGTATTGCACACCAAAAAAAGTTGCCACCCGAATGAGGAGAAAGTAAGAAGACTGGTCTTCGCGAATGCCGGTCTCTTTCGATAAAAAAAAGGAATGGAGTGAATGTTTACTTCGTTCGGTCAGGAGGTGTGCATCAGACGTACCATAGACCGTTCACCGGTTCACGTCAGAAACCGTTTGCAGGAATATTCGCTCAATATCATTTCCGATAAATTAAGGATCATCTTCTACCCTTGGTTATACGGAAAATCAGAAATTCGGAAGAAGATTTCTCGATTGGGGAAACCCAGAAATACTCACGTCTCACGGTGCTGCTGCCGTCGCCGTGGAGCGTGCGCACGCCGCCGTGCCTGCCGGATCCGTGGCCTTGCCGTGGCCCCGTGTGTGGCGATCTTCAGGTCGGGAGGCGGACGGGGTGGGGGATAGCGAGTCGTGTGCGCGTCGCTGCGCCGCTGTCGTGCGAGGGAAGGAGAGAGGGCTGTGCGACCAGGAGTTCCTAGATTGGATCAAGTGGGCTACAACTGACCCAGTAGCAAGTTTCAAGGCCTAGATGGCCCGGTGGCGACCCAAAGTGCACTGACCCAGTAGAAAACTTCAAGGCCTAGATGGCCCGGTGGCAACCCAAAGTTGTCGTTTAATGAAATAATTGCAACTCAAAAAAAAGTTTAATGAAATAATTTTGTAGTGAAGTTTAACTCGATGGTCCAAAAGTAAATGAATATGTGTTAATTTTTTTAAGGAATTACAGTTTTAGAGGTTTAGTTAGGAACCACACTTTTTTAGAACAGAAAATATAATAAGGCGTTAAAAGGATAAAAGGCCCTAAGAGCATCTCCAAATGGTGATGTATCTTGGACACCCAAAAAGTAGTTTTGGATCATCAAAAAGTGCATTATATATCACCTCAAACGGTTTTGCTCCAACTGATGATGTAAAATAGGGCACCTCTTCGCCATTGTAGTTGACCCTCGCGTTTCTGTGGAGACGGCCCTTATTGACTTAGGGTGCCTCGCTTTCCGCCGCCCCTTTGTCCCAACTGAAGTTGCTGCCTGGGACGCCCTACTTCAGGACATCGCCCTCCTCCCTATGGACGGCGTTGACACCCCAGATGCCACCTCTTGGCGGCTAGAGCCTTCCGGCTGCTTCTCCGCCAAATCCCTCTACGCGGCCATCGCCCCCTCGTGTAACGCCCCCGATGCGGCTATATCTCCCACGTGTCGAGGCACGACTTAGAGGCATAACCGCATTGAAAGCAATGTCGCAAGTGAGGTAATCTTCACACAACCCATGTAATAATTTAATGAAGAAAGGTACATAGTTGGCTTACAATCGCCACGTCACACAGTACATAATTAAACATACATCATTCAGAGTACACTCAAGGTCCGACTACGGAACCAAAATAAAGAAGATACCCCAATCGCTAACACAGATCCCGAATCGTCCCAAGCGGGCACCACTATCGATCATCCGAAATGAAACATAGTAACGACCACGTTCCTCGTCGAACTCCCACTTGAGCTCGGTGGAATCATCTGACCGCCTCATCGGAACCTCGCAACTGTGTTTGAAGTATCTCGTGAGTCACGGGACTCAGCAATCTCACACCCATGAGATCAAGACTATTTAAGCTAATAGGAAGGACATGGTATTAAAGTGGAGCTGCAGCAAGCGACTAGCATATATGGTGGCTACATCGCAAAAGAGAGCGAGAAGAGAAGCAAAGCACGGTCGTGAATCTAGGATTGATCAAGAAGTGATCTGAACTACTTACGCCGACATAACTCCAACACGTGTTCACTTCCGGACTCCGAGAAGAGACCATCACGGTTACACACGCGTTGATGTGTATTTTAATTGAGGTCAACTTTGGGTTATCTACAACCGGACATTAACAAATTCCCATCTGCCTCATAACCATGGGCACGGCTTTGAAAGATCTTACCTGCAGGGTGTCCCAACTTAGCCCATTATAAGCTCTCACGGTCAACGAAGGATTATTCCTTCTGGGAAGACCCGATCAATCTCGAATCCCGGACTACAAGACATTTCGACAGCAATAAAACAAGACCAGCAAAGCCACCCGAATGTGCCGACAAATCCCGATAGGAGCTGCACATATCTCGTTCTCGAGGCACACCGGATGGGCAAGACGTCGGGTTGGCATAAACCTGGATTGCCAGGGGCGCCGGACATCGCCAGGTTGGACCAGCAATGGAGGAGAACTGGCCCGGGGTTTAAAATAAAGATGACCCTCGGGCTCGCGAAAACCCGGGGAAAAGGCTTAGGTGGCAAATGATAAAACCAATGTTGGGCCTTCTTTGGAGGAGTCTTATTCAAAGCGAACTGTCAAGGGGTCCCATAAATCACCCAACCGTAAGGAACGCAAAATCAAGGAACATAACACCGGTATGACGGAAACTAGGGTGGCAAGAGTGGAACAAAACACTGCATAAGGCCGAGCCTTCCACCCTTTACCAAGTATATAGATGTGTTAAACATAGCAGATATATTTATATATTGTGATATCCCCAACAAGTAAACATGTTCCAAAGAGGAACAACATCTCCATGTTCCAACAAGGAACAAATTTCAGCTTCACCGCAACTAACAACGCTATAAGAGGGCCGAGCGAAGCGGTAACATAGCCAATCAACGGTTTGCTAGGAAAGGATGGTTAGAGGCTGACACGGCAATATGGGTGGCATGATATAGCAAGTGGTAGGCATCGCAGCATAGGCATAGCAAAAGAGCGAGCAACTAGCATAGCAAAGATAGAAGTGATTTCGAGGGTATGGTCATCTTGCCTGCAATGTTCTCAGAGTTGTCGAAAGCTTGATCCTCGAAAACGTTCTCAACAGGCTCCTCGTTCACGTACTCGTCTCCCGACTCTACCCAAAGCAACAACACAAACAAAGGAACCACAATAAATCACGGTGCAATGCACAATCCACATGATGCAAAACATGACATGATATGCGAGATGCGATATGCAATGCTTATGTGCGCTCCGGAAGGTAAATGATGAACCAGGCATCAACTTGGCAAACCAAGCATGCCACTGGAAAGATGAGATGATTTCGGTTGAAATCGATATAAAGATCACCGGAAACGGATGCACGGTTTGGAAATGGCAAGCAAAACAAGAATGGCGCAAATCTGCCATTAACAGCATGATGCCACTTTGCAAGCAACAAATAATTAAGCTACTGCTCCCAAACGTAACAACAAAGCACATGGCAGTGATCTACACATGATGCTCGACAAAAGATGAGCACTGAGCTACGGCTAGTTCACATCATAACAGGTTCAAACAAGCATGGCAAAAATGCTCAAAGTAACAGGCTGGACATGGCAAAAACAGTAACAGGTTGCAATGTTCAGAGCATCAAAACTACATGCTACAGGAACTTAAAATAGCAAAACATGGCATGGCATGAATCTACTCAAAGCCTATTACAAAAGTCCCTTACTGACCATAAGCCAAAAGGACTAGAAAATATAGTAACACTCATGTCAATATCGAAAGTCTTGTTAACAGATTCAGCAACTAGACATGTCAAAAACTGATAACGAGATGACATGTTTACAAGCTCAATGCACTCATTACAGAGCCTCAAATGATAAACTAAGCATACATACATCAAGAAGACATGACATAGAAGACATCCATGGCAAGAACACTAACATAGCATATACGGGTCAACCACAACATCCTAGGCAAAATTGAATAACACGTATACAATCTGCCAGGAATCATTTGATAGCAAAAGTAGAGCTCGATTGACTCAAGCTATGGCATCCCATAATTGCAAACAAAGGCATGGATGGATAGAGCAAGTCATGCTTTACAAAACACCCTTACTGAAGTATCTCAAAATATGCATAGATCTCTCGGTATCATCAAGCAAACATGGCATCAAAATCAGCTAAAACAGGGCTGAAATCAGCAACAACAGGACACCTACTTTGCATGCTTGTGCTAGTCACCACATAGATCACAAAAATACATGGCATATACCACTGGAAAGATGACATGGCATTTTACAAAACTCATGTAGGAACCAAATCCATAGGATGCACACATTAATCATAGCAAAAATAACAAAAGTGCAACTCCTGATAAAAATCAGAAACTATCAGCACCTTGCACTCTTCCAACAGCATTTCGGGCAACAAGATGAGCTCAAATGAAAATGATGCAATGGAATGAAATGATCTACTCTTCGAGACGAACATTTTGACATATTATACGCGAAAAATGGATCTACGGATGCGAAGATATAGCAGGATGAAAATTGCCCAAAATTACAAGATGCAAAAGACTTAGTGAATAAAAAGAGGGAGAGGGAGATGAGGTCAACGGGTGGCGCGGCTCCCGAGGCCGGATCCGACGGATCGGGCCGGTGGCGGCGCGGGCGCTGGCCGCCGGAGTAGGAGGCGGCGGCCGGCCCGGTGGAGGTCGCCGGAGCGGGCGCCGAGGAGGCGGCAGCTTGAGGCTTGATGGCGCGGGATCCCATGGGCAGGCGGTGGCGGCCTCCGGCGGAGAGGCGAGGGGCGGCCGGAGCGGGCGGGCGGAGCGGGCGGGCGAGGAGGCGCCGGCGGGGAGCTCGCCGAGGGAGCGGCGACAGAGGAGGGGCGCCGGGCGGGCATGGCATGGCGGCCGCCCCATGCTCGGGCTGCGGGCCCATGGGCCAGCGGGAGCGGGCGGCGGAGCGGGTGGCTGGGCCACGTGGCGGCGCGTGATAGGTCCGGGCGGCGGCGGGATCTGTCTGGCGGTGGCGGACGTGTCCATGTGTGAAGCTTTTTAGGGTTTCGGAAGAGGATGATCCTAATTTGGGAGGTTTGCTTAAATAGGCATAGAGGGAGCTAGGAGAGTCCAAATGAGGTGTAGTTTTACCACACGATCGTGATCGAACGACGGAGAGCATGGAGGTGACTTAGATGGGTTATTGGGCTGTTTTGGAGGGTGTTGGGCTGCAACTTAAAAGAGGCCTTTCGAAGGTGCGGTTAGCCGTTGGAGTACCAAACGAACTCCAAATGATCCAAACTTGACCGGTGGTCTCCGGTGTTATACCAAGGCCACTAGACAAACCTCGGTCCATTTCGAGAAGGTTTAATACCCGCACACGAAAAACGCAAAAGGACCGCCGGGGAAGATAGGAGTGTCGGATTGCAAAACGGACAACGGAAAAATGCTCGGAATCATGAGGCGAACACGTATGCAAATGCAATGCACATGATGACATAATATAAAATGCATGACATGGACAAAATGCAAAAGGAGAAAGCCCAACCACGGAGGAATATCATATATCAATGCCGAAATGGCAAGAGTCGGAGTTACAATTATGGAAAGTTACTTCCGGGTGTTACAACACTCCACCACTACAAGAGGATCTCGCCCCGAGATCTAGGACTGAAAGAACTCCGGATACTCGAACGGAGGTGATCCTCGCGCCCGTGTAGCTTCTCGGTCGGAATGGTGTGACCACTTCACTTTCGTGAATTTGATTGACTTGTTGCGAGTCTTGCGCTCGGTCTCTTCAAGGATAGCAACGGGTGCTCATGATAAGAGAGATCTTCTTGAAGGTCAATCTCTTGAAGTTGATAGTTTGTTCAGAGTCTTGAAGCACTTGCGAAGCTGTGACACGTGAAACACATCGTGCGCTTGCAAAGTTGGATGGAAGCTCAAGTTGATAGGCGAGATCGCCTCTTTTCCCAATGATCTTGAAAGGACCCACGTATCTAGGGGCAAGCTTCCTTTGATACCGGGCGACGAGTGCCTTTCATTGGAGACGCGGAGGTAGACATGGTCTCCGATTTCAAAAGTCACATCACGGTGCTTATCATCATAATAGCTCTTCCGCGCGATTATGCGGCTTTGAGATTCTCACGAATGACTTGGCACATTTCTTCCGCTTTTGTGATCAAGTCATTGCCAAGAAGTTGGCGTTCATTGCTCCTGCACCAATTGAGAGGAGTACGGCACTTTACGCCATAGAGAATTTCGAATGGGGCCTTGCCCGAACTCGCTGGAAGCTGTTGTTGTAAGAGAACTCGGCATAAGGGAGACAATCTTCCCACTTCATACCGAAGGAAATGACACAAGCCCCGAGCATATCTTCAAGAATTTGATTTACTCGCTCAACTTGGCCACTTGTTTGAGGATGGAAAGCTGTCTTTGAAACGAATGTTGGTGCCCATGGCCTTACGAAAAGACTCCCGAACTTGGAGGTAAAGATGCTGCCACGGTGCAAGAGATCACTTGTGGAATGCCGCAAAGAGACAATCCTCGAGATGTATAGCTCGCCAACCGAGCTGCAGTGATGGATTCTTTGACAGGAAGAAAATGAGCCACTTTAGTAAGCTTGTCAATGACAACAAAGATAGCATCATTTCCACGCTTGGACTTTGGAAAGCCACCACGAAGTCCATTTCAATGTGATCAAACTTCCATTCAGAATAGCAAGAGGTTGGAGGAGACCAGCTGGTCTTTGGTGTTCTGCTTTCACTCTTCTCGCAGACATCACACTCATTCACGAATTGAGCAATTTCTCGCTTCATTCGAGTCCACCAATATGACTGCTTGAGGTCATGGTACATCTTCGTATTTCGGGATGAATGGATAGAAGCGAATTGTGAGCCTCGCTCATAATGACTTTTCTCAGATCACCCTTAGGAACCATAATCCGGTCCTCAAAGAACAGAGTGTCTTTGTCATCAACATGGAAGCACTTGTACTTGAAATGCCCTTGTCGATACCACGTTTCACTTTCTTCACCATGGTATCCGAAGTTGAGCCTCACGAATCTGATCTTCCAAAGTAGGAGAGACTATGAGGTTGGCAAGAAAGCCTTGAGGAACAACTTGAAGATTCACTTGCGGAACGATTCACGAGATCCGGTGAAAGGGCTTGAGGATTAGGCATTGCGAGAAGCTTTCCTGCTCAAAGCGTCTGCAATGACATTGGCTTTGCCGAGTATACTCAATACTTGGGTTGTACTCTTGAATCATTTCACCCATCGAGTCCGCCTCGAGGTTGAGGTTAGGCTGAGTGAAGATGTACTTGAGACTCTTGTGATCGGTGAAAATGTCCACTTTCCTTCCCAACAAGAGATGTCTCCACGTAATCAAAGCATGGACAACGCCGCCAACTCAAGATCGTGAGTGGGGTAGTTCTTCTCGTTGGGCTTCAATGGCGAGAGGTATAAGCCACAACTCTCTTCTCTTGCATTAACACAGACCGAGACCTTGAAGAGAAGCATCACGTAACACTTCATATGGTTTGGATTCATCAGAGGAGTCGTCGAGCAGAGCTGTGACGAGTTTCTCTTTGAGAGTCTTGAAAGCAACGTCACACTCGGGAGACCAGACATACTTCACCTGCTTCTGGAGAAGGTTGGAAAGAGGCTTCGCAATCTTGGAGAAGTTCTCAACGAACCTTCGGCAATAGCTTGCAAGACCAAGAAAGCTGCGGAGCTGCTTGACATTCTGAGGAGGTTCCCAATTGACAATTGCGGACACCTTCTCGGGATCAACAGCGATGCCCTTGGCAGAGATGATATGACCAAGATAAAGCACTTCATCCAGCCAGAATTCACATTTAGAGAACTTGGCATAGAATTGGTACTCTCTGAGCTTGTCTAGCACCAATCGCAAATGTTTGGCATGATCCTTCTTATTCTTGGAGAAGACCAAAATATCATCAAGATAGACCAAGACGAATTCATTGGTGTAGGGATTGAATATGAAGTTCATCATCCGAGAGAAAGTTGGAGGAGCATTGACGAGGCCGAAAGACATGACAGTATATTCATAAGAACCAAAGCTTGTTCGAATCTTTGTCTTGGGAATATCTTGTTCACGAATGCGAATCTGATGATACCCCATACGAAGGTCAAGCTTAGAGAACACCGTAGCACCTTTGAGTTGCTCGAAAAGCTCATTGATGTTGGGAAGTGGATACTTGTTCTTGATTGTCTTCTTATTCAATGGACGGTAATCGACGCAAAGTCGGTCCGTGCCATCCTTCTTCCGGACAAAAAGAACACCACAACCCCAAGGAGATGAACTCGGTCTGATCAAACCCAGACGCTCTTGTTCATCGAGCTGCTTCTTCAATTCCCTCAGCTCATCAGGTCCAAGCTTGTAAGGACGTTTGCAAACGGGTTCGATGCGTGCTCAAGATCGATAACGAACTCAAGCGGCCGATGAGGAGGCATACCCGAAGCTCTTCCGAAAGACATCTTGGTACTCACAAACGACTGGAATCTGAGAGATGGCATTCAATTCGCCCTTCTCATTGAGAGAAAACAACCGAATGGTTTCATCACGAGAGGCATAAATGATCACATCATTAGAAGAATGAGTCAATTGAATTTCCCTGGCAGCACAATCAAGCTGAGCTTTGTGCTGATAAAGCCAGTCCATTCCGAGAATAAGATCAATATCCGAGTCACCAAGGACAACTGGTTTAGCCAAAAACCTATAATCGCCCATCTTGATAGAAACATCCGGGGCCATCATTTTTGTATTCATGAACAAACCCGGAGAGGAAACCGCTATCGGTTTAGGCAGATCAACAGTATGCAAATTTTTCATGGATGCAAAAGGTCTTGATATGAAAGAAATAGATGCACCAGTATCAAATAAGACTTTAGCAGAATATCATTAATCGGAAGATTACCCATTATCACATCGAAGACTCTCGCTTGAGCTGCATTCATCATGTTCACCCTTGCAGACTTTGGATTATGCTTGACCACCGCATTGCTGGAAGATTTCACGGGAGGAGGAGGCGGAAGGCGCCTCTGGTTGAAGCACTTGTTAGATAGTGACCCTTCACGACACTTGTTGCAAGTGACCTCGTAAAGCGGACGGTGGTAAGGAGCACTTGACCTTGAAGCTTGAGAATTAGACTTGTTTCGATAGCTTGGGTTGGGTGGGTGGGAAGATCCACGGCCACCTGAGTTCTTCTATTTGGTAAGGCCGACGGAACGGAGGAGGGGCAGATAAAACTTCGCTGCTTGGCTGCCACTTGAGAGGACGAGGAGGACTGAACTGCATCCCCGATTCTCTTCTTAGAAGCCTCGCATTTGAGAGCTGCTGCTTCTTGCTTGAGTGCCATGTTGTAGAAATCATCATACTTATCCGCTCAAACAAAGACAAGAGGTAATTGCAGATCCTCTCTCGCACCACCTCCGAGGCGATAGATCATACTCCTTTCATCGAGAACGCCCCGCTTAGCAAAACGAGCGAAGCTTCGAACTGAATATTGTATTGATAGACAGACATGGTGCCTTGCTTGAGATTGCGGAACTCCTCACGCTTGCTCTCAACAACACTCTTCGAATGTGATGAGCTCGAAATCACGGCGGAACTCATCCTGTAATGACACGACCTCCTCCGAATCTTTGTATTGTGGAACCACTCAGCAGCTTGATCTTTGAGTTGAAACGATGCAAACTTGACAAAGTCCTCGTGTCCGACATTGCTACAGACCAAAGTGCTTGCAGATGTCCACTAACCAATCATCGCGTCTGTTGCCTCAACACGTAAACCGAAAGACTTGGCTGATTAGCGAGAAACCGATCGAGAGTAGCAAAGTGTGGCTGATTGTTGCCTTGACCTTGATTGCCTTGATTGCCTTGATTGCCTTGCCCTCGAGTACGTTCTTGCAAGAGCTGCAAAATCATCGAGCATTGGCATTTGTGGCTGCCATGATAGCTTGCCGTGCTTCGGAGGCGGAGGTGGAGGTGGAGGTGGAGGATTCGATCGCTCCCCATCATTGCGATCCGGATTCGACGTTGGCGGAGCCATCTCAAGAGGGTGACATCCGTTAGTCCTTTGATAGACAAATGATAAGTAGAATCAACGGATAGAAATTGCAACATATAGTCTTCACAATAAACATTCGAACAAGAATGAACGAATGAATTCCAAAGTTAATCATCACACATCCATTAAGGTGAGAAGCCACTTAGGTAAAGATATGGACGCAACAACTGTCTTAGAAACAAATCGAACATCACAATTGAAAACAAAAGGTTGGCTTCTAGAATGAGCCGGAACAAACACATGATAGAGATTTCGCTCAAAGTGTTCGTGGTGGGGCTCACACGGCACGACGATATAGCGGACGTCACGAATGACTAACAAGACGCCCCGAATCAGCATACCCAAGGATTCTTTAAGACGCCTCGCGACCACAGAATCGACCGTGAATGGGCGGACCACTAGACGTTGAACCCCAATCTCAAATCATACATCCGTCGGAAAGAATATCCCGTAAGCTACTAGAATTCCCACCTATAAACTCCCGAAACTTTCGGTTATGCAATCTGGTGTTGGGGATACAGGGACACAAAATATATCACCCAAACTAACAATACCTAGATCCACCAGATCCATCCGTCAACACATAACCAAGAAATCCTCGGAAATCGTGGTACCTCGACCTTGAAAAACATCCGTTATGCAAGTCATGGCAATACTCCAAGACTCGCCACAAATCTTTGGGCTATCAGGTTATCTCACCAACAATCGCACAAAAGAGATTTCGATGTCGGCAAAACTCAGTATTCAGAATCGCAACGATAAAATTGTGACGACAACACCTCGGAGCTCAACTCCCGGGACACCGCCACAACCCCTAAATGACAGGAGGCACCAAGAACAATGTTCTCGTCACAAAACCATCGGAACGATTCCAAGATACCCACGTGATCCTAAAAAATTTTTAGTGAAATTAGAGGAGAGAAGAGTCAAAACTCTACGTCAGGATACCTCACCGGAAGGTCAAGGGATGGAAGCAAAAGAATTCCTATCTCTCCGATATATATAATCCTAAGACTCAAAACATTTTCCATTCTAGACTCAACAACGCCAACAAACAATCAAGTAGGGGCTCCTAAGTCGGGAAGGCTCGATTACCAACTTGAAACGCCCCCGATGCGGCTATATCTCCCACGTGTCGAGGCACGACTTAGAGGCATAACCGCATTGAAAGCAATGTCGCAAGTGAGGTAATCTTCACACAACCCATGTAATAATTTAATGGAGAAAGGTACATAGTTGGCTTACAATCGCCACGTCACACAGTACATAATTAAACATACATCATTCAGAGTACACTCAAGGTCCGACTACGGAACCAAAATAAAGAAGATACCCCAACTGCTAACACAGATCCCCGAATCGTCCCAACTGGGCACCACTACTGATCATCTGGAAATGAAACATAGTAACGACCACGTTCCTCGTCGAACTCCCACTTGAGCTCGGTGGAATCATCTGCACTGGCCTCATCGGAACTCTGCAATCGTGTTTGAAGTATCTGTGAGTCACGGGACTCAGCAATCTCACACCCGCGAGATCAAGACTATTTAAGCTAATAGGAAGGACATGGTATTAAAGTGGAGCTGCAGCAAGCGACTAGCATATATGGTGGCTACATCGCAAAAGAGAGCGAGAAGAGAAGCAAAGCACGGTCGTGAATCTAGGATTGATCAAGAAGTGATCCTGAACTACTTACGTCAGACATAACTCCAACACCGTGTTCACTTCCCGGACTCCGCCGAGAAGAGACCATCACGGTTACACACGCGGTTGATGTGTATTTTTAATTGAGGTCAACTTTGGGTTATCTACAACCGGACATTAACAAATTCCCATCTGCCTCATAACCGCGGGCACGGCTTTGAAAGATCTTACCTGCAGGGTGTCCCAACTTAGCCCATTATAAGCTCTCACGGTCAACGAAGGATTATTCCTTCTACCGGAAGACCCGATCAATCTCGAATCCCGGACTACAAGACATTTCGACAAAGAATAAAACAAGACCAGCAAAGCCACCCGAATGTGCCGACAAATCCCGATAGGAGCTGCACATATCTCGTTCTCGTGGCACACCGGATGGGCAAGACGTCGGGTTGGCATAAACCTGGATTGCCCAGGGGCGCCGGACATCGCCAGGTTGGACCAGCAATCGGAGGAGAACTGGCCCGGGGTTTAAAATAAAGATGACCCTCGGGCTCGCGAAAACCGGGGAAAAGGCTTAGGTGGCAAATGATAAAACCAATGTTGGGCCTTTTTGGAGGAGTCTTATTCAAAGCGAACTGTCAAGGGGTCCCATAAATCACCCAACCGTGTAAGGAACGCAAAATCAAGGAACATAACACCGTATGACGGAAACTAGGGTGGCAAGAGTGGAACAAAACACGTGCATAAGGCCGAGCCTTCCACCCTTTACCAAGTATATAGATGTGTTAAACATAGCAGATATATTTATATATTGTGATATCCCCAACAAGTAAACATGTTCCAAAGAGGAACAACATCTCCATGTTCCAACAAGGAACAAATTTCAGCTTCACCGCAACTAACAACGCTATAAGAGGGCCGAGCGAAGCGGTAACATAGCCAATCAACGGTTTGCTAGGAAAGGATGGTTAGAGGCTGACACGGCAATATGGGTGGCATGATATAGCAAGTGGTAGGCATCGCAGCATAGGCATAGCAAAAGAGCGAGCAACTAGCATAGCAAAGATAGAAGTGATTTCGAGGGTATGGTCATCTTGCTCGCAATGTTCTCGAGTTGTCGAAAGCTTGATCCTCGAAAACGTTCTCAACAGGCTCCTCGTTCACGTACTCGCCTCCGACTCTACCCAAAGCAACAACACAAACAAAGGAACCACAATAAATCACGGTGCAATGCACAATCCACATGATGCAAAACATGACATGATATGCGAGATGCGATATGCAATGCTTATGTGCGCCCGGAAGGTAATGATGAACCAGGCATCAACTTGGCAAACCAAGCATGCCACTGAAAGATGAGATGATTTCGGTTGAAATCGATATAAAGATCACCGAAACGGATGCACGGTTTGGAAATGGCAAGCAAAACAAGAATGGCGCAAATCTGCCATTAACAGCATGATGCCACTTTGCAAGCAACAAATAATTAAGCTACTGCTCCCAAACGTAACAACAAAGCACATGGCAGTGATCTACACATGATGCTCGACAAAAGATGAGCACTGAGCTACGGCTAGTTCACATCATAACAGGTTCAAACAAGCATGGCAAAAATGCTCAAAGTAACAGGCTGGACATGGCAAAAACAGTAACAGGTTGCAATGTTCAGAGCATCAAAACTACATGCTACAGGAACTTAAAATAGCAAAACATGGCATGGCATGAATCTACTCAAAGCCTATTACAAAAGTCCCTTACTGACCATAAGCCAAAAAGGACTAGAAAATATAGTAACACTCATGTCAATATCGAAAGTCTTGTTAACAGATTCAGCAACTAGACATGTCAAAAACTGATAACGAGATGACATGTTTACAAGCTCAATGCACTCATTACAGAGCCTCAAATGATAAACTAAGCATACATACATCAAGAAGACATGACATAGAAGACATCCATGGCAAGAACACTAACATAGCATATACGGGTCAACCACAACATCCTAGGCAAAATTGAATAACACGTATACAATCTGCCAGGAATCATTTGATAGCAAAAGTAGAGCTCGATTGACTCAAGCTATGGCATCCCATAATTGCAAACAAAGGCATGGATGGATAGAGCAAGTCATGCTTTACAAAACACCCTTACTGAAGTATCTCAAAATATGCATAGATCTCTCGGTATCATCAAGCAAACATGGCATCAAAATCAGCTAAAACAGGGCTGAAATCAGCAACAACAGGACACCTACTTTGCATGCTTGTGCTAGTCACCACATAGATCACAAAAATACATGGCATATACCACTGGAAAGATGACATGGCATTTTACAAAACTCATGTAGGAACCAAATCCATAGGATGCACACATTAATCATAGCAAAATAACAAAAGTGCAACTCCTGATAAAAATCAGAAACTATCAGCACCTTGCACTCTTCCAACAGCATTTCGGGCAACAAGATGAGCTCAAATGAAAATGATGCAATGGAATGAAATGATCTACTCTTCGAGACGAACATTTTGACATATTATACGCGAAAAATGGATCTACGGATGCGAAGATATAGCAGGATGAAAATTGCCCAAAATTACAAGATGCAAAAGACTTAGTGAATAAAAAGAGGAGAGGAGATGAGGTCAACGGGTGGCGCGGCTCGAGGCCGGATCCGACGGATCGGGCGGTGGCGGCGGGCGCTGGCTTCGCCGGAGTAGGAGGGCGGCGGGCGGCTCGGTGGAGGTCGCCGAGCGGGCGCCGAGGCGGCGGCGCGAGGAGGCTGTGATGGCGCGGATCCGGCGGTGCGGGGCGGGGCGCTGGCTCCGGCGGACGGCGAGGGCGGCCGGAGCGGGCGGGCGGAGCGGGCGCGGCGAGGAGGCGCGCTGGGGGAGCTCCGGAGGGAGGCGACGGGAGGCGGGCGCGGCGCGGCGGCGGCGGCGGCCGGCCAGGCCCCATGGCTGGCTCTGGCCTCATGCGGGGCGGGAGCGGGGGCGGAGCGGGTGGCTGGGCCACGTGGCGGCGCGTGATAGGTCCGGGCGGCGGGGATCTGTCCGTGTGTGGGCGACGTGTCCGCATGGTGGGGCTTTTTAGGGTTTCGGAAGAGGATGATCCTAATTTCGGGAGGTTTGCTTAAATAGGCATAGAGGGAGCTAGGAGAGTCCAAATGAGGTGTAGTTTTTACCACACGATCGTGATCGAACGACGGAGAGCATGGAGGTGACTTAGATGGGTTATTGGGCTGTTTTGGAGGGTGTTGGGCTGCAACTTAAAAGAGGCCTTTATGAAGGTGCGGTTAGCCGTTGGAGTACCAAACGAACTCCAAATGATCCGAAACTTGACCGGTGGTCTCCGGGTGTTATACCAAGGCCACTAGACAAACCTCGGTCCATTTCGAGAAGGTTTAATACCCGCACACGGAAAAACGCAAAAGGGACCGCCGGGGAAGATAGGAGTGTCGGATTGCAAAACGGACAACGGGAAAAATGCTCGGAATCATGAGACGAACACGTATGCAAATGCAATGCACATGATGACATAATATAAAATGCATGACATGGACAAAATGCAAAAAGGAGAAAGCCCAACCACGGAGGGAATATCATATATCAATGCCGAAATGGCAAGAGTCGGAGTTACAATTATGGAAAGTTACTTCCGGGGTGTTACACCTCGACGCCCCCCGAGCCCTTTAGTTTGATTTGGGACATCCGCTTGCCCTTGAAGATCCGGATCTTCCTGTGGCAATGGATCCGCGGCCGCCTCCCGTCCGGCGTGGAGGTCCTTAAGCGTAATGGACCTGGGAACGGGATGTGCCCCTTGTGCGACACGGTGGAGGATGCTAACCACATCTTCTTCGCGTGCTCTACGGCTCAGTTCCTTTGGTCCTGTTTTCGCGAGACAGTTGGGGGCTAGTGGTGTAACACCAACTTCCCTGACCTACTTGCGGAAATTCACGCCTCCCCCCTTGCTACCGCCATATTAGATGGCTATGTGTTGGGGTCCTTGCCTGGACGCTTTGAACCGTTCGCAATAAGCTTATCATTCAGAAGGTCCCTCTTCGACGTGCTACTGACGCCATCTTTAAAATGTGTGGATACTTGCAGCTCTGGCGGCCGCTTAGCCGCCTCCAGGATCGGACGTCATCAACAACCTCATCACCGACCTTCGATCGATGGCCTTCCGCTTGGCGCCTCCGCTCCCCCCCCCTCCCCCGGAGCCCGACTAGATGCTTCGCCGCACCCCGCGTGTGCGTGCTTTCTGTCTTTTTCAGGGCTTGTTGAGCTGTGCCCTCAGCATCAACCCTTTGACTACTTGTTTGTGCTAGACCTTTGTGTGTGTGTGTGTGTGTTTGTGTGAACCTTGTTGGATGTTTGGCTTGGGCAGTTGCTTTATCTATAAAGCGGGGCGAAAGCCTTTTTCGATAAATAGGGCACCTTTTGCTCCAACAAGTCATGTATATTGGGCACGAAAACATCGAAACATTGCGAATTTAGTAAACATAATTTTAATACAAACTAAAAACATAGTTCCGATACAAACTAAAAGTAGTTCCAATACAGTGATTATTCGACTACAAACTATTGCAGATTACTCATCGGAGAGGCCGTCCCAGTCGACCTTGGAGCCTGACTCATTGCCCTCATTCTTCACCGAGTCCGAACTATCGAGCATGACCACTGTCCAAGGGCCATTCTTGTCCCCCTTCTTCCTCTTCTTCTCTCCTTCTTTGCCTTGTTCTACGACACATACAACTCGTACTTTGCCTGCGCCAGATGCGGATTTTCCGCCGCAAACCTCGCTGTAGGATTGAATAATTGGGAATATGCAGCGCATTGTATTGATCCATAGGGCAATTACATATATACACAAGAATACTTGACCTCCAAGACTCTATCTCTATGTACAAGGAAAGATATCAAGAGGAGGCAAGTATGGAAGTAAACATCCTATGTGATCGCATGTGATACAATGCCTATATTCCTACACCCTCCCTTGATCGAGCGTCGTCGAGTGAATTCCAAGACTCTTGCGAAAGGCTTGAATGAAGTAGTCGGAAGACCCTTGGTCATGATGTCGGCGATTGATGATCGGTCGGGACATGAACAACACGAAACTGTCCCAAGGCCACCTTCTCACGGACAAAATGAATATCCAACTCGATGTGCTTGGTGCGGCGATGATGAAACGAGCTTAGCCGAGAGATAAACAGCAGAGATGTTATCACAAAATACCACCGTGGCCTTCTCAATGACGCAATGGAGTTCTCCAAGGAGTTAGCGTAGCCAACAACATTCCGCAACAACATTGGCGACAGCTCGATATTCGCCTCAGACCGAACAAGAAGCGATGGGTTGTCGCTGACGACCATGACACAAGGGAATCACCAAGGTAGACGCAAAACCGGAGGTGGAGCAGCGGTATCGGGACAACCAGCCCGGTCGGCGTCGAGTAAGCAGCAATGTTGATGGTGGAACTGCTAGTAAGTCAAGCCCGTGAGAAGTGGTGCCACGGATGTAGCGAAGTAGTCGCTAACCATCCCCAATGAGTATCTCGTGGAGCATGCATGTGTAAGCAAACCTGCTGAACCGCATAGGCAATGTCCGGCGAGTCAATGTAAGATATCAAGGGCACCAAAGCAATGCTGCGGTAGAAGGTGGCATCGACACGGAGCACCAAGGTGGCTGAGATCTTGGATTTCGTGTCAACAGACGTCGAAGAAGGCTTGCAATTAGACATGGAAGCTCGATCAAGCTCCTCGGCATACCGTTCTTGCGAGAGAAAGAAACCGAAGCTGTCTTGCTGGACGGCTACACCGAGAAAAAATGGAGCGGTCCAAGATCCTTCATCTTGAACTTCGGCCAGACCGAGAGCGTGATGATCGACTGAAGAAACATCGGTGAGGAAGCCGTGAGCACAATGTCATCAACATATAGGAGCAAGTAAGCCATGTCCGAACCGTGATGAAGGACAAATAGGGAAGTGTCGGAGAGTGTCACGGAGAAACCAAGCCGGCGAAGAAAATCTCCAATGCGGGTATACCAGGCACGTGGAGCCTGTTTAAGTCCATAGAGACTTAGACAATAAGCACACATGCTCCGGGTGATCTGTGGTTTACAAAACCTGTAGGGTGAGCACAATAAACTCGTTCTGTAGCTCACCATGAAGAAAAGCATTGGAGACATCTAAGCGATGGGTGGCCAATGACGAGGCGGCAAGATGGAGTACAGGCGGACGGTAGCAGGCTTCACCACAGGGCTGAATGTCTCTCCAAAGTCAACACCGCGCTGTTGAGTGAATCCACGGACAACCCAACGGGCCTTGTATCGATCAAGAGAACCATCGGGTTTGAGCTTGTGACGGAAAACCCACTTGCCGGTGACGATGTTGTTACCACGAGGGCGAGGTACAAGGGTCCAAGTGTGGTTGGCCTGTAGAGCATCGAATTCCTCCTTCATCGCGACACCCCATGAAGGATCTCGAAGAGCTGCGCGAGCCGACACAGGCAGCGGTGACAATGCAACAGAGGCCACATGGGCCTGCTCATAGTCGTCATAGCGTCGTGAGGGCTGAAAGATGCCCTGTCGAGCACGAGTGGCCATGGTGTGCACAGACACGGCAGAGGGTCGCAACCACGGAGAACCATGAGTAACACATGGTGCGGGCGCCGATGAGGATGTCCAGGCGCTGAGGTCGTCGTCAGAGGCGGTCTCATCAACAACCGGCGCCGCCGTGGCAGCTGAAGTAGGCGAAGAAACGCCGGTCGTGGCAGCCGAAACACCAGGCGAAACAGCTGTCGTGGCAGCCGAATTGGCTGCAGGGGCTACCGAACCAGCGCCGTGGCAGCCAAACGTGGCGATGCTGGCGAGGGAGCCACGTGCATGACAGCGGACGGTGACGACGTTGGGGGCGCCCGAGGAGGTGAAGTAGAGGGCGCCCGAGGAGTCGATGAAGACGACGCCCGAGGAGGTGAAGTAGAGGGCGCCAGAGGAGTCACCGAAGACGGCGCCCGAGGTGGTGATGGGGCGACCATATCATGGCGGCCGGCCAGTGAGACCCGGCCTGGAGTGGCCGGGGCTGGCCGAGGTCCAGGGGGGCCGGCGGCCATGGACGGGAGCGCCATGCTCTCAATCGGAAGGAGCGCCTGGTCGGCCGGCGATGTAGACGATTCCTCCTGTTCCCTGAAAGGAAAAACACGCTCGTCGAAGATGACATGGCGTGATGTTAGTATGCGACGGGAGGCAGGATCATAACTGTTGGGGAACGTAGTAATTTCAAAAAAATTCCTACGAACACGCAAGACCATGGTGATGGCATAGCAATGAGAGGGGAGAGTGTCCGCCCACGCACCCTCGTGAGACCGAAAGCGAAGCGTTATAACAACGGTTGATGTAGTCGTGCGCCTTCAGGATCCGACCGATCCAAGCACCGAACGCACGGCACCTCCGAAGTTCGCACACGCTCAGCTCGATGACGATCCCGGACCGATCCAGCAAAGTGTCGGGATGAGTTCGTCAAGACGACGGCGTGGGACGATGATGATGCTCCACCGACGCAGGGCTTCGCCTAAGCTCCGCGACGATATGACTTCTCCGGCGCAGGGCTTCGCTTAAGCTCGCGACGATATGACCAAGTGGAATATAGTGGAAGGGGCACCGACATGGCTAAGGAACGATCCGTAGATCAACTTGTGTGTCATGGGGTGCCCCCTGCCCCCGTATATAAAGGAGCCAAGGGGGGGTGCGGCCAGCCCTAGGGAGGCGCGCCTTGAGGAGTCCTACTCCCACCGGGAGTAGGACTCCCCCCCCTCCTAGTTGGATTAGGATTGGAGGAGGGGGAAGAGGGAAGGGGCCGCCGCCCCCCCTCTCCTTGTCCTATTCGGACTAGAGGGGAGGGGGCGCGCGGCCTGCCTGGCCGGCCCTTCCTCTTCTCTCTTATGGCCCATCAAGGCCCATAGACCCCCCGGGGGGTTCCGGTAACCCCGGTGTTCCAGAACTTCTGCTTTCATCCGGAACCTTCCTAAGTCCAAACATAGGCTTCCAATATATCAATCTTTATGTCTCGACCATTTCGAGACTCCTCGTCATGTCCGTGATCACATCCGGACTCGAACAACCTTCGTACATCAATACTTATAAACTCATAATGAACTATCATCGAACGTTAAGCGTGCGGACCCTACGGGTTCGAGAACTATGTAGACATGACCTAGAACCATTCTCGGTCAATAACCAATAGCGGAACCTGGATGCCCATATTGGTTCCTACATATTCTACGAAGATCTTTATCGGTCAAACCGCATAACGATATACGTTGTTCCCTTTGTCATCGGTATGTTACTTACCCGAGATTCGATCGTCGGTATCCAATACCTAGTTCAATCTCGTTACCGGTAAGTCTCTTTACTCGTTCCGTAATACATCATCTCACAACTGACTCATTAGTTTCAATGCTTGCAAGGCTTATGTGATGTGTATTACCGAGAAGGCCCAGAGATACCTCTCCGACAATCGGAGTGACAAAACCTAATCTCGATTCATGCCAACTCAACATATACTTTTGGAGACACCAGTAAAGTACCTTTATAATCACCCGCACGCCAGACGTTTGGTAGCACACAAAGTGTTCCTCCGTAAACGGAGTTGCATAATCTCATAGTTGCAGGAACTTTGTATAAGTCATGAAGAAAGCATAAGCAACATACTAAACGATCAAGTGCTAAGCTAACGAAATGGGTCATGTCAATCACATCATTCTCCTAATGATGTGATCCCATTAATCAAATGACAACACATGTCTATGGTTAGGAAACATAACCATCTTGATCAATGAGCTAGTCTTGTAGAGGCATACTAGTGACTATCTGCTTGTCTATGTATTCACACATGTATTATGTTTCCGGTTAATACAATTCTAGCATGAATAATAAACATTTATCATGATATAAGGAAATAAATAATAACTTTATTATTGCCTCTAGGGCATATTTCCTTCATCTCCCACTTGCACTAGAGTCAATAATCTAGATTACACAAGAATGATTCTAACACCCATGGAGTCTTGGTGCTGATCATGTTTTGCTCGTGGAAGAGGCTTAGTCAACGGTCCGCAACATTCAGATCCGTATGTATTTTGCAAATCTCTATGTCTCCCACTTGGACTTGGTCCCGAATGGAATTGAAGCGTCTCTTGATATGCTTGGTCCTCTTGTGAAATCTGGATTCCTTTGCCAAGGCAATTGCACCAAGATTGTCACGAAGATCTTCATTGGTCCCGATGCACTAGGTATGACACCTAGATCGGAAATGAACTCTTTCATCCAGACTCCTTCATTTGCTGCTTCCAAGCAGCTATGTACTCCGCTTCACATGTAGATCCCGCCACGACGCTTTGTTTAGAACTGCACCAACCGACAACTCCACCGCTTAATAAAAATACGATCCGGTTTGCGATTTAGAATCGTCCGGATCGGTGTCAAAGCTTGCATCGACGTAACCATTTACGACTAGCTCTTTGTCACCTCCATATACGAGAAACATATCCTTAGTCCTTTTCGTATTTCAGGATGTTCTTGATCGCTGTCCAAATGATCCACTGGATTACTTTGGTACCTTCCCGCCAAGCTTACAGCTAAGCATACGTCGTGTCCGGTACACAGCATTGCATACATGATAGAGCCTATGGCTGAAGCATAGGAACATTTTCATTTTCTCTATCTTCTGCATTGTGGTCGGGCATTGAGTCCGACTCAATCTTACACCTTGTAATACTGGTAAAAACCTTTCTTTGCTCGATCCATTTTGAACTTCTTCAAAACTTTATCAAGGTATGTGCTTTGTGAAAGTCCAATTAAGCGCCTTGATCTATCTCTATAGATCTTGATGCCCAATATGTAAGCAGCTTCACCGAGGTCTTTCATTGAAAAACTTTTATTCAAGTATCCTTTATGCTATCCAGAAATTCTATATCATTTCCAATCAACAATATGTCGTCCACATATAATATCGTAAATGCTACTGAGCTCCCACTCACTTTCTTGTAAATACAAAGCTTCTCCAAAAGTCTCAGATAAAACCATATGCTTTGATCACACTATCAAAGCGCTTATTCCAACTCCGAGAGGCTTGCACTGCACCATAAATTGATCGTTGAGCTTGCATACTTTGTTAGCACCCTTTGGATCAACAAAACCTTCTGGTTGCATCATATACAACTCTTCTTCTAGAAATCCATTCAAGAATGCAGTTTTACATCCATTTGCCAAATTTCATAATCATAAAATGCGGCAATTGCTAACATGATTCGGACAGACTTAAGCATCGCACTGGTGAGAAAGTCTCATCGTAGTCAACCCCTTGAACTTGTCGAAAACCTTTTGCAACAAGTCGAGCTTTGTAGACAGATTACATTACCATCGGCGTCGTCTTCTTCTTAAAGATCCATTTATTTCAATAGCTTGCCGATCATCGGGCAAATCTACCAAAGTCCATACTTTGTTCTCATACATGGATCCCATCTCGATTTCATGGCTTCAAGCCATTTTGTGGAATCTGGGCTCACCATCGCTTCTTCATAGTTCGTAGGTTCACCATGATCTAGTAGCATGACTTCCGAATAGGATTACCGCGTCACTCAGTGCGGATTTTATTCTGGTTGATTTCTGAAGTTCAAGTGACAACTTGATCTCAAGTTTCATGATCTTCATCATTATCTTCCTCGCTAACTGGTGTAGGTGTTACGTAAACTGATTTCGTGATGAACTACTTTCCAATAAGGGAGCTGGTATTATTACCTCATCAAGTTCCACTTTCCTCCCACTCACTTCTTTCGAGAGAAACTCCTTTCTAGAAAGGATCCATTCTTAGCAACGAATGTCTTGCCTTCGGATCTGTGATAGAAGGTATACCCAATTGTCTCCTTTGGGTATCCTATGAAGACACATTTTCCGATTTGGGTTCAAGCTTATCAGGTTGAAGTTTTTCACATAAGCATCGCAACCCCAAACTTTCGTAAACGACAACTTTGGTTTCTTGCTAAACCATAGTTCATAAGGCGTCGTCTCAATGGATTTTGACGGTGTCCTATTTAACGTGAATGCGGCCGCCTCTAAAGCATAACCCCAAAACGATAGCGGTAAATCGAAATAGACATCATAGATCGCACCATATCTAGTAAAGTACGATTATGACGCTCGACACACCATTACGTTGAGGTGTTCCGGTGGCGTGAGTTGCGAAACTATTCCGCATTGCTTCAAATGTAGACCAAACTCAGAACTCAAATATTCTCCTCCACGATCAGATCGTAGAAACTTTATTTTCTTGTTACGATGATTTTCAACTTCACTCTGAAATTCTTTGAACTTTTCAAATGTTTCAGATTTATGCTTCATCAAGTAGATATACCCGTATCTCGCTTAAATCATCTGTGAAGGTGAGAAAATAACGATATCCGCCACGAGCTTCAACATTCATTGGACCACATACATCTGTATGTATGATTTCCAATAAGTCTGTTGCTCTCTCCATACAACCGAGAACGGTGTTTTAGTCATCTTGCCCATGAGGCACGGTTCGCAAGTACCAAGTGATTCATAATCAAGTGATTCCAAAAGTCCATCTGTATGGAGTTTCTTCATGCGTTTTACACCGATATGACCTAAACGGCAAGTGCCACAAATAAGTTGCACTATCATTATCAACTCTGCATCTTTTGGCTTCGACATTATGAATATGTGTATCACTACTCGTCGAGATTCAACAAGAATAGACCATTCTTCAAGGGTGCATGACCATAAAAGATATTACTCATATAAATAGAACAACCATTATTCTCTGATTTAAATGAATAACCGTCTCGCATCAAACAAGATCCAGATATAATGTTCATGCTCAACGCCGGCACCAAATAACAATTATTTAGGTCTAAAACTAATCCCAAGGTAGATGTAGAGGTAGCGTGTCGATCGCGATCACATTGACTTTGGAACCATTTCCCACGCAAGATCGTCACCTCGTCCTTTGCGGTGCTCGCCTATTCCGTAGTCCCTGCTTTGAGTTGCAAATATTAGCAATGTAACCAAGATCAAATACCAGTGCTACTACGAGCTCTAGTAAGGTACACATCAATAACATGTATATCACATATACCTTTGTTCACCTTGCCATCCTTCTTATCCGCCAAATACTTGGGGCAGTTCCGCTTCAAAGGTCCAGTTTGCTTGCAAGTAAAACACTCGATTTCAGTGCTTAGGTCCAGACTTGGGTTTCTTCTCTTGATCAGCAACTTTCTTGCTGTTCTTTTGAAGTTTCCTTCTTCTTTCCTTTGCGCTTTTATTGAAACTAGTGGTCTTGTTGACCATCAACACTTGATGCTCTTTCTTGATTTCTACCTCCATGCTTTTAGCATTGCGAAGAGCTCAGAATTGTCTTATTCATCCCTTGCATATTATAGTTCATCACGAAGCTCTTGTAGCTTGGTGGCGATGATTGGAGAATTTCATCAATGACACTATCATCCGGAAGATTAACTCCCAGCTGAATTAAGTGATTATTATACCTGGACATTTTGAGTATGTGCTCACCGATGTAACTATTCTCCTCCATCTTGCAGCTATAGAACTTATTGGAGACTTCATATCTCTCAATCCGGCATTTGCTTGAAATATTAACTTCAACTCTGGAACATCTCATATGCTCCATGACGCTCAAAACGTCGTTGAAGACCCGGTTCTAAGCCGTAAAGCATGGCACACTTGAACTATAGAGTAGTCATCACTTTGCTCGCCAGACGCTCACAACTTCGGCGTTGTTCTTCAAAGAGTTCGGCACCCAGCGGTGCTTCCGGGACGTAATTCTTACATGCAGCAATGAGGATAATCCTCGTTACGGACCCAGTCCGTGTAATTGCTACCATCATCTTTCAACTTTGCTTTCTCAAGGAACGCATTAAAATTCAACGGAACAAAAAGACGAGCCATCTATCTACAAAGAAACATAGACAAGCAAAATACTATCAGTACTAAGTTCATGATAAATTTAAGTTCAATTAATCATATTAAAAACTCCCACTTAGAGACATCTCTCTAGTCATCTAAGTGTTTACGTGATCCAAATCAACTAAACCATGTCCGATCATCACGTGAGATGGAGTAGTTTCAATGGTGAACATCACTATGTTGATCATATCTACTATATGATTCACGCCGACCTTTCGGTCTCCGTGTTCCGAGGCCATATCTGCATATGCTAGGCTCGTCAAGTTTAACTCGAGTATTCTGCGTGTGCAAAACTGGCTTGCACCCGTTGTAGATGGACGAGAACTTATCACACCCGATCATCACGTGGTGTCCGGGTACTACTGAACTTTTAGCAACGGTGCATACTCGTGGAGAACACTTCTTGATAATTTTAGTGAGAGATCATCTTATAATGCTACCGTCAATCAAAGCAAGATAAGATGCATAAAGGATAAACATCACATGCAATCAATATAAGTGATATGATATGGTCATCATCATCTTGTGCTTGTGATCTCCATCTCAAGCACCGCCATGATCACCATCGCCACCGCGCGACACCTTGATCTCCATCGTAGCATCGTTGTCGCCTCGCCAACTATTGCTTCTACGACTATCGCTAATGCTTAGTGATAAAGTAAAGCAATTACATGGCTTTTGCATTTCATACAATAAAGCGACAACCATATGGCTCCGCCGCCGATTGCCGATAACTCGGTTACAAAACATGATCATCTCATACAATAAAATATAGCATCACGCCTTGACCACATCACATCACAACATGCCCTGCAAAAACAAGTTAGACGCCCTCTACTTTGTTGTTGCAAGTTTTACGTGGCTGCTACGGGCTGAGCAAGAACCGTTCTTACCTACGCATCAAAACCACAACGATAGTTTGTCAAGTTGGTGCTGTTTTAACCTTCGCAAGGACCGGGCGAGCCACACTCGGTTCAACTAAAGTGAGAGAGACAGACACCGCCGGTCACCTTTAAGCAACTAGTGCTCGGAGCGGTGAAACCAGTCTCGCGTAAGCGTCACGCGTAATGTCGGTCCGGGCCGCTTCATCTCACAATACCGCTGAACCAAAGTATGACATGCTTTGGTAAGCAGATGACTTATATCGCCCACAACTCACTTGTGTTCTACTCGTGCATATGACATCAACGCATAAAACCAGGCTCGGATGCCATGTTGGGGAACGAGTAATTTCAAAAATTTCCTACGAACACGCAAGACCATGGTGATGGCATAGCAACGAGAGGGAGAGTGTCCGCCCACGCACTCGTGAGACCGAAAGCGGAAGCGTTATAACAACGCTGTTGATGTAGTCGACGTCTTCACGATCCGACCGATCCAAGCACCGAACGCACGACACCTCCGAAGTTCGCACACGCTCAGCTCGATGACGATCCCGGACCGATCCAGAAAGTGTCGGGATGAGTTCCGTCGACGACGACGGCGCAGGACGATGATGATGCTCCACCGACGCAGGGCTTCGCCTAAGCTCCGCGACGATATGACTTCTCCGCGCAGGCTTCGCCTAAGCTCTCATGACGATATGACGAAGTGGAATATAGTGGAAGGGGCACCGCACACGGCTAAGGAACGATCCGTAGATCAACTTGTGTGTCATGGGGTGCCCCCTGGCCCCGTATATAAAGGAGCCAAGGGGGGGTGCGGTCAGCCCTAGGGGAGGCGCGCCTGGAGGAGTCCTACTCCCACCGGGAGTAGGACTCCCCCCTCTCCTAGTTGGATTAGGATTGGAGGAGGGAAGAGGGAAGGCGCCCCCTCTCCTTGTCCTATTCGGACTAGAGGGGGGAGGGGGGCGCGCGGCCTGCCTGGCCGGCCCTTCCTCTTCTCTCTTAAGGCCCATCAAGGCCCATAGACCCCGGGGTTTCGTAACCCGGTGTTCCTAATAACTTCTGCTTTCATCCGAACCTTTCCTAAGTCCAAACATAGGCTTCCAATATATCAATCTTTATGTCTCAACCATTTCGAGACTCCTCGTCATGTCCGTGATCACATCCGGACTCAACAACCTTCGTACATCAATACTTATAAACTCATAATGAACTGTCATCGAAGCGTTAAGCGTGCGGACCCTACGGGTTCGAGAACTATGTAGACATGACCTAGAACCATTCTCGGTCAATAACCAATAGCGGAACCTGGATGCCCATATTGGTTCCTACATATTCTACGAAGATCTTTATCGGTCAAACCGCATAACGATATATCGTTGTTCCCTTTGTCATCGGTATGTTACTTACCCGAGATTCGATCGTCGGTATCCAATACCTAGTTCAATCTCGTTATCGTAAGTCTCTTTACTCGTTCCGTAATACATCATCTCACAACTAACTCATTAGTTGCAATGCTTGCAAGGCTTATGTGATGTGTATTACCGAGAAGGCCCAGAGATACCTCTCCGACAATCGGAGTGACAAAACCTAATCTCGATTCATGCCAACTCAACATATACTTTTGGAGACACCTGTAAAGTACCTTTATAATCACCCGCTTACGTTGTGACATTTGGTAGCACACAAAGTGTTCCTCCGTAAACGGAGTTGCATAATCTCATAGTTGCAGGAACTTTGTATAAGTCATGAAGAAAGCATAAGCAACATACTAAACGATCAAGTGCTAAGCTAACGAAATGGGTCATGTCAATCACATCATTCTCCTAATGATGTGATCCCATTAATCAAATGACAACACATGTCTATGGTTAGGAAACATAACCATCTTCGATCAATGAGCTAGTCTTGTAGAGGCATACTAGTGACTATCTGTTTGTCTATGTATTCACACATGTATTATGTTTCCGGTTAATACAATTCTAGCATGAATAATAAACATTTATCATGATATAAGGAAATAAATAATAACTTTATTATTGCCTCTAGGGCATATTTCCTTCAATAACATCGATAGCCGCGATGGTCGGGAGGGTAGCCTAAGAAAACACAAGCAACAGATCGAGGGGCAAGCTTATGTTGAGCGGTGGTAGAGGTGTTAGGATAACACAGACAATCGAAAACACGAAGGTGTTGATACTCAGGAGGAAAACCAAAGAGAAGCTCATGCGGTGTTTGATGGTGGCGAGGACGACAAGGACGAAGATTGAGTAGGTACGTGGCAGTGTTAAGAGCTTCAACCCAAAATCGAGGAGGAAGATGAGCATGAAATAACATAGTACGGACACTATCATTCAAAGTCCGAAGAATGCGTTCGGCGCGGCCATTCTGTTGAGAGGTATATGGACAAGAAAGCCGAAAGTGAATGCCGTGAGAAGCAAAGAAATCACGAGACGCATTATTATCAAATTCCTTGCCATTATCCGTTTGAAAACTCAAAATATTGCGCTAAAACTGCGTAGCAACAAACGCATGAAAATGAGAGAGAAGCGGAAAAACTTCAGATTTGCAACGTAATGGAAAAGTCCAAGTATAGTGAGAAAAATCATCAAGAATGACAAGATAATAGAAAAACCGAGACACTTTTTATTGAGATGTCCATACATCGCAATGCATAAGAGCAAAAGGGAAAGTAGCTTGAGAATCTGACTGTTTGAAAGGTAACCTAACGTGCTTGCGCAACCTACAAGCATGACATGTTGTAGACATAGCTTTACTACAGGAAAACTCAAAAGACGATAATGTTTTGGAGAGAGCAGCGTGTCCGGATGTCCAAGCCGTTGGTGCCAAAGATCGGAGGTCTCAAAGAAGGAGAGCTTGAGGCCGGATGCAAGTGGATAGAGTTCATCGGGCTGTCACATCGCAGAATCACTAGTCGTGTGTGAAGGTCCTTGACAGAAAAACCAAACATGTCAAACTCAACAGTAATGGGATTTTCACGAGTAAGGCGACGAACGGAAATCAAATTTTTAATGATATTAGGAGTAATGACAACATTACGAAGATGAATAGGAAAAGAAGATGTGGGAAAAGAAACGCCACGGTGTGGGTGATCGGAGAGAATCCCCATTACCGATGATGACACGGGTGGAAGTAGAATATGGTTGAGAGTGAGAAAGGATACCGGATGGTTCTCCATATGCGAGGTAGCACCGTGTCAAGGAACCGATCAGCCCACCGCCGCCACCATTGATGGAGAGATTGTTGAGGGCGGCGTGTAGTTGCGTTGGTCCCAAGTCAAGGTTGATGAAGAGGCGGCACCCGCGACAGCTGTGGTAAACGGGACCGGAGGGTAACATTGCGGGGCCACCGCCCTAGCTGGGCCAAGATACGCATGCGCGCGAAGAAGCGCTGGTCGAGGCCCGAGCAGGCCGGCACCGGGCGACGCTTGATTCGGGGCCAGCTGCGAACATCCCCGCTGTGGGGTAGCCACCGAGAGGCCATGCTGGGGTGTTGCGTCCGTCCGGAAGAGGAGTCGTCGTGCCGCTAGGGCCGGCAGGAGGAGCGGCCTGCTTCTTCTTCTTGTCGCGATTGCGGCCGCCATTGGGAGAGGGCGCAGCAGGGGCACCGTGGGCGACTGGACGTGGTGGAGTCGGAGCAGTAGTGACCGGGCGGGACTGACCGGCGATGAGAGCCGTCAGCCGGGCGTGGTGACCGCCACGGGAGAGGCGGCGCTCCTCCTGAAGAAGAACACCACGGGCCCGCGCGAAGGTGAGGCCGGTGGGGTTGACGGTGAGCGCCGCAATGCAATGGCCAAAGTCGTCGTTCAGCCCGTTGATAAGAGCCAGCAGCATGTCTTGGTCAGAGACCGGCGAGCCGACGCCCCGAAGAGTGTCGGAGAGACACTTGAGACGGCTGCAGAAGGCGGTGACGGAGAGGTCACCCTGAACGATGTTGTGAAACTCCCACTTGGCGAAGATGGCGCGCTGTAGACGGTTGTCGAGGAAGAGCTCGGAGATGACCGTCCATGCGTTGGCGGCGGTGTCGGAGGGCCTGATGATGATGTGCAGGATGTCAGGAGAGACGGTGGTGTAGAGCCACGAGACGATGCACTAATCGATTTGGGTCCACTCAACATCAGCGAACATCATTAGAGCATTGGTCGACCCATCAACATGATCGACGAGACCGAGCTTGCGGAAGGTGAGGTGAAAAAAAGTTTGCCAGATCGAGAAGTTGGACTCATCGAAGCTAAGGGTGACAGGAACATGGCTGCGGATGTTGATGAGTTGCACGGCGGTGGCGCTAGGGGCGGCTGGTTGAGTGGAGTCAGCGAAGGGGTTGGAGCTGGGGGTGGAGCCAGATGGGGTGGAGTGGCTTGAGGAGGGGTTGGAGGCGAAGGGATTGGAGCCGGGGTTGGAGAAGAAGTCACCGAAGGGATCCATGGCTACGGCGGCTGATGAGGACAGCAGCAGCTAGGGCGTCAGGTGGGGGTGTGGTTCAGGCGTGAGCAGCGGAAAAAGGTCACGGGAAAGAGAAAACTGATACCATGTAGGATTGAATAATTGGGAATATGCTGCGCATTGTATTGATCCATAGGGCAATTACATATATACACAAGAATACTTGACCTCCAAGACTCTATCTCTATGTACAAGAAAAGATATCAAGAGGAGGCAAGTATGGAAGTAAACATCCTATGTGATCGCATGTGATACAATGCCTATATTCCTACACTCGCCATCGCAGCCTCATTCCATCGATGGGCGTCACATTGATCAAGAACAATATGTGTCTCGTTCTTCTCCACGACGACCGTCATCTCAATGTTGGGACCGATGAACTCCGTGTCGGCCTGGTTGTCGATCTCTAGGAAGTTCAAGTGGGGCTTCAGCTGCCCAAGATGCCAACAAGCCTTGTCGAAGGCTTAGGCGACGATGTCCGGATCGTCCCACGTGCCAAGCTAGTAGCACACACCGTCATGCATGATCTCGGCGAGTAACGGCCGTATGCACGTCGTGGAAGCCGGTGGAGCTCCTTGGGCGGTGGCACGGCAACATCGCAGTGGAGGTTGAAATGGGACGGAGAGAGGCGGGCAGAGGCTGGATCTGTGGTGGTGGTGGTGTGGGGGGGGAGGCACTCGGGTGAGGTTTTAGTGCATGCGGCTACAGCCGTTCTTTGCGTTTCCCGGTTGCCGCAAATTTGCATCATTGTATGATGTTTTTACGTCAAGCCCTAAAATTGGACCACACAAATTTACATATACATGACCTCTTGGAGCTAAAAGAAAATTAGGCACGGTGATGCAAAAAATAATTTTTACATCAAATGCTTTATTATACATCACCTGTTGAAGATGCTTCATCAATGCGCTAATAGATTTCGTGGGGTCGTGTCTGTGCGTGTTGAGTGGGTACCCGACAACCGGAGATTTTGATTCTCGTCCCTCACATGCTGCGTACAGTCGTACGCGACGTTCTAGCGCTATACCGTAGCAAGATAGTATGAACGTTCATCATAGCTTGCTCGATCACTGGAACATAAGCATGCCATGTGGCTAGTAAATGAGCCCGGAAGCGCGCATAGCGAAGGAACGCGCTCCACTGGTGGTATAAATAGCGCAACCGGCTCCTTCATTTTGCACATCGTCCCGCACATAATTGTCCGCAGCGATGGCGAAGAACAGAGTAGCTCTCCTCTCGGCCGTGCTGTTGCTGGTGATTGTTTCCGCTGCTGGGAGAGATGTTCCTCCAGTACCCCCCAAGGACAACGTCCTGCGCGACATCCCCCACCCAGGTATGGCAGCATCGCTCACCCGCTTTGATTCGTTGCAATTCTTCCCTGCGCAGACTGACCTTTTCATTTACTATACTTTTTTTTTTTTTTTTTGCGGGTGTTCATTTACTATACTCATGAACCTGTGTAACCGAGTTCGTCTCTTTCTTAATCAGGGCAAAAAGCTGGCTTCACCGAGGCCAAGGGATTCGCTAACGTGGGGCCAATAAACCATCCTATCTGGAGGCCACCATGCGCTTCCAAGGTCGTGGTGCGCTCAAGCCGAGACATTGGCAAAGAAGAAAGGCTTTGTTGAGAGACCAAGTGCTACGTTACTACTCCCTCCGTAAACTAATATAAGAGCGTTTAGAATACTAAAGTAGTGATCTAAACGCTCTTATATTAGTTTACAGAGGGAGTAGCTTCGATATCCCGGTCCTGCATCCAGAACTGCCTTGAACATCTGGAGCGTTATATCTGATTCTGAAATAAAGGAGGACGAGGGATCGATTTACATATGTGTACACGTGTTCTGCTGTGTGGTGTGATAAATCGATCTATCTATATATAAATAATCTCATATATGGAAGTATATATGAAAGACTGTCGTAACACTAGTGACTCCACACTTATCTATTATATCTTCTCAGCAGTTCGTATATTATCTAACAACCGCTGTCAAATAAACAACTTGTGTAAAGCTGGTCTTCCTAGTAGTGCTAAGAACTTAAGATGGCCTTGCAATATTATTAGGTTTGGAAACACTTGTATAACTGAGATGTGAAAATTGAGCTTGAGGCAACGATCTGCCTCATAGATCTTGCCATGATAGCTTACCTCTTTCTTATGGAGGAAGTTTAGCCCAGAAGTTCTTGATTGGAGAGGGTTGGAGAAGAGATAAGGTATCATGGTTGATTCTGATCCAGAAGTTGTTAGGAGGCTGGCACTGGTTAGGAATTTGTTGCATATATTAAGGACACAAACGTAAAGAAGTACGAACATGTGAAAAGTAGACGAACTAAGATGTCATTTGATGCTCAAACCTAACAGATTAGCAATTTATATCGAGCTGGTCAAGTGCCAAAAGTTAAACTGAATAAGACGTTACATGTTGTTTTAGGGACAAAAGCAATGGCCAATGGTCTCTTACAGGAACTGCTGAAGTAAATGAGTAACATCCACTAGATGCCCCGAAATGGTAGGAAGCAGCCTGGGCCGTCCAAGTAACTCCACTAATTCCCTTTCAAGTCTGCTGAACTGGCAGGGAAAGATTAACCAATACTCCTACATGCTACAAGTGTACCACTGCTATGTACTCCCTCCGTCCCATAATATAAGAGTGTTTTTTACACTAGTGTAGCGTAAAAAACGCTCTTATATTATGGGATGGAGGGAGTAACTGTCAAGAACAGATCTCAAAATGTTTCTAATATTACAAATTACGATTTAGGAGTTGCGGTTCCGTCCTCTTTGGAAGTAAAAACACAGAAAAAAAGGGAGCAATGAAACAAAGGGAAACTATTTAAGCTAGTATATATATATATAACCAGCTGATATGTAACATTCTGGAAACTTATGCGTGAAAATCAAGGATGAATCAGTTGGCACAGTAAATTATTCAAGAAGAGGTCTGGTCAATTTCGACTTAACCTCATTACTTCTGTAATAACTATCAGTAAATCATGGGGCAAAATATATTTAAAATCATAAGGGATTTCAACTGGATAGATCCAGTGCACCATTCAAGCCCGTTGTAGAACTCACTGTCTTTGCTAGGGCCGTAGAAATCTCTTTGTGACGGCTAAAATCAAAAACCTTTTTCAACGCATATCTTCTGTCTTTTGAATCTGAAGTTGTTGCTTCATCCCATGTATGACAAGAAAGCAAGAACGGTTTGCATGATACTACATAAAACTATGAAAGCAGAAGCTATCGCAGCAAAACCTACCCATGGATTGCTGAAATGATTGTGCCACAGCCATGCCATCCACCTATTAATACGACTCTGGTAGTGTGCTTCCATGGCACAGCATAATGATTTCAGGTAGTGTTCACCATCGAAGTCAAACGCCACATACTCAAAGAGCTTGGTGAAGAGAGTCGATACATCCTCATCACTTTCCATCTGGTGCACGATAGTCCCTTTCTGAGCAAGAAGCGTAACATCAGCAGCCGTACTAGTAAGCTGGGACATGAGCACAATATATGCAGTGACGTCATCCCCAACTTGAGGACATGTTTGCTCAAAAGCTACTAGGTTTCTGAAAAGCAAAGAAGACTTGTCATCGATTGGCAAACATGGCATTTCCATGAGACCTTTTCTGAATCTAACGTCCAATAAAGAATGAGGATTATCTTCAACAAACTCCCTTTTTTTGAACTGCATTCCTGCTTCATGATATTCCACAGCTCTACGCCACCGATTACCCTGCTGCATTAAATTAAACCAATCTAGCTCATGGAACTTATTTTGATCCCGTCCAAAAGTGAAGATCTTGCGGCTAATCTCAACTATAAAATGGAAGCGATGAGAATTTGTAGCATACCAGTGATGGTCATCGTCCAGCTTGTGACTACATTTCAGGTACTTATGACACAGGTGTAGCAGATGGTAAAAATCTTCTGGCCTATTTGCCTCAGTTATTACTTTAGGGAAATTGTAAAGAATGCCTTCCATGAACTCAGAAATGCTATTGGTAAGCAATGAAGTGACTGCTACATTACGTGAGAAGAGCTGATAAATTGTCTTGATAATGAAGAAGGGAATTTGGTTCTCCAGCAAAAGTAGGTCATAGACAGCAGAACTGTCATACCATTCTACAGTACCGCTATCATTCTCCTGGTTATGGCTATTAGTCTCTTTACCAATTTGATTTAGTTCAATGTCAACTGCTGTGTGCCCACTCACAGTTTGGCAGCAGACTGCATCCATGTGGCTCAAGTTTGTTGCTTCCGTCCTCCTCTCGTCTATCACGTTTTCCTTCAACTGTTTACCATTAATGGAAGCTCCTCGTGCGTGCACGCCACCAAGGTACACAAGAATAAAGCAGCTATCTAACAGAAGCATCTGCAGGAAAACTCTACTATCCATGTTTATCTCCTCGGTGTAATAGCCTCTTGCTTCCTTCTCCAGTACAGAAATCAAGCTCAGGTACTCACGCAAGCTAACTTCACAGTTTAGTTTAAGAACATAGTCTAGACATATCCACTTCTCCGTTTCCATGGCTAGAAGTGGCAGTTCTGAATGGTGATACGGCCCAATTGAGAGAACACTCGGCTCATACGCATTAACGTCAGTTTGCCGAATACGATAGACTATCTTGCATATCAGGCAGCACCTGTTTCCTCTTCCACGATCCTCGGCCTGTGACATGAAATGATTTAAATCTGTCCTCATGGAAATGACCAACTCATCAACGTCAACATCATAGCTACTGTCATATTCTTCAGTCACCATGTCTGTTAAAATTAAAGACAAATAGTTACGTCCAAGGAGAAAGTCACCTGGTTCCAATCATTAAAAGGTGGAAAAGAAAGTAAGCAATAAGAACAAAGATTACAATGGAAAAAAGATCTCAAAGTATTTCTTATGCACCAGCACAGTATATATCAGACTGTAAACGTCAACAGATTATTTTTAGAAACATGTCATAGCAGGATCCATTCGTCTGCAGGCAAACAACTGTCAGATCCACCAGCACTGGTTTTTGGCCAGCACTATAGCATATAACTTAATGCCAAGGGAAAATATGCCAAGAATCAGCTGCAAACAGCAGCTGAACAAGCCTGGATGGTTCGAGGAATCTGGAAACTAATGTAGTTACAATACCAGTTTATCTCTAAAACTGTAACGATGCTATGAAAATGCTTTGTTCAGATCAAATATGGACTTGAAACCATTCGACGATAGCATAAAACAATTAATCAGCTCAGATTGGCTAGGTGGTAGGGGCTTAATGGGATACATATGAATTAAATCAAATACCTTCGGATGGGCATGGATTTTAATTAAACTTCCTTACCTATATGTAGGTAGTGGGGACTGGGACTAAATTCTTGGTTTACAGCCTTTAAAACGGACGAGATGCCCTGAACCCCAGAAGTTGTTTATACTTGCACATATTATGGAGGCACAGGCCTCCTCCACTCAACCAATTCACCATAAAACGTGTCGAAGCGCCAGAGATCAAAATACCCCTTTCCAGATTCGCATGTCAGATGGATTAACCCGGCTGAAATCAAAAGCGGCAGAGAAAATTTCAGAATATCCATACACGAGGCCTACATCTATTTAATTCTTATTGTATTTTTGGGCTGGATTTAACCAAGGAGAAAATGTCCGTCGAAAGGCGCGTACCCGAGGCGGCTCGTCCGCGGCGGCGGGAGGGAGAAGTGACCGTCCGACGAGGGGCCCAAAACCTAGCTTCTGGAATTTGCGAGGAGGAAGAATGGCGGGTAGCGAAGGATCGAGGCACGCTGGAAATGGGACAGGAATCTGTCAGTGGTTCGTGAAGGAATGTTTTGGTCGGGGAACGAGGCGGATGATCCTACATCTTCGGGAGTTCATGTGACGGTTATGGACGCAGCTTCAGTGCCTTTGTGAAGCAAAGGCTCAGAGCGCCTTAGCCTACAATATCAGCCCCTCATTCTATATTCAATGGATAGGATTCACTCAAGTCCAAAAAGGCCCAGCTTTAGTAGTTTCAGCGGAGAGACGAGGCGGGGCGAGGCGTTTTCGCGGGGGCGGCATCCAGTTCTCCCGCGCGGCCGCGACGGAGGCGAGGATTTGGCAGGGGAGCCGCCGTCCCCGAGCTTGCGCGCGGCGTCGCGGCGCGGAGCTGCTCGTAGGTGAAGGCCCGGTTGCTCGGGAGGACTGGGACGCCTGCTGCAACGCGCGGCCGCCCTCCCCCTTGCCGCGGATGTGGCGGACTGCGATGGCGACGCAGAGGTAGAGCAGGAGCACGGCCAGCAGCGACGCGGCGGCGACGAGCGCGGTGGTGAGCACGCGGCCTCGCGCCACCGCTGCCAGCACCGCCGCCGCTCTTGACCTGGTGCTGGTGGGCGTGCGGGTGCGGGGGAGGAGGGGGCTCGTGGTCACCGAGCCGGGACGTGGCCGGCGGCGGGAGCGCGGCAGCCAGGAGAAGGAGGAGCAGGAGTCGCCGTTTCGCCGGAGGTAATTCTGATTCTAGTCGAATTTTACTGCAGCCAAGCTCAAACCGTGAGCACCTAATTATTCAGAAGTTGAGATGATGCTTTCACTAGTAGTAATGCTTTGACATTTTTACGGGATTACATGGTTCTGCAAGTTGTAGTAATTCTTTTGACCAGTCCAGATCACACACACCAGATATAATACATGGCTGTGCAAGTTCAGATCACACACCACACACGCACACACCAGATATTAAGAAGTAGAGTAATCTGAATTTTGTAGTACTCGTGAAAGAACACTAACTAATATTCAGATATACTACTAGTGCAATATTAGTATTAGTAATTGTTTCAAGTTTAAAATAGCCTACTCTACAGAATGTTGTGTGCTATTAGAAAATGCACTTGATTGCGTTGGTCCACAGTTGGAGGAAAAACTCAATGCATCTACTAGTGCTATGAATGAACCAAGTAATGACCAAGAAAATGCTGACCCAAATGTGCAGGAAAGAGATGACTTGCTAAGAGCTGCTAAACTGAAGAAAAAGGAGGTTCAGCCCAAAAATTCAAAGAGAAAGAAAAATTGGCTTGATAGGTTGCACAAGCCCAAGCGCAAGGCAACTAAACCTGTTGTTTCGACCAAGAAAGGACCAAAAGTAGGAGTGCGGTTTTCTGTAGCTCAGGCTACACGGTACCCCTTATCTTTGCCATCCATTTATGCATCAAGATCCGTGCAGAAACATTTGTCTTTTTTGTTTCTCTCAAACGACACAACATATGAACTTTAACTTTTGCAGAACAACAATACATTCTAACTACAATCTAGGAAAAAAACTTTCAGATTTTTTCATGCATTTTAAATACTTGAAATAATATTTTTAGTCAAAGAAAATCTCATTGATGTTCTAATGTTTGTTCGATCTGCAAAGTTTGAAGTTCATATGTTGTTTCGTTTTCGAGAAACAAAAAAGAGAAATCTTCTTGTTGTAAGTTAGTTGGGGAGTACGGATCTCAAAGCAAGGCCGGAGGGTTGAGGATAAGAGGTTCCATGTAGCCTGAGCTACAAAGAAACTTTGTGCCAAAAGTATATTCTAATCTGAAGATAATAATTTCTTTTGTCATTTGTTAATACACTAAAAGGTTGAGCTTTCATTGCAGCAAAAAAGAAAAAATGCAGATGTACAACCCCAAGTGGAAGTGAAGAATGATGGCAATAAGAGAAGCGCAAATGCGGGAAATGAACAGTACATTGCCATTGAGAGCTTTACTCAGCTCCTCACAGCTCCCCCTACTTGTGAAGATGATCATCTTTATGGTGGAAATTTGTTCTAATATCTAGATGTTAGTTAGATGATACTTTGGGGGTTAACTATAGTTATCTAGTGGTATTTTGGTGGCTAACTATAGTCTTTTGTGGCCTAAGTGTACAAGTGAAATGGCCTATTATGTAACATACTTGGATGGTTATTCATTAGTAGTACTTGTTGCTACAGAATTTGAATGATATGGTTCAGACTATCAATGTCAAGTGCTTGAATATTTGTACTACAGAGTTGTACGAATGCTAAGTGCTTGCAAATTTCAAGGTTATGATGTTCAGTGTTTCTTTCTCTGTTTGCTTCAGACATTTGATATGTAGTGCTTGCAATTTTCAATGTTGTACATGTTATACAATGAAGTTAATTGCTTGCTATTTTCAATGTTATACTGTCATATTTTCCCTTGTATAATGGGATTACTTTTCATTTCATATTATGTTCAACATCAGATATTTTCTGTGTGAAAATATTAAGGCTGGAGAGTGTCCAGCGCCTCACTGCTTTATTCACCTTCCTGTACACCTGAAAACTACCAAGGCAGGGCCTTTTTTTGCCTTGAGTGAATCCTGTCCATTGAATGTAGAATGGAGGGCTGATATAGTGGGCTAAGGCGCTCTGTGCCTTTGCTTCACAAAGGCACCGAAGCTGTGTCCGACGGTTATGTGGGGCTGGAAGTTTTTTTTGAAGTAACCACGTATATTTCGTTTTTTTTTTGCATGGTAATACGTGTCTCATTCATATCATAAAGAACAAAGTACAAGTCACGTAAAGACCAACATGACAAAACTGAAAAGATAGCAGAACATCTCTGAGCTTGACACCAACGCCACCTGCCTCCGGCACCACCACAGTAGCCACCGAAGAAAAGAATGACGAATCACCTTCTCACCCGAGCTCGATGCGGCTCCATCGCTGATATGCAGCTTTACAGACCTCCAAGGTGGCTCATCAAAAGTGAAGCCCTTATCGTTGAACGAATCAGACCGGAGCAACACCGGACACGCCATCGAACTCCAGATCTAGCACCCCACCACGACTAAAATGTCGAAGGAGGAAACCATATCTGCCATCCACGAACCACGAGCCCAGCACATGCTCCGTCTTCCAGATGTCGTCGATGCAGACCACAATCTGCATCCGCTCCCGGACTACCTCCCAAGCTCCGCGCCGACGCTGGAGCAAACGTCGTCGCAACGGCGGAGCCCGAGGACACAGGTCCACCACGAGGATGTCGCCGCCGCCACGCCCTCCTTGCTTGAACAGACTGGTTTCCAAATCCATCCCCAACCATAGGACCGATGGCCTCGTCAGGGAAGGATACGAAGAATCTTTATTCAGCGTTGTCATCGTCGCCGCCGAAGCAAAGACGATGAACAACCTAAAAACTAGACTACGAGAGTAAAAACGATCCACACGCGTGGATCCGGCGGCCCCCCTCACCACCGACGACCGAGGTCACCGGCGGAGGGGAGCTGCCGGAGAGCGGCGTTGGAAGATCGGCCTCCCCTGGCGGCGGCTAGGGTTCCAGCCGCCAGGGACAAGAGGAATCTGCTTCGTCTTGTTCCTTTTCTGCGCTTGAGTCTATTCCTTTGGGCAACCTCGCCAAAGTGGCCTCCGACTCAGCTATCATTTTCAGGGGGGGAGGCTGGCCCCCCTTTAGTTCAGATCGCAGCCATCCGGGCTCGTGAGATCCTCGATGGGAAGCTCGCGGAGGCTCGGGCTGCCCTCCTTTCCCCCCCCCCCCCGGACGCCTCCGCGGACGGGATATCTCCCACCCCGACCGGACCGCGACTACCGGCTCCCCCACCTCCGGGTGAGATCTGTGGTCGTATTCCGCCCCCAAGATCTGCGGCTCTTGGGCAAGAAAGCGCTTCTCGTGTCCTGGGGTCAAGCAGCCCCCCGATGGCTCCTTAATGCGAGCCCTCTTCTGGAACATCCGCGGCTTCGGCCATGATGGTCGTCGCCACCAACTTGTGGAGTACATGCGAGATGAGCACATCGACATCGTTGCTGTCCAGGAGACCATGCGTCGCGATTTCTCGCTCCCCGAGCTCGACCGTTTGAGCTCCCACCTCTTTGCGTGGCACTGGCTCCCTTCTAGTGGGAGCTCAGGCCACTCGGGTGGCATCCTTTTAGGAGTGAAGGATGCCACCTTCGAGGTGGGGAGTATGGACCGGGGGGAATTCTTCCAGCATGGAATTATTCGAGAGATCTCTCAACTTCAAGTGGATCATCGTTGTATACGGGCCTGCCGACCATAGTCGGTCGGCCGCCTTCCTCGAGGAGCTTCACCGAAAGATCTCGGCGGCCTCCCTCCCCGTGGTTGTGGGTGGCGACTTTAACTTGCTGCGCGTGGCGAAAGACAAGAGCAACGACAATGTTTGCTTTGCCCGGATGCAGATGTTTAATGACTTCATCGCTGACCTCGCCCTTCGGGAGATTGACAGATTGGTGCCCGTTCACTGGACCAATCGTCTGCCGCCCGACACTGATCCGTCTTGGACAGGTCCTAGTGTCCCGGATTGGGACCTCCGTTGCCCCTTGCATCTCTCCGCGCCATCACTAGGATTGGCTCGGATCATGTCCCCTTCTTCTCTCCTCCATGGACGGCGCCCCGCCGATCCCTCCTCGCTTCCGCTTTGAGACCTTCTGGCTCTCCCAGCGGGATTCACCGACGCGATCTGCGCCCGCAGTGGATCGAGGCTCGAGCACCCCACCCTCGGCCCCCTCGGCTATTGACACGTGGCACTTCATGCGTAAACGCGTTGCATAGTTTATGAAGGGTGGGGGCCAACCTTGGTCGCGATGCGGAGAGCGCAAGAAGGCGCTGCTTTCGCGATCCGGGCCCTTGACCTTCGGGCCGACATGGTGGGTCATCTCCGGACGAGTGGCTGGCCCGCTATGACCTCAAGACCAACTCTCCGTGATCTACTCGATGAGGAGGCATATTGGCGCCGGGCGCTCGAAGTGGGTCTGAAGGGTGATGCAACATCTGCATACTTCCGGGCTATCGCCAACGGCCGCCGAGACGCAACACCATCCCCTCCTCAGGATGGGGAGACCCTTCTTCAGACCCTCGCGACATCCGGACTCATGTCGACGGCTTCTATAGGTCCCTTTTTCTGCCGCTCCTCGAGCGGCATCTCCTCGCCCATGATTGTTGGGCTGGCATTGATTAGTCTCCGACGCGGAGAAGCGCCCCGACGGCCCCTTCTCTCGAAAGGTGAGGTCAGGAGGCTATCAAGGGTATGAATGCCTCTTCTGCGCGGGCCCGATGGCCTCCGGTCATTTTCTTCCGGACCTTCCGAACGTGATTAAACCGGAGGTCATGGCCATCTTCAAGAATTCTTTGTTGGATCTATTGACACTGGGCGCCTCAACTACGGATCATCTCTCTCATTCCCAAGGTCCACGGGCGTCCGACATCCGCCATTCCGTCCGATCACGGTCATTAATGTGATCTTCCGGATTACGCCAAAGGGTACGCCAATAGGGTGACCACCGCTGCCGACCGGATTACCCACCCTAACCATCGGCCTTCATTAAAGGCCGATATATCCTAGATGGAGTCCTGGTCCTCCACGAGGTCCTTCACGAGGTCGGACCAAGCGCCTTAGGGCGGTCTTTCGAAGATCGATTTCCACAAAGCCTCGACTGTTAGCTGGACCTTCCTCGTGGAAGTCCTTCTTGGAAGGGCTTCGATGACCGATGGATCACTAGAGTCATGCAAATGGTCTCTTTGATGCGACGCGCGTTAACATCAACGGCGAGATTGGTCCTTTCTTCCCTACCCTTTGTGGGGTTCGCCAAGGCGACCCCTTCTCCCCGTTCCTCTTCAATATGGTTGTGGACGCTCCGGCCTCCATCCTTGATAAGGCCAAAGCCGCTGGCCACATCCGTGGGATTACTGTGACGCCCGGGTAATTACGCTACAGTAATCCCCGCTAATGATGCCACGTCACCTCGGTTACTGTGGATAATCTCGGGTTAGTTCAAAAACCGGTTCGAATTTCAAATTCAAAATCGAGCAAACAATAAAAGTTTTCAAATATTAAAATTCAAATGTTCGGAGTGAACCAAATGATACATAGGTAATTATGGAGGTGAAACCACATTTTTATAAAATGTTTAAATGCTCCAAGGAAAATAAAACAGCAGCAGAAGAAATTAATTAAATGCCTTTTTGTGTTTTGTAAAATATTAAACTATATTATTTGGGGTTGAAACAGTTTGTGGATGTGGCTTAATTTGTAAGAACAATTAGGGTGCCACTTTGGTATTTACTAAAAAAAAGCTGCAACTAAAATAAAACAGAAAAGGTAAAGTAAATGAAAAGTAAAAACAAAACAGTAAGAAGAAGAAGGCCCCCCCATCGGGCTTCGCCCAAAGAGGCCGGCCCAGTCGAACACCGGCCCACTGGCCTCCTTATCCATCCCCCACCCCGAAACCCTACCCACGACCCCACTCTCCCTCGCCCTCCCCACGTTCGCTCCCTCTCCCGATCCGATCGGGATCAGAGAGGCCACCGACGCCGCCGCTCCCCGAGGCCACCGCCGCAGACGAGGCCCCACCACCCGGGCGCCGCTTAGCCGCCGCCGCTCGGCTCCACCTCCTCCTCTCCTCCCCGATTCGGGATCTGGATCGGCGACGCCGACCCGCCATCCGCCGCCGGAGATCCCCACTCGCCGGATGCCTCAAGCTCCTCCTCGCCTCGCCCGCCCTCGATTCAGATCGTGGCGTCCCAGCGCAACCACGCCGTCGTCCGAACCCCGCCGTCGCCGTCGCGGGCTACCTCATCCTCGTCGCCCGACCTCATCTCCTCCCCGACCGGTGCCCTCGCACCGTCGCTGTTCGCCATCATCTGCCGCTCAAGACTGCCGTCACGGAGCACTGTTGGGGAACGAGTAATTTCAAAAATTTCCTACGAACACGCAAGACCATGGTGATGGCATAGCAACGAGAGGAGAGTGTCCGCCCACGCACCCTCGTGAGACCGAAAGCGAAGCGTTATAACAACGCGGTTGATGTAGTCGACGCCTTCACGATCCGACCGATCCAAGCACCGAACGTCACGGCACCTCCGAAGTTACGCACACGCTCATTTCGATGACGATCCCGGACCGATCCAAAGAAAGTGTCGGGGATGAGTTCCACAAGACGACGGCGTGCAGGACGATGTTGATGCTCCACCGACGCGGGGCTTCGCCTAAGCTCGCGACGATATGACTTCTCCGGTAGCAGGCTTCGCCTAAGCTCTACGACGATATGACCGAAGTGGAATATGGTGGAAGGGGCACCGCACACGGCTAAGGAACGATCCGTAGATCAACTTGTGTGTCATGGGTGCCCCTTGCCCGTGATATAAAGGAGGGAGGGAGGAGGAGGCCGCCCTAGGAGGAGGGCGCAAGGGGAGTCCTACTCCCACCGGGAGTAGGACTCCTTCTTTCCTAGTCCAACTAAGAGAAGGGGGAAAGGGGAAGTGGAGAAGGAAGGAGAGGTGGGCTGCGCCCAAACCCCTTGTCCAATTCGGACTGGGCTTGGGAGGGGCGCGCCACCTCCGGCTCCTTCCCACTAAGGCCCATTAAGGCCCAATACTCTTCCCCGTATTCCCGTAACTCCCCGGTACTCCGAAAAATACCCGAATCACTCGGAACCTTTCCGAACTCCGAATATAGTCGTCCAATATATCGATCTTTACGTCTCGACCATTTCGAGACTCCTCGTCATGTCCCCGATCTCATCCGGGACTCCGAACTCCTTCGGTACATCAAAACTCATAAACTCATAATATAAGCATCATCGAAACCTTAAGCGTGCGGACCCTACGGGTTCGAGAACTATGTAGACATGACCTAGAACTATTCTTGGTCAATAACCAATAGCGGGACCTGGATGCCCATATTGGCTCCTACATATTCTACGAAGATCTTTATCGGTCAAACCGCATAACAACATACGTTGTTCCTTTGTCATCAAGATGTTACTTGCCCGAGATTCGATCGTCGGTATCCAATACCTAGTTCAATCTCGTCACCGCAAGTCTCTTTACTCGCTCGTAATGCATCATCCTGTAACCAACTCATTGGTCACATTGCTTGCAAGGCTTATAATGATGTGCATTACCGAGAGGGCCCAGAGATACCTCTCCCAGCAATCGGAGTGACAAAACCTAATCTCAAATACGCCAACCCAACATGTACCTTTGGAGACACCTGTAGTACTCCTTTATAATCACCCGATTACGTTGTGACGCTTGGTAGCACCCAAAGTGTTCCTCCGTAAACGGAGTTGCATAATCTCATAGTTACGTGAACATGTATAAGTCATGAAGAAAGCAATAGCAACACACTAAAGCGATCAAGTGCTAGGCTAACGGAATGGGTCATGTCAATCGATCATTCTCCTAATGATGTGATCCGTTAATCAAATGACAACTCATGTCTATGGTTAGGAAACATAACCATCTTTGATTAACGAGCTAGTCAAGTAGAGGCATACTAGTGACACTCTGTTTGTCTATGTATTCACACATGTATTATGTTTAGGTTAATACAATTCTAGCATGAATAATAAACATTTATCATGAAATAAGGAAATAAATAATAACTTTATTATTGCCTCTAGGGCATATTTCCTTCAAGACCACCACCACCCGGACGCTCACGGATCTGCTTCCCGTCGCTCTGGCCGTCTCTGTTGCCCACCCCTGCCCTTGCCCTTTCCCTACGGCCATCGTGAGCCCCTCCTCTCCTCCTCTCCCCCCGCCCCGTAGCCTTCCCGCGCGGCCTGGTGCCCGTGGCCACCGCGCTGTGCACAACGCCCACACCATGGCCTCCCCGCCCGGCACCCTCTTCGCCAGATCGCGCTTCGCTCTTGAAGACACGCTTCGTCCCGGCCACGCCCTTGCCCAGGGCTCCTCGGCCATGGGCGCCTCACTGCCCGCCAGGCGCCTGCTCGGCCATGGCCTCGCCTGGCCACCGCCTGCCTAAGGCTTGCCGGGTCCGCCCCAAGATCAGGCGGCGTGGCCAGCCAGCCGCTCCTCGCACTCACACCGATAGGCCGGTGTTTATGACATATGGGCCCCACGCCCCATTTAAAAAAAAAGGAATTAGAAAATTAATTAGAAAATATTAATTAATTAATTAGATAATTAATTAACTTAATTAAATCTGTTAAATTAACATAATGACTTAATTAAACTAATTAAACCTGCTTAGTTAGTCTAAGGCAATGACGAGCGGGACCCACACGTCAGGTCAACTCCCTGTTGTCTGCTGACGTCATGCTGACATCATGATGATGTCAGCATGCACTATTCTGGATAATGTTAGAATTAAATAATTAATTAAATTCCAGAAATTAATAAAATCTTTAAAAAAATCATATTTTTTAATCCGTAACTCGGATTAAAATAATTTCAACATGAAAGTTGCTCATAACGACGAGACGAATCCGGATACACAGTCCGTTCGTCCGCCACACACCCCTAACCTATCGAACCTGCAACTTTCCCCCTCCGGCCCCTCTGCCCGAAAACACGAAACACCGGGAATACTTTCCCGGATGTTTCCCCCCTTAACCGGTACCACCTCCTACCACGTTAGATCACCTCTAGCACCGCTTTTGTTATGTTATGCTTTGATTGCTCATATTTATTATGTCCCCCTCCGTTACTTTTTCGGTAGACCCCGAGACCATTGCGGTACCGTGATCGATTTACGGAGTCGACGACCCTCTCTTGCTAGTGCAACCAGCAAGCCCCCTTGATCACCAGATATCGCCTACTCTTCTCTATATCGCTTGCATTAGAGTAGTATAGCATGTTATTGCTTTGAGATACTCCTATATCACTGCATAGCTTTGTCCTTGTTACTCTTGTTGTTACCTTTACCGCTATCCTCATCGCTTAGTATAGGATGCTAGTGTTCCATCGGTGGCCCTACACTCTTGTCCGCCCGCCATGCTATACTATCGGGCTGTGATCACTTGGGAGGTGATCACGGGCATATACAATATACTTTACACCATTACCTTACTGCGATCATGTTCGGAGATGGGGGTGAAAGGACAGTGGCTCCATCCGGTAGAGGTGGGCTGGGTTCCCACGGCCCCGATCGATACTTTGTGGCGGAGCGATGCAGGCAGGTTGAGACTACTGGGTGAGAGGTGGGCCTGGCCTGCTCGGGCGTCGCGTTACTTAACACGCTTAACGAGGTCTTGGTATTTGATCTGAGTTGGCTACTGAGCTTATACGCACTAACCATCTACGCGGAGTAGTTATGGGTATCCCGCGTCGTGGTATCACCAAGCACTTGAGACGTCAACGGCGGAGCGCGCCGGATTGGTGGAACGCTGATGGGCTAGTGCGCTTCCGTGCGCGTCACAGACGAACGTGTGTGCTCAAGGCGATGGGCCCGGACCCTGCGCGCTTAGGTTTAGACCGGCGTGTTGGCCTCTCTGTTGTGCCTAGGTGGGGCTGCGGCGTGTTGATCTCCGCCTGCGGGCATGACCCAGAAAGTGTGTCCGCCAAATGGGATCAAGCGTCTTTGGGTAAGATGGTGCACCCTGCGGAAGTTAATCTATTGAATAGCCGTGATCTTGATAACAGGGCGACTTGGAGTTGTACCTTGAGCTTATGACAACTAGAACCGGATACTTGATAAAACACACCCTTTCAAGTGCCGATACAACCGGTGGTCGCTCTCGCTCAGGATATGAGCAGGGATCGCGGGTAGGATTATTGCTATGTGATGTTACTTGGAGGACTTGATTGCCCTCTTCTACCTGTTGCAAGACGGTGACCGAGCGTAGTCTTCGTTAAGACTAGCTATCCCCTCTTATTACGGCATTCTGCGATTCGGTCCTCGATATGGCCCTTACACATATATCCATGCATATGTAGTGTAGCTCCTTGCTTTGTAGTACTTTGGATGAGTACTCACGGTTGCCTTGTTCCCCTTTTCCCCTATCTCTACTCGATTGTCGCAACTGCACGATGGAGCCCAGGACCCAGACGCCACCGCCTATGACGACTACTACTACTGGAGGTGCCTACTACTACGTGCAGCCCACCGACGGCGACCAGAGTAGCTAGGAGGATCCCGAGCAGGAGGCCTGCTCCTCTTCGATCTGTATCCCGGCTTTGTGCTAGCCATCTTATGGCAACTTGTTTAACTTATGTCGTACTTTCGGATATTGTTGCTTCACGACTCGCCTATGATCGAGCACTTGTATCCGAGCCCTCGAGGCCCCTGGCTTGTATTATGATGCTTGTATGACTTATTTTATTTGTAGAGTTGTGTTGTGATATCTTCCCGTGAGTCCCTGATCTTGATCGTACACATTTGCGTGCATGATTAGTGTACGATTGAATCGGGGCGTCACAATTACCCCACACCTTTCTGGGGGCTCGGGGATCTCCATCCTTCAGTATGCTGACGACACGATCATCATGGTCGAAGGCTCGGAGGGGGACATCGCCAACCTCAAGTTCCTCCCGCTCGCTTTCAACAGATGTCGGGCCTCAAGATCAACTTTGATAAGAGTGATGTCATGGTGATGGGATATTCCCCCGAGTCTATAGCCATCGCCAACAGATTTAATTGCCGCTGGGCTCTTTCCCCACCTCCTACAGGGACCCCATTAGTGACTCGCGTCTCTGCACGCGGACTGCGCCCAGATTAATAAGCTCCAGTCCGCTGCGAGCCTGGCAGGAGATGGCTATCTAAGGCGGCCGGACTATTCTCATCAACTCTTCCTCTCTAGTCTCTGCTGTTCCTTATGAGCTTCTATAGCCTCCATGAGTCTCTCCACAAGGAGATCGCCAAGATCCATCCGCTTCTACTGGCTGGCGAGCATGATAAGGAAGTACCACATGGTCATTTATTCGACATCCGCAAGCCAGTGGAGCAAGGTGGCACAGGCATCATGTGCTCCAAGAGGATGAATATAGCCCTTCTCTCCCACTGGCTCTGGCGCGATCGCCCGTGGTCATGGCGGCCTCGCTCGACATTATCCGGAATAAATACCGCAGGGCCAGCCACTTGCCTTTCGCCAAATCGGGCGGCTCCAGTTCTGGCAGTCTATTGTTCAGCTTCTCCGGTGCCGCATTGGGACCTCCATCTCGGTGGGGTCCGCCTCTCGACGCTCTTCTGGTTTGATCGTTGGGCGGAGACTCGCTTTTTGCCTGCTTCTTCGCCCTCTTCTCTATCTCCGTCGACCCCATGATTTTTGGTCGATAGGGCTCTTCTTGACACAGGGGCGCCTTGCTTTCCGTCGCCCTTTTGGGCGGCGGAATCGCTGCTACTGGCGTGAGTTGCTTGATTGCGTCGCGTTGCACGAGCCGTTGGTGGATGGCAGGTCGGACCGTGTCCGGTGGTGGCCGGAGCCGTCGGGCCTGTTCTCCACCAAGTCGCTTTACTCGCCATTGCCCTTCCTCCGCCCCTCCCCTTATCGATGGTTTGGTCCGTCTGAGTACCATCAAGATTCGCATCTTCATGTGGCGATGGATTCGCGATCGGGTCCCGTCGAGTGGAGGTCTGCAAGCGCAATGGCCGGGCACCGTATCTGCCCGCCTGTGGAGTCCCCGAGGACTCAAACCACATCTTCTTCTCCTGCGTTCCGCCCAATTTCTCTCGAGCTGCTTTCATGAGGTGGTCGGCGGTAGTTGGTGCCACACCAACTTCCGGACCTATTTGCTGAAATCGAGCCGTCCCGCGCCCTCTCGCCACATTAGGTGGCTTGAGGTTGGGGTTCTCGCCGACGCTGTGGACCGCTCGCAATAAGCTTGTGATCCAAAGACGCCCCTCTTCGTCACGCCATCGACGCTCTCTACAAATTCGTGGGTTTCTTCCAGCTTTGGCGGCCGCTTAGCCGCCCGGACCGTGACGCCATCTCCGCCTTCATCGCCGACATCCGATCGATGGCCGTCCGCTGTCGCCGCCGCCACCGCCGCGCCCTCCGGAGCCTGATTAGGCGCCTTGTGTGATGATGATGATGTTGTTTTTCTTTCCTTCGGGCTTGTTGAGCTGTGCCTCAGCCAGAACCTATGTACTTTGTCGTGAGACTTGGGTGTGTGTGGACTTGTGTGGGTTTGTATGCTCTGTGACGGTTTGCTTTATTTATAAAGCGGGGCGAAAGCCTTTTTCGGTAACAGGGACGAGAGAAAAAACGCGCAAAAATGCTATCGCTGATTCGATCGTTTTGGTACCACGTATATTTCGTTGGAGATACAGATTATAGAGAACTCGGAGTATATACATGGTCACCATAAAAAACATACATAGATGCCTTGCAATATTACATCAAAGATTCTGCAGGAAATAAAACTAGAATTTTATTCTTGAAGAATCTTGTGCCACGCTGATGTCAACCACCTTCCTATTCCCTGGCAAGACAACGCCGAAGAAGAAGGAGTTTGTCGTCGTACTCAGATCAATAGGTACACGCTCGGATACGAGAATGCTTTCCGAGCCGATAAACACACCGCCGCAAGTGACTTGTGGCACATCGACAAAGGTTATTCCCTATGTCTGCTAGATCGCAACGTCCTCAACTCCATCTCAGGCAGCCAAAGAAGCAGAACGTCACCGACTCACCGCTTGCTGCCATCCACGCACCCCACTGCAAGACACCAAACACAATCATAGCAGTCAACACCAACATCACCCAAAAAAGAGTTGTGCGTCCACCACTGGACACAAATCTCACCTGATCCGAAGATCGACAAAAAGATCGAGCCATCTGCCACGATACCTCTCACCATAGCACCGCTGAGATAGAGGAAGAGCATAAGCAAAGACGTGGCGTTGTCCCACCATCGATGCAGCACCTTCGAACCAAACTATATCTATCATATCTCCCTACTGGAGAGAAACTATCGGGGTTCTCGTCCGCTCCTGCTGCTGGAGCGGTTGACGGAGAGGACGAGGACCCGCGGCATCGTTGGCGTTGTGAAGAGGCAACAAATTGCCTCTCGAGAGAGGTTTTTGGAGGAGCGAATGGTTCCAGTTTGCGTAGAGTAACTGTTGGGTTGGTAGTTGGAATGAACCCTAACTATGTTTCAGTAACTGTTGGGTTGGTAGTTGGAATGAACCCTGACTATGTTTCCTGGATAGAGGAGTGTTTGACAATACTTGAGAAGGGATCAAGGCGACTAAGCATACACCCTCCGGAAGAGAATAATATAAGTTGGACACAAGTTTTTATGTCTTCAATTTAATTAGTGAAAGATGAGTTGTTTGCCAGCTTCTGCAAAAATGACAAAGGCAAGTATGAGGGCTCTGGGCTGTAGTGAAGGTTATACAAATATCCAATGTGATGCCCTACAAGACCTAAGCCTGGTTTTCAATGACAACCGCACTTAGTCCTAGGAACTACTACTACTGCCATTACTACTACATGATAACATAGTTGGCATGGGGCAAATTAACAAATACTACTGCTAAGGAAGCCTCAAACGAGAAGTATGTTTAGCCTTCATGTCACATGAAAAGGAATAATGTGAGATGGGCGAATAAACATGCTTCCTGATAAAGAATAGAAAAACGATGCTAAATTTTTTCATAAAATTAGAGGACCCCATGCTATTTTCTCGGTTGAGAAATGAATGGCTTATTACATGAAGGTGTGACACGTTCACTAATGAATTAAGTAGCTAGGCGTGGAAGCCTTCATGATCATCCTAACGGTGGAAATCCCCTAATACCCATCACGACCGTTTATCTTATGTGAATATAGATTTCCTGTGATGGGCTGATTGTCGGAGTCGATTCCGGCGAATCTCGGGTAGGGGGTCCCGAGCTAGTAGCCTTGATACAATGGTAACAATAGACGCGAGATTTTACCTATGTCCAGGCTCTCTCAAAGAGATAATACACTACATCCGGCTTGTGTCTGTATTGATTGTGGGTGGAGTACAGGGTACATGTGTTTCTACCACGAGATTGTATATATCCTTCTACATGCCTACCACATGGTTTAATAGGCACCGAGGGGTCTAGGGTTACAAGTATGTCGGCTACATGTGTGGTAAATCGTGGTGTAGTCGACATCTAAACCTTGGAGTATGTGCTAAGTCTTCGGGAACCTTCCTTGTACATGTCGTCGGTCTTCTGGATGTGGCCCACCAGTGAACCGCCATGAGGGTCCTCGGCCCGGCCCACCTGGTCAGGAGACGGTGTGGTGAGTATCCCCTAGTCCAGGATACCATCAGTAGCCCCTGAACAGGTCTTCAAGTCGGGGATGCTCCTCGGTTATTTGGAACTGCTCTTTGCCTTCTAGTCAGCGGTCTTGAAAGTTGGTTCAACGAATCTCCCCGTCTTCGATCTCGAGGATCGCTGAGGTGTATCCGAAGAGTTCACACATCAGACATCCAAGGAGCCATGTTTAGGTGCCCTCAGTCCTTATTCGAGGCTTTGTTATCCTTTACGCCACACCTTGTGTCAAATTCTTTCCCGCACGGCGATTTCTTAGCCTCGAAGTGTTCCCGCACTAATGTTAGGATGATGGACCGGTCGTGTTCTGACAACTTTGACCGATTCCATCTGTTTTCCGACGCAACAGTGGCATGTTGTCATTTCGGTGATCATCATTACGTATGAGCATGTCTCGAGGCCCCACTATTGGCACATCCCGTAATTTAGGGAGATCGTGCCCCGATATATGCGGTAATTTAATCAACCAATCCCTTGATCCTTGCACCAAATTAAAGCAGGACGTCTGGGAAAGTAGCGAATTTACTGCCACCCGACACACTTTTTCCCACGGCCGCTTGTGTTCTCATCTGCCTATGAAAGGCCATGGGCAAGAGAGAGCCAAGTTTACGTTCTCGGTCTTCCAAGCCCTCATCTTATTCCTCGAGTGCTTCGAGCCTAGCAATCTCTGAGCTCTCCTCCTATTTCACTCCTCGACCTCCATGGCTGGCAAGCAACCTCGGGAAGTGACTACCAAGGCGGGCAAGAAAACGACGAGGAGGCATCAACGACCTCCTAAATGAAAGGGCGATGGAAGGGCACCATTGTAACGGGGAAGCAGATCGCCCATCTCTCGAAAACCGGGTACCTGCCAGCTCCGGACGTAGCTCCGGCTTGTTCGGCCCTAACCAAGGGGGAGGGTGGCTTCTATTCTGTCACTGCTCCTCAACCCCGCCCGATGAACGGGTAATCTTCATCTCCCACCTTCTTTGTGGCCTCGACTTTCCCATTCATCCCTTTCTTCCATGCCTTCTTTACTTCTATGGCTTTCAACATCACCACCTGACCCCGAACTCCATCCTTCACATTGTATGCTATATCACCTGTCGTGAGGCGTTCCTCTGCTATGAGCCAAATTTCGAGCTATGATGTAAGTATTTCACCATTAAGCTCCATTCGAACGGCTCTAAGCCTTGCGAATGTGGAGGTGCCATGATTAGCAAGATTTAGGGCGCAACATGGTTGAAGAGGGGTCATGGATATAGTGAAGAACTGGCAAGAAGAATGGTTCTACATGAAGGATGTGCCTCTTGTCGACCCTCCTCGGGTGGGGATTACTCCTGCCTTCACAATGACCCAACCTTGGCTTTGGCCCTCACTAGCATGAATGGATCTCCATCCTCCTCGCCACGGAATCGAGACGAGTGCTTGTCAATGGCGTGCCAGGACACCCTGTTTCTTATGCGAGAGGTCTACGCCAAGGTGATCTGCTCTCTCTGATGTTGTTCATTCTTGTCATCGACGTCCTAAATTCCTTGGTCCTGCGTGCTGCTTAGGAAGGATTGCTACGCCGCCTCACTCTCCGGCATGCCAATTACGTCGTCATCTTTTGTCACTCTGACACGCACGACATCACGACCATCAAAGAGCTCCTGCATGTCTTTGGCATTGCATCCGACCTACGGACCAACCTCGCCAAATGCTCTAACACACTGATTGGATGCAAGGAAGAGCAAGAAGACACGATTTGGAGCGACCTTGCATGCCCTATTTCTACCTTCCCGGTGCAATACCTTGGTCTTCCGATGGCACTTGGCAAGGTGCCCACGGCAGCCCTTCTTCCCTTGGCAGAGAAGATCGAAGGCAAGATCCCCACATAGCGCGTGGCTATGCTCTCTCTTGGAGATCGGCTGGCCCTCATGAGGCATCTCCTATGTGCTATACCCAACCACTTCCTCATCGTTATCACGCTCAAAAAATTCATGCTCGAGTGAGTTAATAGGGAAATCCGTGGCTTCCTTTGGGCGAGATGCGAGGATGCCCGCGGCGGGCAATGCAAGATCATTTGGCCTTGCGTTTGTCAACTCTTGGATTTTGGTGGCCTAGGCGTACGGGACGTCCATCGTACCAACCTGGATCTGTGTGCCCGATGGATATGGCTACAACGCACCGACCCAAACCCCTGGATTCACCTACCTCTTCCCCACGACACGGAGGTCCACACCATTTATATGCGCATCTACTTCCTGACATCTCGATGATGGACGATCATGTCTTTTTGGATGGACCACTTGGTGGCCAGGCGCTACATCACTGAGCTTGCGTCGGTCCCTTGTCCGCGCCACAAGATCCGCACAATCCAGGATGGGCTTCATCTTCGAACTTGGGTCTAAGACATCTAAGGTCCCCTAGGCCCTGCCGCCATGGTTCAATATGTGGACCTATGGCGCCGGCTCCATCCTACTCCACCAAGTTTCTCTCTCTTTGGACCCAGAGATCCAGTAATCTATTTCTACTCTTTTGTCAATGAAATATACACAAGCTTTGTGTACTTGCGAAAACAAAAGATTATGGAACGCAAGCAACTACCTTCTGGGTTTGGTCTACTTGAATTTCATCATTGTTTTAGATAGGCAAATGGGGCAGCAGATTGTATAACTAAGTTGGCTTTTCTGTCTAAAACATCATCTTTCTGGGATGACTCCATCCCTAACTTTATTTCATTGCTACTCTGTGATGAATAAAGTCATTATATTTAGAAAAACGTCTAATCTTTTTCTCGCAGTAAATTTTATGTGTGAAAGATATCGAGTGAACAACTCAGGTCGTTTGATTTCTAAACATCACATCTCTTAAAAAAAATGTTGCAAAGAAGATACACATGTGTACAAGGATGCGTGTGTACGGTTTGGTTCAAATCATCATGTGCTACGCATGTGTATGGTGCATATTTCACCTTTTACACATCTTCAGAAATCATGCAGAAAATAGGCACCAGAAACAGATAAACTTGTCTATTAACTCTGAGATACTCAGGGGCAGGCCCACTTCAGTTCATGGTATTCAGTTGAATACCCATTATTTTTGGTAAAAAATACATATATACCGTCTGTAGCATGTGTATATATAAAAAATATCAAAGTTGACACGTACTAACAGGCCATGGAATCATTTCATCCCAAAGCAGAGCCCACGTACTGCCCCACCATACTTCTACCTAGCCCAACGTGGCCCAGCCCGTAAATTGCTGCAGCGCCCAATAACCACGAATCTCTACTTCTAATGGAGCAGTTGGTAGTCTCCGCCGATCAATTTTTATCCCATCATAGACGTTAATTTTTGTCTTCGATCCCACCTCCCGCTACCCAACGATTCCCCCCTTTCTCCCTTCAGACCGACAAAAAAAAAGGCATACTACCATGAGCCTGTCGTAAAACACTACGGTTCATCGACAAAAAATCGTCCTAAAAAAAGTCTAAGACGGTTAACCTACGAAAATTAACCAGACGCTCGCACCCGAATCCTCGTGCCCTCGATGCACTTGCCCACCGCCGCTCTCCTCTGCCCCAACCCCAACCCCGCCGCCGCCTCAATCCCACCGCCGCCAGCCTCCTCCTCCTCTAGCGCCGCCGCTCCAGCCCCTCACCTTCTCAGCCTGGATCCGCGCGACAAGGTGTGGGGCTATGGGAGAGAAGGCTCCATATGGACATCGCCGTCCGGAGCTACATCATCAACGGCCTCAATGGGGGCTTTGGCGAGAGCTCCTGGTCTTTCGTCGCCGCCGCCGCCGGGTCGGGACTGCCGACCGGGACTCCGTCGGATCCGCTGTCGCCGACCCACGTCCCAGTCCTCTCCTTCCTCTCACAGTTCATGTAGGCCCTACATCCTCCCCTGATTCTCCAGGTTAGTCGCGAGGGACTCATAATCTGCAAGTTCCTGATTTTGAATTGGTTGCGTGTTGTTGTGCTGCAGGAGGCGACACCACATGAGGAGGCTAGAACAGCATGACCAATCTCATCCGTGCCAGTCTGTGCGTCGCTTCTCACGCCAAGCCAAAGGTCATCTTGCTGCCCTGTTGGCAGATTCATGTGTACAATATTAGTGTTCATATCAGTCTGACAGATTCATGTGTGTTTGTTCAGTATTCAAAGTTAAGGAATTCAAGTGATACATATATTGTTTGAAATATCATTGCTATTCCATGATCGGTTCCATTCATCCACCATTTAATGTTTTCATTTTTCTATTTTACAGTAGTTCCCTCTATGGAACTGTACTAACAAGATTATATTCAGTTAATGTCCAGATACAAGTTCATGAATGACTGTTCATTTTACTTGAGAAGAACTAATTCACATGGTGAAGTACAACTGCTGGATTATAATTTTATAAGCCTTTGTACAGAATACAAGCATACTCATCGATTAATGTTAGATATGTAGTATCAAGTGAAGTAGTATAAATTTGCATTGCCACACCAGCCAACAGGAGCGGCAACAATAGCAGGGTGTCGCAGATTGACCTGGAGGTTGTCCCGAGGGGCGCGACACTGCCAGTGGAGATGTACAGGTGAAGGAGGAGGACGTGGGGACTAAGGTGGTTGTATGGTAGATGGCGGAGGTGGACAAGATGAACATTTGGTTCGACAGGGTGGTGGTTGTCGTCAACGGCTGTGAGACGAAGCAACAAGATTGAGGTGGGTCTAGCTCAAGAAGAGCAAATGCCTGTGTGCTTATTTTCATATTTTGCATTTCATTTTCTATTAAAAAATTCACTAAGCAATTATACTTGCTTTGAGAATAATTTGCATATTCTTATGTCTACAAGCAATTTAGCATCAGCTTTCCTTGCAATCAGAGAAAAACAGGATTATTTAAATAATTTTAAGACAGAAAAGGAGTAAAGCCTAGCAAATCAACACAATAACTAAATTAAAAAATATGTCTTGCAAGAATCACCACATTTATGAGACTAAGTAAATCTTTGACCATTGATGCAATTGTTCTATGTATGATTCGCGATGATTATTTGGCAAACAGTTTCTCTCCCCAAAGAAAATAAAAATCAAAAGGAAGTTCATCATCTGTTTGTTCTTGCTCTGAGAAAAGGCTTGAAAGGAACTAACTCACTTTGGAATTTGTCTCCCCTTGAGCTTAATTTGTGTCATGACTGCCTGCAATTCAGCACCATCTTTCATTTGCGCTCTTCCATTAACTTTGTGTATAAAGGACATGTCTCTACATGTATATAGAATTTCATCGCAAATTTTTGGATCACCTTTTCACTAAAGCATGTGTTAATAATAATGTCTATACAAATACTAAGAGATGTAGTTTTCAAGATTTTAAGTATTTAATTTGTCTTTTGTATGTGAACTTTTGACCAGTGGAAGGTCCACCATAATGGTTCTGTACTAAAAATTAAGTTAAGACTTTTGATGCAAATTTTGGCATGATGATAGGTTCACTTTGGAATTTGTCTCATTGAAGGGATCTTGAATTCTACACCATGTTACGACTCATATTCCTGGAATTTGTGATCACAATGTTAGTGCTACCATTGTCATGCAGCTCAACCTGGGACCGAGCACGGATGCCACTGCGTATTGCTAAAATTTACAGGAAATGCAGAAAAATAGAGTTACAGCAATTGAGCAATGCACAGTTCCCAAAATGTGTGCCACATAGTTCTATGTTGAACATATAGAACTACTTATGTTCCATATTCACCCTAAAACTTCTCTAAAGGTACACTGAACTTTCTCATGTTTTTCGAAGCTACCGTGTATCCCCTTGCCTAAAATTTGATTCATAGCCAGATGTACCATTAACGACGGTGACGAGTTTGGAATGGGGAGTGGAGATAGCGGTGAAGAATATGAAGAAGAAGGGTGATTTATAACATGAAACAAAAGTTGACAATATCATTTAATGTGCATGAGGATCTTAGAGATATACATGTTGCACATGATTTGTCATGCCCCGCTGCGGATCTGGGCGCCCCCTCACCTTGACAAGATTTTACCTACACTCAATTGGATAATTAAGTACAGTTTGATTAGTATGACAAGTCATGTCAGCAGGATGAATATTTACAAGGTTGATTATCTCCCAGGAAGACAAGTAGGAAGTATGTTTGCAAGTTTTCATGAATAAATTATACAATTATATAAACTGTGTGTTCTGCTTGAAGTTTGTCAGTTAAAATCATGTTGACTCGCCTACTGTTTAAAGGTTCTCTTTTGATCATATAATTAGGTTTACATCTTGACTCGCTTGATTTGATAAATTCCATTCTTACCAAGGGTCATCATTTGTATATTTCCTCTTCGGAGGGTGATCTCGTCACCCACGGAGAAGCAATCCAAGGAGAAGAGAGTAGGTTCTGCGCCCAACCTCGGCTCCATATCAAAGGAGGGAAAGTGGCTACGAGCATGCCATCAGCGTTGGGTCGATGGTGTTGTGCCTCGGCAGCTGGGATCATGCAAGGCAGATGGGAAGCAGCAGTGCCGCCTCTCCCCCCGAGCTCCAGATACATGATAGCAGCATCGAGGTGAGCAGTGGCAAAGGTTCCCACCTGAACATATCGAGCCGTGACACCAGTACGGCCACAACCTCCAATACTACTACGACTGATGGCTATCCTCTACCCGTGAGTGTTATGCAAATTTGCGTAATTTAACTCCAGTGACGTGGATCTCATTATGTGGTAATTTTGTTTATGTAGAAATTGATGCGCCGGAATTAGTAAATCTATTATCTTGTTTACAAGTGTGGTGATGCCGATTGTAGAAATTGGGCAATGTGGGATCTCCTATCCTCGTGCTGGTTTGATTTCGCTTTGTTCATATGACTCAGGAATCATGAGGCTATTCATGTCCAACTGAACACAAGCCTTTTTTAATACTTTTTTAATATATGCTACTTATGCTTATCCATGCTGAAACTGCATCTGCAAGGCACTGTTTGTCCTGTGATCCAGATCGATGCCGCTTTATTCATGGGTTGGGTTGCCAGCTTCAAGCCACTTAATTTTCGGGTTGCGTTTGTTGTTAGTGTTGTTGAATAGTACAAATCAATGATCATGCATCTGTAGGTTCTGACCTGGTAGTATCATGTACGTACTCAACAAAACGTGAACTGTCTGCCATGGTAGTATTATGATTCCTGGCTACCATGGTAGTATTATCTGTAGTGTTGGCCAGCATGTTTATTTCACAATTTTACAAATATATCTTTTCTTTGTTTTGTGTTGGAAAGTTAAGCATGAACCATTTAGAGAATTCAACAATATGACTCATGCTCATCTCCATGTCAATGCTAGGAGGAGAAACACTGCATTCAGAGGTTACGGAATGGCAATGGGTGGGTTACCTCCCAGGAGCAGATGACTGGCATGGTTAGTGATCACTAGGCCATGAATCTCATGGATCCCATGATACAGGTACATCAAGAAAATTGTAATAAGTTCATGGCACAATATATAATTTAACGTTAGCTTTCTACATTAAATATCAGGAAAAGTTTCTTGCAATTCATTTACATGATGGTCAGAAAATTCCTGTTAAATGAATCTTAACAACAAAGATACATTCGTCTACATTTAGTTTGCTTTTCTATTGCTGGGTAATCTTCTTATGCCATCATTTTCATAGTATTTTTATGGTGCAGGTATCTGGTCCAGATCCGACGGAGACAAGCAAAATCGTGCTGCTGCTTCTTCTTTCGATTGTAACTGAATCCTTTGATGACAGTGCTATTTTTTGTTGTATTAATACTGCATCTGATTCACACACTTCATTTATCCTTGTTTGAGAAATTGTGCATGTTTTTGTGTCATTGGTCCAGGAAAATCCAGGTGAAAACTTTCAGGAACTCAGGACGACACGCATTGATTATATTTCATTGTGATGGCCGTTGCCGACACAGCTACTATGGGTACAAGCAACTTCTATTTCGCTCGTCACCGGAAACCACCGCCCAGATCCATCTCTTCTCAACCATGCCGACGTGGTGGTCAGGGGCGCTTACAACTTGTGAGGGCCTGCGTTCTCGCTGTTGATCCGTGATGGCATGGCCTCTTGGGTCTGCCAGCGGAGGGAGAGGGGGACGACCTCTATCGCTCCTTCTCTCTAGCCTCTTCATCTTGATGAAGCCGTAGGAGTAGAGTGATGGATAAGTCTGTGTACTAGGGTCTTTGTGGGGCTGCAACACATGGTCCTTGTGGCGCTTAGGAGGATAAAGTCTGGACCATCAAGGACTGGCTGTTAGGATAGAGTTCTGTTCTTGACCATCAAGGACCTGCTGCTAGCATCTTAGACTAGCATCTTAGACTAGCATCTTAGACCGGCATCTTAGATCGGCATCTTAGCAAAGATCTTAGATATGCCTTGGTGGCTAGCGCCTATAATATGTATCCCCAACCCTCAAAGTTGGCATGGCATTGTGTGAGAAATAAACCAACGAAAATTGTCCCAACTCTCCTAGTGTCATCCACAACTATCAATGCTCAGCCGAAAGGTCTAACAAGTGGTATCGAGCCTCGTTAACTCTGCACTCGAGCATTTCTGTGAGAAGCCAAGTCGGTAATAAAGAACTGCCTCAAATCGCCTCTGGTTACCTTCCTCCTCCGGACTGCCGGCGAGAATTGCCTTCATCGACCTCCTCTTCACGCTAATGCCACTGCATGAGCCATGTCTGCAGGTCGCTCAAAGACACGGCTACCTCGAGCATGCGGCGCCGCAGGAGGCCGAAGGCCGTGGCAGAGGGAGCGTGAGCGGCGGTCAGAGAAAGAATGCCGCTTGGCGGCAAGGTGTCGAGGCTGGCTGCAGTGAGTGGCAGCAGCCAGAGCGGAGGTAAAGCAGCAGTATGGAGGTAGAAAGAAGAAGAAGCAGCAGGCGACCCGTGAGGCTACGGCGGATGCCAAGGCACTCGCGGCAGCCCGGCAGCTCCAAAGAGCTCGCGCTGCGGACGACGGCGCCGACGCAGATCGCGCTAAAGTGGCGCAGAGCGGACAGCGCGCATGGGCGCCGAAGCACGCCAAGCGCTCAGTGGAGGCGCACACCGCGACAATGGTACAGAACGATCAGACCGCGGCCTCTACGAGGTCCGGATCAGGTCGTGGATGTTGGTTCGGTGAGCAGTGGCCTACCTCACTAAAACCAACTACGCCGAGCGAGCCGGATCATGAAGGTCGGGCTCAGTGCGGCGCATGTGGGAGGCGATCCAGACAAAGAACGCCGACCACCTAGAGGATCGACGGCGCCGACGCCTCATCGCCGCCGTCTCCGCCCGAGATGCGCTTCGCTTCAACAAGCGGATCGCCAAGGAGGCTTGGGACGCCATCGCCGCAAAGACGATCGGCAGCCGACCGTGCTCGCAAGTCCACCTGCGCAGCACTTCGTAAGGAGTGGGAGAACCGGGCTTCAAGCCGGTGAGGACGTTGATGACCTTGCTCTCCGCCTCAACACTCTGCGCAGAAGATGGTGAAGTTTGGCGATGCCACCTACACCGAGAGAGAGGCGCCGAGAAGCTTTTTGGTGCATTCCCGAGAAGTACAAGCAGATGGCTCGCTCGATCGAGTCGTTGCCGGACCTCTCCACGATGACGATCGAGGAGGCGATAGGCCGCCTCAAGGTCGTGAGACACCGACGAGCCACCGCCTCGGGGCCCATCACCACCGGCGGAAGCGCCCTAACTCGGGAGCAGTGGGATCCCAACCTTGGTGACAGGAAGAAGGGAGCCTTCCTCCTCGACGGGCGGCCGCAAGCGTGGCAAGCGGCGTAAAGCGCCAAGAGGCCTCCGGCGAGGCACAAGGACGCGTCAAGAAGACGCCATGCGGGCGCTTAAGGACGGCGCCACGGCAAGCCCAAGCCGGCACAAGACAACAGTTGCCACAATCAGGCGGTTTAGCCATTGGGCCAATGAGTGTCGGCAACCACGACAAGGCGAGCTCACGCCGACAAAGCGGGAGGAGGAGACGGCTCGTTCATGGCGCATGCAAGCATTGAGCTACCCTCGGCGACTCCAATCGCAAAGGCTTTCATCCACCTCGATGAGCCAAAAGCACACGCTCTTCGGCGATGGCTCCGGAAGGACAAGACTACGGGTGGTGCCTCGACACCGCGCCACCCACCACATGACCGGTCGAAGGGAATTCTTCGCCGAGCTCGACTCCGTCGCGCGAGGCTCCGTCAAGTTCGGGATGCCTCCATTGTGGAGATAAAGGCGCCGGCTCCGTCATCTTCACCACCAAGACGGGAGAGCACCGGCCGCTCACCGGTGTCTACTACATCCCCGCTTAAGGAACTCCATCATCGCCTTTGGGATACCTGGATGAGAACGGCTCATGCGCGTCTTGATTGAGCATGGGGTCCCACGATCCGGGATCGCCGCCGTCGCTTTCTCGCCAAGGTGCCCGAGGTGAAAATCGACTTCACGCCTTGATGTGCAGTGGCACAACCGGTCTGTTCGCCGTCCGTCGGACGACGAGGCGTGGCGAGGGCATGAGCGCTTTGGGCACCTTCACTTTGAGGCCACAGGCGTCTAAGTGCCAAGGAGATGGTGCGAGGCCTGCCATGCCTCGACCATGTGGAGCGCTTCTGCGACATCGTGTGCCGACGAAGCGAGACGACTTCTTTCCCCAACAGGCGAGTTTTCGGGCCAAGGAGAAGCCGGAGCTCGTGCACGGAGACCAGGCGCCCGGCGACGCCACCACACCGGAGGTCGACGCTACTTCTCGCTTTCGTCGACGATCTCTCCCGCTACATGTGGGTGATGATCCTCGGCGATAAGGGAGAAGCGGCGGACGCCATCAGCGACGCAGTTGGTGTGAGGCGGAGAGCGGCCGCAAATTGCGCGTGTTGCGCGATCGACAACGGCGGCGAATTCACGGCGGCTGAATTCGCGTCCGATCGCGCCGATGAGGGCATCCGGCGCCACTACTCCGCTACCGACAGCCCGCAACAAAACGGCGCTGCCGAGCGGCGCAACTGACGGTTGTGGGGATGGCTCGGGCTCTCCTCAAGCAAAGAGGATGCCGACCGTCTTCGGGAGAGGCGGTGCTAACGGCCGCCTACATCCTCAACCGCTTCCTACTAAGGCACTCGACGGCAGAACTCCGTGACGAGGCCTCGGCATGGGCGGAAGCCGGCGGTCTCTCATTTGCGGGTCTTTGGCTGCCTTGCGTTTGCCAAGGAGCTCGCCACATCGGCAAGCTCGACGACAGGGAGCACTCCGGAGTCTTCATCGGCTACGCGGAGGCTCAAAGGCCTACCGATCCTCGACCCAAAGACACAACGTAGCGCAAAGCGAGACGTCGTGTTCAACGAAGGCGAGGTGGCAATGGGACAAGGCGGTGGACGACGGCTCGACGCCGACGATGACGACTTCATTGTCGAGTACGCCCACTTCAAGGAAGCCGGGGAGCAAGCAGCTCCTCTTCACCGCACGCCTACCCCGCCCCCAAAACTACATCGACTCCGGCGCTACCGCTACCGAAGACACCACAACGGCGACGCCAAGATACTCCAGCCCAGCGGTCGCTAATCCGGCTCGTCTTCATCAAGACCACCACGCAGAGCACAACCCGATGAAGTTCGCTTCCCGCCACTCACGACGAGGAGCGATCGACGCGCGGGCATGACGGCGAACCGCCACGGTACCGCACGATGGATAATCGCCGACGACCACCGGTGCCAGATCTGGTGCCACGCGACCGGAGGCGCAGCTACAACTCGCGGTGAAGACGGCGAACCACGGTCCTTTGCAGAGGCCGAGAGAGACGCGGCATGGCGCGCCGCGATGCGATTGGAGATGGATGCGGTCGAGCAAAACCGCACTGGAGCTCGCCGATCTCCTCGAGGTCACCGCGCAATCACCCTTAAGTGGGTGTTCAAGTCAAGAGGATGGAGTCGGCGCCATCATCAAGCACAAGGCTCGCTTGGTGGCCCGAGGCTTCTTGCAGCAGGAAGGAGTCGACTTCGACGACGCTTGCGCCCCGTGGCACGGATGGAGTCCGTGCGACTTCTCCTTATACCGGCTGCCCAGAGGGTGGCGTGTCCACCACATGGACGTTAAGTCGGCATTCCTCAACGGCGACTTGAAGGAGGAAGTCACGTGCATCGCCACCGGGTTTACGATTCCCGCCAGAGGGCAAGGTACTCCCGCGCAAGGTTTCTATGGCTCGCGGCAGCACCTGTATGGAACGCCAAGCTGGACTCCTGTTGAAGAAGATGGGTTTCGAGCGAGCCCGCGATGAGGCTGCTGTCCACCGACGGGGAGTGGAGGAAATGCCCCGCTGGTGGGCGTCTACGTTGACGATCCGGTGATCACCGCACCAAAGATGCGAGGTGGCGGCGTTCAAGGAAGACATGAAGGCCACGTTCGGATGAGTGACCGGGGCCTCTCCTTCTATCTAGGGATTGAGGTGCACCAGACCACTCCGGATCGCGCCGACGGTCCGCCACGCCAAGCGCATCGTTGAGCTAGCTGGGCTTAACGACGCCATCCAGCCCTCACTCCGATGGAGGAGAGGCTGAAACCGAGCCATAACAAAGACGACGGAGGAAGTGGATGCTACGCAGCACCGACGCCTTGTGGGGAGCCTTCGCTACCTCACTCACACACGGCCGGACTTGGCATTCTCCGTCGGCTATGTCGCCGGTTCATGGAGCGACCAACGTCGGAACACCAGCGATGAAGAGGATCGTCCGCTACATAGCAGGGACCCTCGACCACGACCTCCACTACCCTAGGTGTCTGGGCGGCACACTTCGTCGGGTACAGCGACAGCGACCACGCCGGCGACATCGACACCAGCAAGAGCACGAGCGGGATCCTCCTCTTCCTCGTCAAGTGTCTCGTGAGTCGGCAATCAGTCGAGCAGCAGGTGGTGGCCCTGTCCAGCTGTGAGGCTGAGTACATAGCGGCCTCCACCGCCTGCACTCAGCGCCTGCTTGCTCGACTGCTTGGTGATCTTCTCGCTCAAGACACCAGAACGGTGCAGCTCCTGGTGGACAGCAAGTCCGCCTGGCCCTGGCAAAGAACCCCGTGTTCCACGAACGGAGCAAGCACATCCGATCGAGGTATCACTTCATCCGCAGTTGTGTGGAAGAAGGGAGCATCGAGGCGAGCTACATCAACACCAAGGATCAGCTCGCAGACCTGCTCACCAAGCCCCTTGGGAGGGTCAAGTTCCTCGAACTTTGCTCCAGGATTGGGATGATTCAACTCTCCCACAAGACGACGTACAAGACCTAGGGGGAGAATGATGGATAAGTCTGTGTACTAGGGTCTTTGTGGGGCTGCAACACATGGTCCTTGTGGCAGTTAGGAGGATAAAGTCCTGGACCATCAAGGACTGGCTGTTAGGATAGAGTTCTGTTCTTGACCATCAAGGACTGTCAGTTAGCATCTTAGACTAGCATCTTAGACTAGCATCTTAGACTGGCATCTTAGCAGCATCTTAGCATATGCCTTGGCTGGCTAGCAGCCTATAAATATGTATCCCCAACCCCTCAGGTTGGCATGGCATTGTGTGAGAAATAAACCAACGAAAATTGTCCCAACTCTCCTAGTGTCATCCACAACTATCAATGCTCAGGCTGAAAGGTCTAACATAGAGGGGCACGCGCGTGATGGATCTGCTCCAAGCACCTCAAGCCACACATCTTCAAGGTGATCACTTCATCCACATTCAATCTCAGTTCCCGCGTTTACTCGAGGAGAGTTCAAAAGCAGCAAGAGCAGTTGTTCTACTGCTGGTCGGAGGGAGAGCTTGGCAAGGGAGATAGAGGGAGCTCTACAACCACGATCTTGGCATACAACCCGATGGCATCATGCCCACGTAAGCTTCTTCCATGTTCCAATTCTTGCACTTGATGGTCTTTTACTGTTAGAGCTTACGAAATCTTAGATGTTGCTGACAAAAGACCGAGATACACTATTTTGATTGCAGACTATATATTATTCAGCAAGTACGTTCGCAAATATTTTTGGTCTCAGCAGGTTGGTGTTCATGTACAGGTTGCCATATGAGAATATACTGCGTATTCGTCAAATCTCAGAACAAATGGCCCATTCCGATTATAACTATTCCAAAAGCATTGATAGGCTTTTTTAAACATCAAGATATCTGAATATTGATCTCAGCAGTGTCCAAAATCCAAATGGTTATGTTTGTTCAGATTTTCCTCATTTTTATGTTCTTTGAATTAAAGTAGTGCTTGAGGTTAATAATAAATGATTGTTGGTAACTTAACTAGCTCCTGAGAATAATTTGTGATATAGCTTGCTCCTATATGTGTCATGACAACGTTGCTTGTGGAGAGTAATAAGGATTTATCTAGCTCATGTATGTCTGAGCCTGAGACAGAGAGGACAACGGTTGTGGCTCCATTGATGATAGTGGTTGCGATGCAGAGCCGTATGAATGGACCGCAGGCAAGCCAAGCACTCCCTGGAATCGCCGTGATTCCGGAATGGGTGGCGGGTCCCTGCCCCTACCACCCATGAAGCTGACAACGATCACGTGGCCTCGTGCGGGGGCTGCGGAGGAGAGGGAGGCAGGCAGGGGGAGACTTGTAAGCGAGAACCCGCACGGAGGAGGAAGGAGACGCCTCAGGTGGAGATGATGACGGTGGCCGTGCCTCCATCGCTGGCGGCGGTCATGACGTGCAGCTGCATGAGTAGACATCAGACAGGCGGAGTCGTTTCTGGGAGTTGCTTGCTTTGGTGGTGCTCTTGGGTTTACGATTTCAATATAATCCCATGGCGGAGTGGAAGGTTAATGTTATTTCTCTGATATCACAATGTATCTTCTTGGCTCAAGTATTGAGAAAGTAGCATTGTCGCAGATGTATTTACTTAGTTTGATAAGATGGTGAAAATATCTGTAATTCAGACATGACAGAGTCAAATTTAAAAGTAGCTTTTATAGTCATAGCTAGCTTACTTTGGTTTACTTGGTCCATGAAGAGCTGGAATCTTGGAGCTACACTTTCAACCGGCTTGCTTTGAAAATCAAGTAAAATTAAAAGAATAGAGGTTTCAATTGTAGCAATAGTTTAGTAGTGCTACAGATCTGTGGAGCGGGCAAGAATTATTGGTCAACCTTATAGCTTCTTATAGCTTCTATTTGTCATCTAGATGTTGTACATCAGGTACAGATCTGTTTAAGAAGGATCGTTGTACATCAGGTACAGCCTCTTATAGCTTCTATTTGTCATCTAGATGTTTAAGATGTTTGGTCTGATGATCTCCCTTCACATTTGCTTGTTTAAACAAACAGGAATTAAAGTTTACGGAATGCGAAAAAAATAAATGCATAACTGGATCTGTGATTCGGTGATTTTTTGAATGTGAAGTTGCATTCTTACAAATTTTCTGCTCATGTTAGTTTTGCCCCTGGCTGCATTATACAGACAACATATTTAGATACTTTTGATTATAAAGATCTCTGACATGATCATATTGTTATTTTCAGCTTTTGGATTTGCATATAATGCTGACACCACATGGACTCGGAAGGAAGTTGTGCTAACTGCTAAGCTTTCCCTGCTTTTCCAGCTTGTGTGTTTCATTGATGGAGGAGGTATAAATCTGTTCCTTAAAGCAAGCAAATCAAAACAAAAATGCAGGAGGTATCCGACAACACTGACGACTGCTACGCCATTCCACTTAGACCTGAGGGCAACATCAAAGGATGCCACCGGCAGCAGAGATCAACAAGTTCTTCACCGTCGGGGAGAAGGTGGAGGTCGAATGTTTCACCGTCAAGTGCAGACTTATCGTTCAGCTACAGTCACTTGATCATCGCCACAGACACCGCCACACTAAGAATTGTGCAGCTGCTCTACTTTCATGTACAAAATTGGACATCATGTGAGGTGTTATGCTCAACCCCAGCCAGTTCAAAGGCAACACTGGTGGTGGTCCTCTGAGTATGCAAATGACATAGAGTGGGCACTGCAATAATACATGCTAATAGGTGCAGTTTCATCTCGAGCAGACGAGCACTGCAATAGTACATGCTACTCTCAGCGACTACTAACGTGAAGTTGCACTCAGGCTCTCGCATATACTAAAGAGGTACTGTCGATAAGTATCACCATTTAGTTTTTTTACAGTCTATAGATTTATTTATATGAACAATATTGATCTCAAGGATAACACTGTAGATTCCTCTATTCCTTCTGCTAATGTGACTGTAGCAACAGTCGCTCCCATTAAACTTTTTTTAGGGAAACTACAACATGCATTTTGCTCACCTGAACATTAAATTAAGGAATGCAGAAGGTTCGGGGCCTGTGCGAATTATTCAAATTTTATATTTGTGCAAATGGAGAAACGCCTAAATTAGGCGGCAGAGTAGAATTTATGCTCGTTGTTGCAGTGTGGCTTTTGGACATCCTTAGCACGATAAGCCCAAACACGAAGATTAGACGCCACCTTGGATTTGTCTGGTTGTTAGCTTGTGGTCACTAAACACATATATATTGTGCTCTGTCCATATGCTCTAGAGCAAACAAGCAATGATAGTGGACTGCAGTTTCTGGGGTATCACGCCCATTTAAACTGATGGTGCAAGTTCAGGTCGGCCTTCCTTTTTTCCTTCAGATCTTTCTGTTTTAAGAATTTTACTATTATAATTATACCATTATATATTTATTTTAGATACATGTTCAAATATTATTTTAGTTCACCCGAAAATACAAAGGATGTGGGAAAAATCACAATTTCTCTCTTTCCTGATATCATTGTCTGAATTTGTTTACCATGTTTTCTCTATTTCCTTCCTTACAGCAGTGTCATCAATGGAACAAATAAAGTCTTGATAACTAGAAGGCCATTCCGATTCCAGTATGGTAAATATTCGATGGATGACAAAGGGTCCCGAGGGAGCTCGTTTGTGTTGACAACACTCAGCATATTCTGCAAATATCCTATGAGTTCACCATCCATGAGCTGCAAGTCATGTTTTCTGGTGCTACAAGTATAAAAAGGTTCATATTTGTTTTATTAACCTTTTGTGGTGTTGTTCCAATACCTTTTGGAGTTTTGGCCTAAAAGGGCTCTCTGAAACACTGAGACAAACAAAGCTAAAATTTGGAGTATGATTAAGCAGTCGAGTCAGCGTTACTAATCCCCACTTGAGCTTGACTGTATTTCCTGGCTTAATGTTTGAGATTCTATGTATAGTAAAAATATGTATAGAATTTCATTTAAGTTTGAAAGCCAATCGATTCCATGCTTTGAGCTGGAAAGTGGTCCCTATTCTGAATTGGTATTTGGATCCCAAACATAACTTCCTATGAACATATAAGGAAATTTTAGTTGTGAAACGACACTTGTTGTACATTCCATATTGCTATATGAGGGTGCTGCTATGTACATTTATAGATGCTTGCATTTGACTTCCGTTTGATGTAACAATATACATGTAGTTTGTTGTCAATACTGTTGGGAGACCTTGTTAAAAGTTTATGTCCAACATTTAAAATTGGTTTTTCTTTTTTCTTTTTCTACTGAATTATATACCCTTGTACATGTGAAACCCTACAATTTCTTTAGAGCATGGAGGAGTTCTTTGTGTTGCAGACCCTCACCATATTTTACGAATATCGTCGAATTCACCATCCATGAGTGGCAAGTCATGTTTCCAATTTTCTGGTTTTAAAAGTAAAAAAATGTTCATATTCCATGAATGAGACCCTACAATGTATTTAGAACATCCGATCCACATATGTCTATAATTTTAAGCCATGGGTAGAACCATAATCATGAAAGGCGTCTCCATGAGTTGATGCCACACGATATGAGGGTATAAGGTAACTTTGATTGCATCTTCAAATCAATGAACCAAAGGGAGTAAATAATAAACAAGGTTTGTTTCAAAAGATATCAATCAGGATATAATCTTTTTTGTGACTATTATTTTAAAAATTGACCATCAAGATGATATTTTTGTGTCTACATCATCATATTATGAGCCCGTAGCAACGCACGGGCACTCTACTAGTACCCTAAAAATCACAGATTATGCGAGAACAGGAACAGGCGCTCAACGAACCGGCAACACCGGCGCCTCTCCAGTTCTGATCGTACGCAGCCACAGGGCAGGCCGGCAGGGCATCTAAGGAGACAAGGCCGACGCGGCATGGGCAGGCACGGTAGCGGCGCAGGGCATCGTCCATCTCTCACCCTATCTTTGCTCTGACTTAGCACACTCCTCAGCCGCAGGTCCAAGCCTTCAAGATCTGATTGGTACGTATGCTCGTGTATCCTGATCCAGGAATTCTCCCTCCTCCCATGCTGGACAACTCATGTATTGCAGGCGTTTCCTACCGTTGTCCAGCTGCCGCAGGCTGCACGAGCCCCATGAAACCAAACAATAGTATCCCCGTACACCATTAGGTAAGCTGACTTGGTTTCCTATATTTTACTAGTATATATCAAAATCTGATACTTCTTTACCATGAATTCATGATTTTTTTTGAGAGAATGAATTCATGAATTGTTCAGATGTGAATGTCGTTTAGTATTATTGAGAAGTATAACACGTTAATATAGTTTGCAATTTATGATGCAAATTTACAATGTGCCAATGTTTGTAAATTTGTAATAATATCACAGTGATCATTACTTAACAAAAATTAGCACTCTTTTGTATAATACAGAACTAGTACGTAACGGTGCTATAATCAGTTATACACATCAAAAACACAGGCTTTAGACTTTTAGACAAATTGTTAGTCTTCAAAATTTTGAATACACACCCCATAAATCCTGGGCCCGCCCCTGGCGCGACCAGACCAAACAGGCTGCCTCAAAGGAACCACACTGTTCACCAACACCAGTCATGCCTACATCTACATGTTCCTGGCGCGGCCAAGCGCGAATATCCAGCAGTTCCCTATATTCTATTTTCCACTATAGCATGTGCTCTGCAAAGACTGAAAAAGGCAACCACTTCCCGTAAACCAAGGTATACATCCCGGCCTCTGATCTTTGCGCCGTCATACTGACCGCTGACCCGGAAGGGATGCAGATGGAAGATCAGGAGGAGTTGGTTCCAAAAATAAAAAATGCATCTTCGGCCGCGGCAGATCCCTGGCCATGGAGTTCTTCCTTTCCTTCCTCTTCCGCGGCAGTTCCTTGGCCATGGAGGCTTTCTTGTTTTCCCTCTTCGAGGAGACGTTCCTTCTCAGAGGCCATGGCGAAGCGGCAAATCGGGCATCGTCGGTCAATCAGAAGTGTATATTGTTGGAATTGCACAATGTATTGTTCATGTGCAAAAGCACGTATATATGATGTATAAGAGGTGGGCCACGACCTCAGCTATACAAGGAACTAGGAGGTGGGTCCAATACACAGATATACACAACACATATACTCCCCCTCACCCCCCACGCAGTCGAAGCGGCACCGCTGCTAACGCAAAGACTGGACCGAAACTCCTCAAATGAAGCCGTAGGCAAGCCCTTGGTCATGATATCTGCAAATTATTGGAAAGTAGGGACGTGTAGAACACGAATATGGTCAAGGGCCACCTGTTCCCGAACAAAGTGGATATCTAACTCAATATGCTTTGTCCGACGATGATGTACCGGGTTGGCGGAGAGGTAGACAGCCGAGACGTTATCACAGTTGACCACCGTAGCACGATCCACAGGACAAGTGAGCTCCTAGAGCAACTGGCGAAGCCACAAACACACGGCGACGACGTTGGCCATGGCACGATACTCAGCCTCAGCACTGGAGCGAGGGACCGTAGGCTGCCGCTTGGACGATCATGATATGAGTGATGGTCCAAGGAAGACACAATAGCCCGAGGTGGAGCGACGAGTGTCAGGGCAGCCCGCCCAGTCTGCATCGGTATAGGCGGTGAGGGCGGTGTCGGCGGAGGCGAAGAGCGTGATGCCGAGCTCCATAGTGCCGCAGACGTAGCGAAGAATCCGCTTGACAGCGGCCCAGTGAACATCCCGAGGAGCATGCATATGAAGGCACACCTGCTGTACGGCATACTGAATCTTCGGTCGAGTCAGAGTGAGATACTGGAGAGCACCAATGATGGACCGGTAGAATGCAGCATCCGAAGCGGGAGAACCATCCGAGGCAGAGAGCTTGGGCTTCGTATCAACAGGCGTAGCGGCGGGCTTGCAGTTAAGCATGCCAGCACAATCCAAGAGCTCATGAGCGTACTTTCGCTGATGAAGAAAGAAGCCATCCGGACGTCGCACCACCTCAACACCGAGGAAGTAGTGCAAAGGACCCCCAAGTCCTTGATGGCGAACTCAGCTCAAAGACGATCATGGCTGAAGTAGTACATGCCGTCAGGATGATGTCGTCGACATAGAGCAGCAAGTAGGCCGTGTCAGAGCCCTGATGATAGACGAAGAGCGACGCGTCCGAGCGGGTGGAACGGAACCCAAGCTGGTGTAGAAACGCCGCGATGCGCTGGTACCAAGCGCGCGGAGCCTGTTTGAGTCCGTACAAGGACCGTGAAAGCAGGCACACGTGGTTGGGAAGCGTCGGGTCAACAAACCTGGTGGGCTGCTGGCAGAAGACCTGCTCCTCGAGGTGACCATGGAGGAAGGCGTTGGAGACGTTCATCTGGTGCACTGGCCAAGCACGGGAGACCGCAAGGTGGAGAACCGTGCGTATCGTGCCGGGCTTGACGACCGGAGCGAAGGTGTCAGTGAAGTCGATGCCAACACGTTGTCGGAAGTCATGAACGACCCAACGCGCTTTGTAGCAATCAAGGGTACCATCACGACGGAGCTTGTGTTTAAAGACTGTCGGGGATATACCCCGTGGCGTAAACCGGCCGGAAGTATAACCCGGCCGGACTTGGCGGTTTACCTGAAGAACCCGTTGACACTTGGCGGTTCACTACAACCCGGCGGTTTATGGTTCATTGGTAATCCGGCAGGTGGGTCAGTGGAGTGACAAGACCCGGTGGCCCGACTGGCGGTTCATGAAGGCCGGTTCAACTACGGTGGGCCGGTTTATAAGGAAAGGCATAAGGAATATTTGTCTTACAAGGAGTTACGATCTGGACTTTTATCCGGTTTGTATTAGAGATAGGTTTGTCCTAATCCTAGTAGGACTCCACATGTAACCCACCCCTTCAACTTATATAAGGAGGAGCAGGGCTCCCCAAAGAGGGACAAGCTACAAGCAAACAACAATATCTAGGGCTAGACACAACTAGAGGAGAGCCGGTTTACGGCGACTCCCTCATGATCATAATGAGACCTAGCCTCAAACAGCATGTATGGCTATTACCGGATGATGTTTCCCGGGGCCCGAAGCTGTCTAAATCCCTGTCTTGTGTTGCGTCTCTCGATTCCGCTCAACCCCTCTCAAGCTACCACATAGATGCGTTGGCCTCGCGACTAAGTCCTGACACTAAGGACATCTGCCGTGACAAAACCACTTCCCGGTAATCACGTTGGCGTGCCGGAGACGGGGAACAAGCTGCCACGTCTGGTTGCGCAACAGGGCGTCAAACTCCTCCTGCATCGCAGCCATCGTCATGAAGAGCGGCTCGAACGGAGGACGACAACGGCGACGGCTCAGAGGTGGACGCACATGGACGTAGTCATCCGAGGCATAGCGCGAGCTTATAAAACGCCAGACTGGTATGGTGACCGGACCAGCCACAGCGCCGGGGGGCGGCGGGGCACCGAGGGGCCGCGAGGGCATGGGCGCCAACGTCGGGGCGCCGGTGCCACGGCTGTAGGAGGCGCCGCATGCGGGTGCGCCAAAGCCGGGCGGGCTAAGAGAGGCGCCATGCGCCGGGAGAGGCGTCGAGGAGCTCGCGTCACCGGTGGCGGGAGGAACAGCCGGGGGTACCTGGTGAAACGGAAACACATGCTCATCAAAGTAAACGTGCCGGGAAGTGAACACACGGTGGGAGACAGGATCGTAGCACCGATATCCCTTGGAGTTGGAGGGGTAGCCGATGAAAATGCAAGCGACAGAACAAGGTGCGAGTTTGTGAGGAGCAGAGTCGACAGTGCTAGGATAGCAAAGGCACCCAAAAATACGCAAGCCATCATAAGAAGGGGGCGTACCGAAGAAAAGATGGTGAGGTGCATAGTTTCACCGTGGGCGGTAAGGGCGAAGGTTAAGGAGAAGAGAAGCAGTGGCGAGTGCGTCCGGCCAGAAATGAGGCGGCACATTAGCATGGAACAGGAGCGTGCGAACGCAGTCGTTCAGAGTGCGAAGGACGCGTTCGGCTCGACCGTTCTGCTGGAAAGTATACGGGCATGTGAGACGAAAAACTGTGCCATGGTGTGACAGAAAAATGCGGAAAGCAAGGTTGTCGAACTCTTTTCCATTGTCAGTCTGAAGAGCAAGGATGAGCCGCCCAAACTGCGTGCTGACATAAGAGTAAAAAACCGTCAAAGTGGGAAGTGCATCCGACTTTTTACGCAAAGGAAAAGTCCACACATAATGAGAATAATCATCAAGGATAATCAGATAATATAAATAACCCGAATTACTAGGAACCGGAGAGGTCCACACATCGCTATGAATCAACTGAAAACGAAAAGAAGCTATGGTGGTGGAGTCGTTAAACAGGAGGCGAACATGTTTGCCGACACGACAGGCATGACAGGTGTGATCCTCTATCTTATGACAACTGAAACTGAAACTCTTAAGAATATGACGAAGTGTGACAGGGTTGGGATGACCCAAATGAGCATGGCAGAGATCGACGCCGGCGGAGAGAGCAACCGGTGCGGTGGTGGAGGTGGACGGAGAATGCACCGGATAGAGCTCGTCGAGGCTGTCACATCGGTGAAGTACCATCCTGGTTCGAGCGTCCTTGACACAAAATCCAAGCTCGTCAAATTCAACAGTAACAGGATTTTCACGAGTTAAACGACGAACGGAAACAAGGTTCTTAATAAGATGAGGTGACACAAGTATGTTAGACAAAGTAATAGGCATGGAAGTAGAAAGAAAAAAAGTATGCCCGACATGTGTGATAGGGAGTTTGGAACCGTCGCCGACAATGATGCGGCGGTCGGTGATGACGGGAGTGAAGGAGGCAAGGTTACCAGGATGAGCAAACATGTGAGCTGTAGCCCCGGTGTCCATGTACCAATCATCACCTCCGATGTAGTTATTCGGCGTAGAAGCGGCATGTAGCCCAGTGAGGAGCACCGGGTCCCAGGGCGCCGGCGGCAGGGCCGGCGAGGGGGACAGATACGCCATGGGGAGGCCGTAGCCGCCGCTCAGCTGCGACGCTGGGTACTCTCCATACAGCTGCGGAGCCGCGAAGTACGTACGCATGATGCGCGGGATGGGCGGAGCCTGCTGGCCTACTCACGACCCCCACCAGCACCGAAAGACTCATACGCAGGCGGAGCCCCATACGCAGTTGAAGACCCGTACGTGGATATGAGCGGAGCCTCGTATGCCCCGTACATAGAATACCCGTACGTGGAACGAGCACGTCGTAGGTGACGGCCGCCCCGTATGGCGGCGGGGCCGCACCGTAGGGCACCGACGGCGGGACGGCAGCTGCCATCGCTGGTCCGATGGCGGCGGGCGGCGTGGTTGGGCGGCAGCAGACGCCGAGTACTTCCAGCGAAGAACGAAGATGACGAACGAAGCAAAACGCTGGATTCCGATCGACCCCTCAGTGCAAAGCCAGCCTCAACTAGCTAATCGATCTTCCCTTGGACGTGTACTAGCACTAGTACGTGGGTACTAATACTTCCGGCTGCAACAATCACGGGATACACGCACGTAGTCAACTAGTCAATCGATTCTGCAAGGAGGAAGAAGGTTGATGCTTATGATATTCAATATGAGCAGATCCCTTATTTTTGCTTTTCATGTGAACGACTTGGCCACTCAGAACTGTATTGCCCCAATCCGGGGTCCAAAGATGAGAAGGGTGAACCTCCGTTTGGATCATATATGCGAGCTTCCGAAGACTACAAGAAGCAGCCGTCCCAGGAGAGCTCGGCAAAGAGTCAGAGAGCGGAAACCAGCAGTAAGGCGAGCACAAAGAAATCGAGTACTAATCCAAAAACAGATGGGGGTGAGGAGGTTGTCTCACCGTTGAAAAATCCATCGAGAGGAAAGCATAAAAGGAAGGAGGGGCCTACTGAAGTTTATGTGCCAAAACAACTTCTCCTTACCTCGGGTGAGGATAGTACAAATCATGAAGATCATGTGGGGAGGAAAGATGAGGATGATGCGGAGGGGTCAGAGAGGGACCCCAAGAAGAAAAAGCCAACACCTGAGAATTCGGAAGAGGTCGCTGGACGGCCCTGCCGGGAGCAATGAGTTGTTTAAGTTGGAACTGCCGGGGGCTTGGGAACCCCGAGGCAGTTCGAGAACTGCGCAAGATTGTGCGGCAGGAAGTTCCCGCCCTACTGTTTGTCATGGAAACCAAAATCAGGGTTGTGAAAGTTGAATCACTGCAGAGACAGCTGGGCTTTGCAGGATGTTTTGCGGTTGATAGTAATGGACTAAGTGGTGGCATTGGCCTATTCTGGTCGAGTAATGTTAGTGTTGAACTAAAAAACTACAGTATTAGCCATATTGATGTTATGGTGAGGAAAACTGATGATGACAGCTCTCCTGCTTGGAGGCTAACCGGTTTCTATGGAGCTCCAAGGGCAGAAAATCGACATCATAGCTGGAGGTTCATGAGAACTCTGCACCAGATCGAACACGCAGCGTGGCTATGCGTGGGAGATTTTAACGAGACCATGTACGGGACGGAACACTTTAGCCGGTCGGAGAGGCCGGAGTGGCAGATGAGGGCCTTTAGAGATGTCATCGAGGAGTGCTCATTTCAGGACCTTGGCTGGTCAGGTGTTCCATTCACATGGGATAATGGGCAGCAGGGGGAGAAGAATGTTAAGGCAAGACTCGATTGGGCTTTGGCAAACCAAGAATTTTTGCAGAGATTCGAACATTCATGTGTACGACATCTTAGTGCAATGGAGTCTGACCACTGTTTTGTTATGGTGTAAATTCGTGAGAAAGCAAAAACTAGTGGACATGGCAAGCGACAGTTTAGGTATGAGAATATCTGGCAGTCGCATGCAGAATATGATGATCTTGTGGCCGATGTTTGGAGGCGTCACTGTCGCGGGGCTGGCCTTGCCAGTATTGCGGATACTTTGTCCACACTACAGGTGGAGTTGGGGGCATGGGGAGCGAAGGAGTTTGGATGTCTCGCAAAGAAAATAAAGAAGCTCCAACAGAAGCTTGACAAGCTGCGATCTTCGTCTATGGGAGAGGTCCGACGGAGGAGAAAAAGAAAACAGTGATGCAATTACGAGAAACGCTGAAACTTGAGGAAATTTGGATGCGACAACGGTCGCGAGTTCCATGGCTGCGTGATGGTAATCGAAACACAAAGTATTTTCAGGCTCAAGCTACCCAGAGGCGTCGCGTGAACCGCATCTCCGGTTTACGACATCGTGATGGTTCTGTGTGTAACGGGGAAGAAGAAGATAACGAGGAGATTCAATCGTTTTATCAGTCCTTATTCCTTTCCCAAGGTGTTAGTGATATGGAAGCACTGCTGCAGTTCATTCCGACCAAGGTTTCTCCCGCAATGAATGAGGCTCTTGATAAACCATACACCATGGAGGAAGTACGTGCGGCTTTGTTTCAGATGGCTCCGTCCAAGGCCCCTGGAGTGGACGGCTTCACGGCAGGATTCTTCCAGCGTCATTGGAACTTGATCAAAGACGATTTGGGGCCTGCTATACTGGATTTTTTGCATGGAGGTGAACTACCCTTGGGATTTAATGACACGTCTATCATGCTTATCCCTAAGGTGAAGCATCCGCAGCAAATATCTCAGTACCGCCCAATCGCCCTTTGCCCTGTACCATACAAGATCGCATCCAAGATGGTGACAAACAGGCTAAAGGTGTGGATGAATGTGATAGTGGGAGAAGAACAAAGTGCCTTTGTACCCGGACGTAATATTACTGATAACGTTCTAGTGGCTTTTGAGAGTGTGCACACAATGAGAAGAAGAAAGAAGGGCAAAAACTACTCATGTGCGGTGAAGCTCGATATGATGAAAGCGTATAACCGTGTGGAATGGCATTATTTGAAAGCAGTGATGCAGCGACTTGGGTTTAGTCACACTTTTACTGCATTGATCATGAAGTGTGTGACTTCGGTCAGATTCTCGGTGAAGGTGAATGGGGAGTTACTCCCGGTTTTCCATCCCTCGAGAGGACTTAGGCAGGGGGATCCAGTGTCACCCTTCCTTTTCTTGTTGTGTGCGGAAGGACTAACATCTCTGCTGAACAACTATGTCTCTTTTATTGACAGGGGTGTGAGAGCCTCGGTTAGATCACCTTGGATCAACCATCTCCTCTTTGCTGACGATTGTCTCATTTTTATCAGTGCGAAGGGAGAAAGTGGGGACCGACTTAATGAGATACTAAACATATATGCTATGTGCTCAGGGCAAAGTGTTAACAAAGAGAAGAGTGCAGTCTATTTTACTCCGAACACTCCGGCGGTAAGGAGGCAACAAATGAAACAACACCTTGGCATCTTTGTTGAAGCTTTCAGCGACAGGTACCTTGGTTTACCAACGGCCGTCGGCAGGATTACCAGTGGCACGTTTGAGCACATTTGTGATCAGGCGAGGAGCAAGATGATGGAATACTCAGAGAGAGATTTGGCATGTGCGGGGCGAGAAATATTGTTGAAATCAGTCATTCAAGCGATACCAACCTTCAGTATGACTTGCTTCCGCTTAACAAAAAAGCTGTGCAAGAAGATTACGTCTTGCATGGCCAGGTATTTCTGGAGTAGCAATATCGACAGGTGTTCGATGCATTGGCTTTCATGGAAGAAGCTAGCCACCCCGAAAGAAGCAGGGGGATGGGGTTTAGGGATCTCGAGGCCTTTAATCTCGCTCTGTTGGGGAAACACGGCTGGAGGTTCATGTTACACCCGGAGAGTTTATGTTCTCGAGTTATGAAATCGAGATACTTCCCAGGTTCAGACTTCATGACTGCTACAATCCCGAAGACGGCGTCACCTATCTGGAGGGCGATTGTTGCAGGCCGCAAGGCATTGAAGCTTGGGCTGATCAAGAGGGTGGGAGATGGCTCCACGATCTCCATTTGGGAGGATAAGTGGATCCCGGACTCCATTTCGATGTCTCCTATGGTAAAACCTGATAACACACCTCTTGTTTTTGTGAATGAGCTAATTGACCAGGTTAATTGGACATGGCAACATGAGCTTGTTCGTGCAACCTTCCTAGCACCGGATGCCCAAGCAATCTTAAATATCCCGTTGCGCAATGGTGGGGGAGAGGATTTTTTAGCGTGGGCCTTTGAATCCACTGGAATCTACACTGTCAAATCAGCATACCGTACTCTTGTGACTCACAAAGAGCGACTAGCTCGAGAGGAAGGACGGATATGGGTACCTCACAGATTGAACGACAGCTATGGAATTCCTTATGGAAGTTAAAGGTTATACCTAAAGTGCGAGTTTTCTGGTGGCGGGTGTTGAATAAGATTCTGCCAGTCGAAGAGACTCTAAAACACAGACATATCATACAATTGGATCGATGCAACGTATGCCTTGCTATGGGAGAGGATCTGATGCATGCATTGATACATTGTACACATGCCAAGCGCTTCTGGAATGAAGCAGAAGCTTTATTTGATTTTCATCTACCATGTCTGCACCCTGACACTTGGTCCAGAGATATCATATGTGACAGCAGGTTTGCAGAGGATGAAAGGGCTAAAATCATTACAGTTATGTGGGCTATCTGGCATTCGCGCAACAGATGGGTACATGATCAGGAAAGACTTGATCCTGGTAATGAAGTGAGAAAGATTAGAGAAGATCTTGCACTTCTGAAGCTACCCAGGAAGCAAGCTTCGGTTTTACCAGGATATGGATGGCGGCCACCTGAGGATGATATTGTCAAGATTAATTGTGATGGAGCCATTGATATTCTCTCTGGCAAGGGAGGAGCAGGTGGAATGGCACGCTCGGCGTCCAGTCTACTGGGTTTGTGGTGCAAGCCGCATCTTGGGGTACAGACACATTGATCATGGAGGCACTAGCCCTCTGGGAAGGAGTCATTTTCGCCAATCTGCGAGGCCTCAAGCGAGTGACGATGGAAACTGATTGCTTGGCTTTGGTGAACTTGTGGAATTCTTGCCATGCAGATCGTTCTGCTGTGGCACCTACTCTTGATGAAATTGGAGAGCTCTCTTTAGATTATGATTACTTTGTAATTCAGCATGTATTAAGGACAGCCAACATGTCGGCCCATCTGTGTGCAAAACATGCTTGCACACTCTTGTGACTGATAGTTGTCTGGACCTGACCCCTCGTTCTTGGTTAGCTGCCTATTGGCAGACTGCCCAAGAATGTTTTTGTTGAATAAAAGCTCTCAAAAATTTCCCTCAAAAAGAAAAAACCTAGCCAATCGATCGTTGCCTTGATCGATTCCAGCACCAATAGATACGCACGACCACTTGATTGTTTGATGGCCGCAGGCGAGCGATGCTGGCAAGCGAATCGGGTGAGGCAGCGATTGGGCGGGTAGCACGCAAGACTGCCGAGCGGATTAGGCGAGGCTGGCGGTGCTGGGTAGCGCGCGGCTGAGAGGAGCGGCGGCCGGCGCGGAAGACGCGCGGGCGGCGGCGGTGAGGCAGCGGCGGCGGCGGCGTAGGGGAGGTGCGCGGCGGTGGAAGGCTTGGGTTAGAACCTAAAATTGATACCATGTATGTTGTTGGAATTGCACGATGTATTGCTCATGTGCAAAGAAACGTATATATGATGTACAAAAGATGGGCCATGACCTCACCTATACAAAGAACTAGAAAATGGGCCCAATACACAGCTATGCACAATACATATACTCAACAAGAAGCCAGTCGAAGATGGAGAGCTGGTGGAAGGAGTGAGTGCAGTCCATCGTCCTGATCTTCTTGTAGCAGCCGGGCACGAATTCGTCGAAGCAGATGAGGCAGAGATGTTCTCTCGTCTCGCCCGCCTTCGCAAGGGAAGGGCCAACATGGCCGGCAGTGACGCCGGGTCCCTTCTTTCGTCCTGCTCTCTGTCGAGCCTCTCCTGCTCGTCGAGTCGGGCGTCCAGCGCGTCCCACTCAGGCGGGCGCTCGAACTCGTCCCGCCCCCTCCTCCTCCCGCTCCCCCTCGCCGGCGCGTCGCAGCCATTCTCGACGTGATCCTCTGCTCCTCGCGCTACTGGCTCCATTGGGCTCATGAATACACCGGAGACGGGATTTCATCTGACACGAGGCTTTGCTCTTGATTGTCCTATAAGCCTGTACGTATCCTATCCTATACGGTGATTGTCTTCCTATACAAACCGGAGACGGACACCACGCATCATACGCCTCTCAGAATTGCTAGCAGGGTTGTAACAGAACATAAAGGCAGAACGAGCTCAAAATGACTAAGAAACATGCGACGCCAAGACTCCAGGACAGACACAAAAGGGGAGATAACTACAGCCCAACGGACAGTGGCTGTGAAAAACTAATCATCATTGCTGCAACAGCATGTCAACAAGGTGACCACCAGCAATGCAGTCACTCCAGCATCTCGTCGTTGTCCCCAGATCTGTGAACTTCAGCTTCAGCTTCATCGATACGCAACTGGCCATGCACAGAAGTCGCCTGCGCAGCCTCGTGAGCTCTCGATCTGTGATCTGCAGCAGACTCGCCGCACCAACCAGGAGATTGTCTTTGTCCCGATCATTCTGCATTCCTGCCCAAACACGAAGGAAAGCACACATGTAACAAATCAGCTCAACATACGAGTTTTGCACAATGCCCACCACATGAAAGTTAGGGCCTAACAGAATGTTCTTCACTGCCCACCAGAAGTATCGTGTAAAACACGCACGTCTATAAAGAAAACACCCGTAGCATGGCAAATAATGCTCCACATATAAACAGCAGCAGAACAAATAAAGAATAAATGATTGATGCTCTTATTTTCATCACAAAATCGACAAGTGTAATCACCAGTTCGTTTGCATTTTTCCATATTATCTTTTGTAGCAATGGCATTGTGCCAGATCAGCCATAACCACATTTTGATCTTGGACGTCGATAACTACCGAACGTCAGGTAGGTAGTAAGAAGATGTTGTTTGCCGTGATTCTTCTCAATAGAATTCAGCTGTTTATATACAGCTCGTACAACTTCAGTTACACATCAAGAGATGGTGGATAATTAAGAGTGAAGTCTGTAGACCTTCTATATTCTAGCACTAAGCAATAATGCTAGAGCACTACGTAATACAGCTAACACACCCCCTCAATCTCAACCGTGAGACACAAGATTGAGATTGCGACGACACCGGTCTAGCATAAGCTTCGTGCATGGTTTGGTGAAGATATCCGCGACCTGATCTTTTGAAGCTATGAACCGGACCTCTAGAGCCCCTAGTGCCACCTTCTCTCGGACAAAGTGGAAGTCGACCTCGATGTGTTTTGTTCTTGCATGAAACACAAGGTTCGCTGTAAGATAGGTAGCTCCAAGGTTGTCACACCATAGAACTGGAGGGCGCGTTTGCGAGATGCGCAACTCTTTGAGTAATGATTGTACCCAAGTAACTTCGGCAGTCCCATTTGCCAACGCCTTGTACTCTGCTTCTGTAGATGAGCGTGACACGGTTGACTGTTTCCGTGCGCTCCAAGAAATTAAGGTTGGCCCAAAGAAGACCGCAAAGCCACCGGTTGAGCGCCCATCATCAACACATCCAGCCCAATCCGCGTCTGTGAAAACGCTCAAGAGTGTAGACGGTGATCTCCGTATATTGAGTCCGGAGGATATTGTCCCTTTGACATAGCGGAGAATTCGTTTTACAGCCTCCCAATGGACCTTGGTTGGTTGAGCCAAGAACTGGCAAACCTTGTTGACAGCGAATGAAATGTCGGGTCTGGTGAGTGTCAAGTATTGCAGACCGCCAACAATACTGCGGTAGACAAAGGCATCCTCATCATTGAGTGCTTCGCCAACGTCGCGTGATATCTTTTCTTGCACATTCATGGGGGTTGACACTGGCTTGCAATTTTCCATGTGTGTACGAAGAAGAAGGTTGGTAGCATATTTCTTCTGAGTAAGACTGAGCCCTCCAGAATTGGAAGCCACTTCAATGCCCAAGAAATACCGCAATGGCCCAAGGTCCTTCACCGGGAAGGACTGGGCTAGCTGATCCAATAGACGCCGAACAGTAGTCGGGCATGAACTAGCGATGATGATGTCATCGACGTAGATGAGCATATACATGGTGATGCCGGCATGAGCGAAGATGAAGAGGGATGTATCTGCTGTAGAGGGAGCAAAACCAAGTTGCTGGACACGATCACTGAGCTGGGAGTACCATGCGCGTGGCGACTGTTTGAGGCCATATAGAGCGCGCTGAAGTTTGCAGACATAACCCGGGTACCGGGGATCCTCAAAGCCAGGTGGTTGCTGCATATAGGCAGTCTCGGAGAGTTCGCCATGAAGGAAAGCATTGCTGACATCAAGTTGGCGTAGGCTCCAACCGCGCGAAACAGCTAGAGTGAGGACGAGTCGGACGGTTGCCGGCTTAACAACCGGACTGAAGGTGTCGAGGTAGTCAACGCCATAGCGTTGAGTGAAGCCCTTAGCCACGAGACGAGCCTTGTACTTGTCGATGCTACCGTCGGCGTGTTCTTTGATCTTGAAAATCCACTTGCACCCAATGACATTCTGTCCCGGCGGTCGAGGGACGAGCGTCCAGGTGCGGTTCTCCTGCAGAGCGGCGAACTCAAGCACCATGGCTTGACGCCAGGATGAATCTGTCATTGCGGAGCGGTAGGACGTGGGTGCCGCAAGGAACGCCCGACGACGCGGGTCATAGAGAACTGTGCCATCAGTAGGCACCCGAGGCCGAGTAGTAACACCATGTCGAACGGCCGGCGTCGGAGCAGCCATAATAGGAGATGGTGGCAATGCATGCGACGCCACGGAGTCCGACTGCATGGTGTTGGATGAACCAGGCGAGGACGGACCGGGCGAAGCAGATGCATCCACGGCCACAGCAGGGGAGGCCGGCGACGCTGGCTCGTCAACAACCACGTCGGGCTGCATGGCTTGGCTAACATCAGCAACCATGTCGCCGGTGGGCTGCATGGCATTGCTGGCGTCAGTAGCAGCTGAAGACGTACCTACACCAGAAAAATCGCTCGAGGCAGGATGATTAGTATCCAACAAAGAGGAAGCAAATTCTCTTACGTGATCAACCTGTGCTACTGGCTGGGAATGAGACAGAGGGATAGGTGTAGTTACGGGTTGAATGGGTGTTGGTAGAATTGAGTTAGCAAATGGGAAGACATGTTCATCGAAGATGACATCGCGTGAGATATAGACCCGACCTGTGGATCGATCCATACATTTATAACCTTTGTGCATGCTGCTATATCCGAGAAAAACACATTGGCGAGACTGAAAATCAAGTTTGTGATTGTTGTACGGTCTCAGGTTAGGCCAACACGCGCAGCCAAAAACACGTAGACGAGAATAATCGGGCTTTTCATGGAATAGCATCGCAAGGGGTGTGAAGTTTTGAATGGTGCCGCTCGGCATGCGATTGATTAGGTAGCAGGCAGTGAGGAAAGCTTCATCCAAAAAACGAAGGGAAAGCGACGAGTGTGCAAGTAGGGCAATGCCTGTTTCGACTATGTGTCGGTGCTTTCGTTCCGCGATGCCATTTTGCTGGGAGGTGTGCGGGCAAGTAACACGGTGAGCGACGCCGACACGAGAAAAATATTGATGGAGGCGACGATATTCACCCCCCCAGTCTGACTGCACCGCGCGAATTTTGGTGTTAAGAAGTCGCTCAACATGGTTTTGAAAAACATAAAATATGTTTTCAACATCAGATCTTCGCTTAATCAGATAAATCCAAGTAAAGCGACTAAAATCATCCAAAAAACTCACGTAATACTTAAATCCGCCAACAGAAGTACGAGCCAGCCCCCACACATCGGTGTGAACTAGCTCAAGCGGAGAGTTGGTTACATGAAAGGAATTATTATACGGAAGTTGATGAACTTTACCACGTTGGCAAGCATCACATACTAAAGACTCACGAGACGGTGCACAAGCAAGTTTATTCAACCTAATGACGGAATCGACGATGCTAGACGAAGGATGGCCGAGCCTCTTGTGCCAATGATCAGAGGTGAGCTTGACAACGGAGAGGACGTGCCGACTGGACTGCCCGAACGATGAAGACACATGGGAGCTTGGCACCGGGTAGAGACCGCCATGGCTTCTACCTTGCAGAAGGACCCTCCTCGTGACTTGATCCTTCACACGAAAAAAGTCAGGATACATTTCGGCAAAAGCACGGTTATCAGAAACAAGTTTATGAGTTGAAATAAGGTGTTTGTGCAAGCCTGGAACGTGAAGGACATTTTTTAGGTGGAGGGGTTTGTGTGAGCCAGTAAGCATAGATTGACCAACGTGAGAGATTTGCAAACCTGCTCCGTTGGCTACATGGACCTTATCCTTGCCGCTGTAGCGATCATGGACAGTGAGGCGATCAAGGTCGCTGGTGAGGTGATCCGTTGCTCCAGAGTCGAGGTACCAATTGGTGTCGACGGAATAGCCGCCATGGCCGCCGGTGTTGGCAGGGTTGCCGAAGCGCTCGGTGTTGCCGGCGTTTCGGCGTTGCCGAAGCGCTCGCGGTTATCCTCAGCCTGGTACGCATGGTTGAAACGTTGCCTGCACCTCAAAGCATCATGCCCATACTTCTGGCAGACTTGGCAGGTGGGTTTGTTGCGGCTGCGGCCTCCACGGCCACGGCCCTGCCCCTGGCCACCACGACCTCCACCGCGAGCTGCTGCATTGGCGGAGGAGAAGATCTCGCCGATTGAAGTCTGCTGCTCAAGACGAAGCTCGGCGCTAAGCAAATACGCATAGAAGCTAGCGAGGCTCACTGGCTCATCACGTGCCGTGATTGAAGCAACAAGGGGCTCATATTCTGAGCCCAGACCAGCGAGCATGTAGCCGAGAACCTCCTCATCGGAGATGGGCTTGCCAACGGACGCCATAGCATCGGCGTAGCCCTTCATCTTGTTGTAGTATGCAGCAGCAGGTAGGTCCTTCTTCTTCTGGTTTGAGAGCATGTAGCGGATTTGCATCACACGTGCACGATTTTGCGAGGAAAACATCATGTGCAGCGCATCCCAGACGGCGCGAGAGGTGTGGAGCTGGGTCAATTGCCCGATGATGTCCTCAGTCATGGAGGATAGCAGGGCGATGAGGACCACCTGGTCCTGTTGATACCAGCGAAGGAACGCCGGATTGGCCACGACACGGGCAACGTCGCCGGTACCCTCGGTGATGGTCTCCGGTGGTGCAGGGATAGAGCCATCGACATAGCCGAAGGAGCCCTGCGCGCGAAGGACGGGGACGGCCTGAGTTTTCGACAGAAGAAAATTCTCCCTCGTGAGGCGGATGGTGATCAAGTTGGCGATGGCAGCAATGGAGGCGGAGCCGGACGAGGCCATCGCGCCGGAGGTGCCATCACTGGAAGCAGGAGCGGTGGACATGGTGAGGAAAAGGGTCGAGCTCTGATTACCAAGTAAGAAGATGTTGTTTGCCGTGATTCTTCTCAATAGAATTCAGCTGTTTATATACAGCTCGTACAACTTCAGTTACACATCAAGAGATGGTGGATAATTAAGAGTGAAGTCTGTAGACCTTCTATATTCTAGCACTAAGCAATAATGCTAGAGCACTACGTAATACAGCTAACATAGGTGACCATGGCAAAACGAACATTTTTTATGGCAAGTTTAGTTGATGCGAGGATGGCAAGTTTAGTTGGTAAGCATGGCAATTCCGCCAGCATTATGTTGTTTGCCAGAAAATTGCCATGCGTGTCAACTAATGTTGCCATAAAAAATGTTCAATTTGCCGTATGCACGTATCTGACATCAGGTACTTATCATTTCCGTTAATCTTAAGATGAATCCTGGCCTTCCACAGATGCTTAAAGATCTGTCCAGCCCCGTACTCGATAAACTCCTCTAGGCATTCAGATGATTGTTCCAGATATATTTGAATAAGGCACTACAGCGATACAGTATGACCAGATCAATTTACAGGAAGAATAATGAACTTTGTAAACTCAACCAATCAATAGCATCGATTCGTGTATAGATGAGGAGCCAGGGCAAGCACCACTGAGATTGTTTCCACCATTAGAAGGTTTGATACGAAGTGGCAGTTTTGATAAACATTAAGGAGAGTAATTTGCAACAAAATTACACCCCCTGTGATCGGTAATCAGATATTCAAATGAACATAAAACAGGGACGGCTGCAAGCAGAGTGACTCACTCAGTCGGTGGACATTCTTCAGTTCAGTTGCTGCCAACTCGTTCAGATGTAGTAGCGGCTTTCTCAGCCACCGGCCCCGGCTCCGGCTTGTCTGCGGACCTGGGGGGCATCTCGAAACGGCAGACGGGGCAGAATCGGCTACGGAGGAGCAAGTCGAAGATGCATCTCTGGTGGAAGGAGTGGGAGCACCATCCTCAGCTTCTTGCCACCGGCCACGAAACCCTCGAGGCACACCGCGCAGCCCTGCTCCCTCGTCTCGCCCACCTTCGGCGTCTCCATGGCCACCATGGCCTTCAAGGAGGCCGGATCGATGACGGCATATGCACCGTCGTCGTCCCACTCCCAGTGACCCCCGTTTAGGGCGGCCTCGGCCTCCGCGGCTCGCATCCGCGCCTCCTAGTGCCTCAGTATGAAATCCCGGGACAGCCGGTGGCGAATTTCGGTCCACGAGGCTGGGCCGTCGACGTCCCGCTCGTCGGCGAGGGATTCGTGGTGGTTTTCCATTGCCGAATCTGCCCCTGCTGCTCTGCCCTTTCAAACCCTACTAGTCGAGATACAGTCAGCCTCTTGATGACGACGTGGCCTGATGTAGCACGCGCGAATCAATCTACCTATTCCGGGAGGCCGGCTCCAATGAAGAGACGGGCAAGGCGGCGGCGGCGAAGGTCGGAGTCGGTGCCCGCTGCCGCAGTCGGACGAGAGGAGGGGGAGTAATTTTGCCACGGAAAGGTTTTTTGTCACGGGAAGGTGTTTTGGGGAGCATCTGGCACGGGCGGGCCCCGTCGGGGGAGACTTGTGTGAGATCTTACATTATGTGAGATCAATGTGATCTCACATTAGGCGGTCAACCAGGGGCCGGTCAGGGGCCCAGTTCTTAGTATGTTTTTACTTGACTAGCTTATTAATCAAAGATGATTAAGTTTCCTAACTATAGACATGTGTTGTCATTTGATGAACGGAAAGAATGATGTGATGGACAAGACCCATCCATTAGCTTAGCATAATGATCGTTAAGTTTTATTCTTCATGACATATATATATTCCTCTGACTATGAGATTATGCAACTCTCGAATACCGTAGGAACACCTTATGTGATATCAAACGTCACAACGTAACTGGGTGATTATAAAAATGCTCTACAGATGTCTCCGAAGGTGTTTGTTGGGTTGGCATAGATCAAGATTAGGATTTGTCACTCCGAGTATCGGAAAGGTATCTCTAGGCCCTCTCGGTAATGCACATCACTATAAGCCTTGCAAGCAATGTGACTAATGAGTTAGTTACGAGATGATGCATTACGGAACGAGTAAAGAGACTTGCCGGTAACGAGATTGAACTAGGTATGATGATACCGACGATCGAATCTGGGGCAATGTGACACTCCAAATTTTTTTCCTTTGGTTTTCTTCAAAATTTTGTTGGATTTGAAGGAGGTCTCCAAAACCCTTCCAAAAATCTCTCTCAAAGCTTTTTCCCTTTAGCAAATATTTTATTTTTGCATCTCCTTCAACTCTAGTGTTTGGTTTTAAATTTTCTTCTGATTGCCCTCTTCTCAAAATTCCAAGAAAAATCTTTGAAGTTTATTTTCTTTCAAAAGGAAACTCTAGGAGTTTTTCATCCTCTCCCGTATTTGAAACCATTCATGATTCTTCCATGAATCACATGGTAAAACCTTCCCAAAAATCTCTCCTTCCACTTTGGGCAATCCAAACATTCTGTCCCAACAAGCTCAACCATTTTCTGAATTTTATTTCAATTTTTTCCTCTCCCAAATCTTTTCTGTCTATTATATTGAGCCTAGGTGACTTGCAAAGCAAGTACCTAAATGCATTTGAGTTTTGACCTCAAACCAACTCCCTTGGATAGTCCTTGGTACCCACAACATAGATCAATCAAGATCCACTCCTCTTGTGTTCAAAAATTTCAAATTATAGTCTCTGTAAGTTTGGACCAGATTTGCCAAATTTGGTGAAATTCATATCTACACTTCTCCAAAAATTCCACAAATATTCAGGCAGCCTCTAGATGCAATGAGAGGCCCTCCACCAAAAACCAGCTCAAGGAAAAATCCTACATGCCTAAATCATTCTGCCGAACACCTTGCGTGTAATTTTCGCTCATCTTCGATTAAATTCGAGTTTAGTGTCGATCTCCATCGAGTTTCAGTCCACATGTTCACAGTGCACTTGGCACGTTGCTCGCGACCTAGCTTGCTTGTCCGAGCCTCACACGCGTGCTTGGCGCGTTCTGGCGTCGGTGGCACCTGGCCCTTCTTGGCGGCGTGTCTTGCGGTGGCCGAACCACCGTAGCGGCCGACAGGGAGCATAACGCCGTTCGGCGCCGCCTAAACCCCTGGTGGCTCAGCGTGGCCATTTCCTTGCCAAGACGCATGCAGCACCGTCGTCGTGTCACGGCATGCGCAGAGCACGCTCTCGCCGCCGACGGGTCAGGCGGCCGTTCCGTCGAGGACAGTCGTAACCGCGCCCACCTTGCTGAGTTGGACACGGGGATGGCACCAGTTCTTCGTCTAGTCGATGCTCAAGCTCCTAAGCCGACCGTGCAACCACAGCGCCGCCGTAATCACCTCGCCGGAGAACCCGTTCTCGGAACCGCCTCGGCTGGCTATATATAGCCCCCCGAGCTTGCTCTCGCCCCCGCACACCTCCACTACCTCCCCAAACCTCGCCAAGCCCCTGGAAGGGCCACGAGGAGCTCTTCTTCCTCGACTCCGGCCGCTTCCTTCCGCCTCGGCCTCCACCGCGATTCACGCCGGTGAGGTCATCTCCGGCGCCCTAACCCCGTCAGATACCCTTTCATGCTATCACGAGTCTAACCCCCTCCTCAATTCCACCTCCGCAGCTCTCCCCGGCGAGATCCACGACCACCCGAATCGCCGTCCGCTGGAGCAAGCGTCGCCGCCGACGTGGTACTCGCCGGCGACCACCACCACCTCCCACAGACGCGGAATGGCGCCTCGAACACGGAGGTACTCTCGATCTCCCGCTCGCTGTGGATCGCCCGGCGACCATCATGACTCTCGGCGCCGACGAGCCCCGACTCCCTCGTTTGAAATTTCAAACCTGACGGTGGGACCCGCCCGTCGACCTCTCTTTGTTTTTTTGAATCGTTTTACGGCGTGCTTTGGCAAATACGCTTCCACTCTGAACCGCTTTTTACGGATTTTTCTGCAAAGCCCTTATAACTTTTTAATGAGAAAGGAATTTTGAGTGATTCTTTTCCGTCCTCTTCAAATTTTGTCTAGTTTTTTATCATATTTATTTGAAAAAATTTGGATCAACTTTCTGTACCCACAGTATTTATGTTAGCGTGTATTTTTATTTACCGAGATACCGAAGGAGGTGACGGAACCGCGAACTTCGCCGAGCTAGACCCGACTACTCCGAACCAGGCAAGCAAAGTTTGAACTTTTGATATGATGAGTGTCCGGGCACGTTTGCATTATTTTTGTATCATGGCACGTTCATGAGCATTTTCGATGATAGTTTATCTCGTGAGCATTGAGGCAAATGAGCTCGGTAAATCCGTGAGTTCTTTGGAAACTTGTTGCATGGCCATGAGTTGGCATGAGTATGGGTAAGATGGCAGTGTTGTAGCATGCCGGGCTTATGCCATATCGTTGACCAGTGTCAACATAAATCGCCGCTTCCGTCCGTCTTCCTTTCCGTACTACCACCTGCTTCCGCAAGGGATACGGCCTAGTAGGTTGCAAACCACTTCTGGTACACACCAAATCGAGAGGCGGGATGAAGGTTCCATGGCCTGGATTAAAGCCTTTCATCCGGTCAGGGGCATGGGTGTTTCCGGTTGGGACCGAGAGGGGCACCCTTAGAGCGCCGCAGATATAAATTTGATCCCATGCTATTCGAGGTTGTGATCTCCCGTCTCAAAGTTTTTCTTAAACGCTATCTAGGGTGATTCCTGGCAACGTGAGGTATGATGGGTGTGTACTAGCTAGTTGTGTTTCCTCTGAAATACCGTAAACGGAACTAGTCCTTCGTGACTACGGAAATCCGTTGGCTGTGGACAATTTTGGTACAAACTCTGCAGAGTCAAAATTCTTGAATTCATCTTATTCATGTCCAAGTACCATGATCATCTCATCTTGTCAAGTGTCAGTCTCAATGACAGAAACTCCTGAGAACCATTTGAGTATTAAATGTTTACTTTCCTGTGAACGGACTAACCCGCTTATTGTCTTGTGATGAATATTTCCGTGAGCACTATATCTTGTCAGTTATGTATAATGAATTATAAGCCCTTTCTGCGATGTCGCTCAGACGTCCGACTGCGGCATTGTGGTTATTTATTTTCATTATAAGCCCTTTCTGCGATGTCGCTCAGACGTCCGACTGCGGCATTGTTGTTATTTATTTTCATTATAATCCCTTTCGCGATGTCGCTCAGACGTCCGATGCGGCATTGTTGTTATTTATTTTCATTATAAACCCTTTACGTGACGTCGCTCGGACGTCCATCATGCATCGTTATTATTTACTTCTATTATAAGCCCTTTCGTGATGTCGCTCCGACGTCCATTGCATGCACACATGTATTTTATTTCAATATAAGCCCTTTATGAGGTGTCGCCAGACGCCTCGATCGTGGCATGTTTTACTTATTTTCACCCTTCGAGGTCACTTCGGACACTCGATCGGTTTTGAGTTTATCCTTCCTTGGGTTTTCGAGCGGACTACCGCCGATTCCTTCTTATTTATTTTTGCTATACTGATTTAATTGAGCATTGTTAAAATCAATCATGACTCATTCATGCATTCATTTGTTATATCTTTTGTCCGAATCTGTCTTGCGAGTACTTTCAAAGTACTCACCGGCTTGTTGATTTGGCCAGATGTTGTGTGGCGATCTTATGGATGAAGAATTGATAGCGAGTCCGACGCCTAGAGGAATCCCGGTCAGTCTCGTCGCGACCCTGGATTAGTCATTGTGATATATCCGCTTCCGCTACCCAAATAAATTCATCGAGCCTCACCTCGACGCCGATGAGCCGCCCGATCTGAAGAGACTTATTAACCACCCGCTGTGTTATTCCACCAACCACTCATATCTCGAGTCAGTAGTATTTCCACCCCACACCTTTGAGTCATATCCGCCACTTGTTGGGGAACGTAGTAATTTCAAAAAATTTCCTACGATCACGCAAGACCATGGTGATGGCATAGCAACGAGAGGGGAGAGTGTCCGCCCACGCACCCTCGAGACCGAAAGCGAAGCGTTATAACAACGCTGTTGATGTAGTCGACGTCTTCACGATCCGACCGATCCAAGCACCGAACGACGGCACATCCGAGTTACGCACACGTTCAGCTCGATGGCGATCCCGGACTCGATCCAGCAAAGTGTCGGGATGAGTTCACAAGACGACGGCGTGGACGATGTTGATGCTCCACCGACGCAGGGCTTCGCCTAAGCTCGCGACGATATGACTTCTCCGGCGCAGGGCTTCGCCTAAGCTCTCGACAATATGACCGAAGTGGAATATGGTGGAAGGGGCACCGCACACGGCTAAGGAAAGGTCCGTAGATCAACTTGTGTGTCATGGGGTGCCCCCGCCTCGTATATAAAGGAGCCAAGGGGGTGCGGCCAGCCTTGGGAGGCGCTGGAGGAGTCCTACTCCCACCGGAGTAGGACTCCCCCTCCTAGTTGGATTAGGATTGGAGGAGGGAAGAGGGAAGGCGCGCCCCCTCTCCTGTCCTATTCGGACTAGAGGGGGGGGCGCGCAGCCCACCTGGCCGGCCCTTCCTCTTCTCTCTTATGGCCCATTAAGGCCCATAGACCTCCGGGGTTCCGTAACCCCGGTACTCTGCAAATTTCGATTTCACTCGGAACACTTCCGATGTCCAAATGTAGGCTTCCAATATATCAATCTTTATGTCTCGACCATTTCGAGACTCCTCGTCATGTCCGTGATCACATCCGGACTCGAACAACCTTCGTGCATCAATACTTATAAACTCATAATGAACTGTCATCGAACGTTAAGCGTGCGGACCCTACGGGTTCGAGAACTATGTAGACATGACCTAGAACCATTCTCGGTCAATAACCAATAGCGGAACCTGGATGCCCATATTGGTTCCTACATATTCTCGAAGATCTTTATCGGTCAAACCGCATAACGACATCGTTGTTCCTTTGTCATCGGTATGTTACTTACCCGAGATTCGATCGTCGGTATCCAATACCTAGTTCAATCTCGTTGCAGTAAGTCTCTTTACTCGTTCGTAATACATCATCTCACAACTAACTCATTAGTTGTAATGCTTGCAAGGCTTAAGTGATGTGTATTACCGAGAAGGCCTAGAGATACCTCTCCGACAATCGGAGTGACAAAACCTAATCTCAAATACGCCAACCCAACAAGTACCTTTGGAGACACCTGTAGTACTCCTTTATAATCACCCGATTCGTTGTGACGTTTGGTAGTACCAAAGTGTTCCTCCGTAAACGGAGTTGCATAATCTCATAGTTATAGGAACATGTATGGGTCATGAAGAAAGCATTAACAACATACTAAATGATCAAGTGTTAAGCTAACGGAATGGGTCATGTCAATCACATCATTCTCCTAATGATGTGATCCCATTAATCAAATGACAACACATGTCTATGGTTAGGAAACATAACCATCTTTGATTAATGAGCTAGTCTCAGTAGAGGCATACTAGTGACTATCTGTTTGTCTATGTATTCACACATGTATTATGTTTCCGGTTAATACAATTCTAGCATGAATAATAAACATTTATCATGGTATAAGGAAATAAATAATAACTTTATTATTGCCTCTAGGGCATATTTCCTTCATCTCCCACTTGCACTAGAGTCAATAATCTAGATTACATAGTAATGATTCTAACACCCATGGAGTCTTGGTGCTGATCATGTTTTGCTCGTGGAAGAGGCTTAGTCAATGGATCGCAACATTCAGATCCGTATGTATTTTGCAAATCTCTATGTCTCCCACTTGGACTTGGTCCCGAATGGAATTGAAGCGTCTCTTGATATGCTTGGTCCTCTTGTGAAATCTGGATTCCTTTGCCAAGGCAATTGCACCAAGATTGTCACAGAAGATCTTCATCGGTCCCGATGCACTAGGTATGACACCTAGATCGGAAATGAACTCTTTCATCCGAGACTCCTTCATTTGCTGCTTCAAGCAGCTATGTACTCCGCTTCACATGTAGATCCCGCCACGACGCTATGTTTAGAACTGCACCAACCGACAGCTCCACCGTTTAATAAAAACACGTATCCGGTTTGCGATTTAGAATCGTCCGGATCGATGTCAAAGCTTGCATCGACGTAACCATTTACGACTAGCTCTTTGTCACCTCCATATCGAGAAACATATCCTTAGTCCTTTTCGGTATTTGGGATGTTCTTGACCGCTGTCGATGATCCACTCTGGATTACTTTGGTACCTTCTGCCAAGCTTACAGCTAAGCATCGTCAGTCTGGTACACAGCATTGCATACATGATAGAGCCTATGGCTGAAGCATAGGAACATCTTTCATTTCTCTCTATCTTCTGTTGTGGTCGGGCATTGAGTCGACTCAATCTTACACCTTGTAATCTGGTAAAAACCTTTCTTTGCGATCCATTTTGAACTTTTCAAAACTTTATCAAGGTATGTGCTTTGTGAAAGTCAATTAAGCGTCTTGATCTATCTCTATAGATCTTGATGCCCAATATGTAAGCAGCTTCACCGAGGTCTTTCATTGAAAAACTTTTATTCAAGTATCCTTTTATGCTATCCAGAAATTCTATATCATTTCCAATCAATAATATATCGTCCACATATAATATTAGAAATGCTCTGAGCTCCCACTCACTTTCTTGTAAATCTGAGCTTCTCCAAAAGTGCATATAAACCCATATGCTTTGATCACACTATCAAAGCGTTTATTCCAACTCCGAGAGGCTTGCACGGACCATAAATTGATCGTTGGAGCTTGCACACTTTGTTAGTACCCTTTGGATCGACAAAACCTTCTGGTTGCATCATATACAACTCTTCTTCTAGAAATCCATTCAAGAATGCAGTTTTACATCCATTTGCCAAATTTCATAATCATAAAATCGGCAATTGCTAACATGATTCGGACAGACTTAAGCATCGCTACGGTGAGAATGTCTCATCGTAGTCAACCCTTGAACTTGTCGAAAACCTTTCGCAACAAGTCGAGCTTTGTAGACAGTTACATTACCATCGGCGTCGATCTTCTTCTTAAAGATCCATTTATTTTCAATGGCTTGCCGATCATCGGGCAAGTCAACCAAAGTCCATACTTTGTTCTCATACATGGATCCCATCTCAGATTTCATGGCTTCCAGCCATTTTGCGAATCTGGGCTCACCATCGCTTCTTCATAGTTTGTAGGTTCGCCATGGTCAAGTAACATGACTTCCGAATAAGATTACTGTACCACTCTGTGCGTATTTTACTCTGGTTGACCTCTGAAGTTCAGTAGTAACTTGATCTGAAGCTTCATGATCATCATCATTAGTTTCCTCACTAATTGGTGTAGTTGTCACAGAACCATTTCTTGTGATGAACTACTTTCCAATAAGGGAGCAGATACTGATTATCTCATCAAGTTCTACTTTCCTCCCACTCACTTCTTTCGAGAGAAACTCTTTCTCTAGAAAGGATCCGAATTTAGCAACGAAAATCTTGCCTTCAGATTTGTGATAGAAGGTGTACCCAACAGTCTCCTTTGGGTATCCTATGAAGACACATTTTTCCGATTTGGGTTCGAGCTTATCTGGTTGAAGTTTCTTTACATAAGCATCGCAGCCCCAAACTTTAAGAAACGACAACTTAGGTTTCTTGCCAAACCACAGTTCATAAGGCGTCGTCTCAACGGATTTTGACGGTGTCCTATTTAACGTGAATGCGGCCGTCTCTAAAGCATAACCCCAAAATGATAGCGGTAAATCTGAAATAGACATCATAGATCGCACCATATCTAGTAAAATACGACACGACGTTCGGACACACCATTTCTCGTGGTGTTCCGGTGGCGTGAGTTGCGTAAACTATTCCACATTGTTTCAAATGTAAACCAAACTCGTAACTCAAATATTCTCCTCCACGATCAGATCGTAGAAACTTTATTTTCTTGTTACGATGATTTTCCACTTCACTCTGAAATTCTTTGAACTTTTCAAATGTTTCAGATTTGTGTTTCATTAAGTAGATATACCCATATCTGCTTAAATCATCTGTGAAGGTGAGAAAATAACGATACCATGGCGTGCCTCAACATTCATTGGACCACAAACATCGGTATGTATGATTTCCAACAAATCAGTTGCTCGCTCCATAGTTCGGAGAACGGCGTTTTGGTCATCTTGCCCATGAGGCACGGTTCATAAGTACCAAGTGATTCATAATCAAGTGATTCCGAAGCCCATCAAGATGGAGTTTCTTCATGCGTTTTACACCGATATGACCTAAACGGCGATTGCCACAAATAAGTTGCACTATCATTATCAACTCTGCATCTTTTGGCTTCAACATTATGAATATGTGTATCACTACTGTCGAGATTCAACAAGAATAGACCATTCTTCAAGGGTGCATGACCATAAAAGATATTACTCATATAAATAGAACAACCATTATTCTCTGATTTAAATGAATAACCGTCTCGCATTAAACAAGATCCAGATATAATGTTCATGCTCAACGCGGCACCAAATAACAATTATTTAGGTCTAAAACTAATCCCGAAGGTAGATGTAGAGGTAGCGTGCCGACCGCGATCACATTGACTTTGGAACCATTTCCCACGCGCATCGTCACCTCATCCTTTGCGGTGCTCGTCTATTCCGTAGTCCTGTTTGAGTTGCAAATATTAGCAATGTAACCAGTATCAAATACCAGTGCTACTACGAGCTCTAGTAAGGTACACATCAATAACATGTATATCACATATACCTTTGTTCACCTTGCCATCCTTCTTATCCGCCAAATACTTGGGGCAGTTCCGCTTCGGTGTCGATCGCTTGCGGTAAAACACTCGATTTCAGGCTTAGGTCCAGACTTGGGTTTCTTCTCTTGATCAGCAACTTTCTTGCTGTTCTTTTGAAGTTTCCTTCTTCTTCCCTTTGCCCTTTTCTTGAAACTAGTGGTCTTGTTGACCATCAACACTTGATGCTCTTTCTTGATTTCTACTTCATGCTTTTAGCATCGCGAAGAGCTCAGAATTGTCTTAGTCATTCCTTGCATATTATAGTTCATCACGAAGCTCTTGTAGCTTGGTGGCGATGATTGGAGAATTCATCAATGACACTATCATCCGGAAGATTAACTCCCAGCTGAATTAAGTGATTGTTATACCGGACATTTTGAGTATGTGCTCACCGATGTAACTATTCTCCTCCATCTTGCAGCTATAGAACTTATTGGAGACTTCATATCTCTCAATCCGGGCATTTGCTTGAAATATTAACTTCAACTCTGGAACATCTCATATGCTCCATGACGTTCAAAACGTCGTTGAAGACCCGGTTCTAAGCCGTAAAGCATGGCACTGCTGAACTATTGAGTAGTCATCAGCTTTGCTTTGCGAGCGTTCACAACTTCGCTCAGCTCCCGCAGCAGAGCTGTCACCCAGCGGTGCTTCCGGGGCGTAATTTTTACGTGCAGCAATGAGGATAATCCTCGTTACGGACCCAGTCCGTGTAATTGCTACCATCATCTTTCAACTTTGCTTTCTCAAGGAACGCATTAAAATTCAACGGAACAACAGCACGAGCCATCTATCTACGATGAACATAGACAAGCAAAATACTATCAGTACTAAGTTCATGATAAATTTAGGTTCAATTAATCATATTAAAACTCCCACTTAGGCAGACATCTCTCTAGTCATCTAAGTGATCACGTGATCCAAATCAACTAAACCATGTCCGATCATCACGTGAGGCGGAGTAGTTTCAATGGTGAACATCACTATGTTGATCATATCTACTATATGATTCACGCTTTCGACCTTTCGGTCTCCGTGTTCCGAGGCCATATCTGTTATATGCAAGGCTCGTCAAGTTTAACTTTGAGTATTCGCGTGTGCAACTGTTTTGCACCGTTGTAGATGGACGTAGAACTTATCACACCCGATCATCACGTGGTGTGCGGGTACTCGAACTTTGGCAACGGTGCATACTCAGGAGAACACTTCTTGATAATTTTAGTGAGAGATCATCTTATAATGCTACCGTCAATCAAAGCAAGATAAGATGCATAAAGGATAAACATCACATGCAATCAATATAAGTGATATGATATGGTCATCATCATCTTGTGCTTGTGATCTCCATCGCCAAGCACCGTCATGATCACCATCGTCACCGGCGCGACACCTTGATCTCCATCGTAGCATCGTTGTCGTCTCGCCAACTATTGCTTCTCGACTATCGCTACTCCTTAGTGATAAAGTAAAGCAATTACATGGCGTTGCATTTCATACAATAAGCGACAACCATATGGCTCCTGCCGATTGCCGATAACTCGTTACAAAACATGATCATCTCATACAATAAAATATAGCATCACGTCTTGACCATATCACATCACAACATGCCCTGCAAAAACAAGTTAGATGTCCTCTACTTTGTTGTTGCAAGTTTTACGTGGCTGCTACGGGCTGAGCAAGAACCGTTCTTACCTCGCATCAAAACCACAGCGATAGTTTGTCAAATAGACTCCGTTTTAACCTTCTCAAGGACGGGCGTAGTCATACTCGGTTCAACTAAAGTGAGAGAGCAGACACCGCGGTCACCTTTAAGCAACAAGTGCTCGGGCGGTGAAACCAGTCTCGCGTAAGCGTCACGCGTAATGTCGGTCCGGGCGCTTCATCTCACAATACCGCTGAACCAAAGTATGACATGCTGGTAGGCAGTATGACTTGTATCGTCCACAACTCACTTTTGTTCTACTCTTGCACATGACATCAACGCATAAAACCAGGCTCGGATGCCTTTGTTGGGGAACGTAGTAATTTCAAAAATTTTCCTACGATCACGCAAGACCATGGTGATGGCATAGCAACGAGAGGGAGAGTGTCCGTCCACGTACCCTCGTGAGACCGAAAGCGAAGCGTTATAACAACGCTGTTGATGTAGTCGACGTCTTCACGATCCGACCGATCCAAGCACCGAACGTCACGGCACCTCCGAGTTCGCACATGTTCAGCTCGATGGCGATCCCGGACTCCGATCCAGCAAAGTGTCGGGATGAGTTCGTCAAGACGACGGCGTGGTGGCGATGTTGATGCTCCACCGGCGCAGGGCTTCGCCTAAGCTCATGACGATATGACTTCTCGGCGCAGGCTTCGCCTAAGCTCTAGGACGATATGACCGAAGTGGAATATGGTGGAAGGGGCACCGACACGGCTAAGGAAAGATCCGTAGATCAACTTGTGTGTCATGGGGTGCCCCTGCCCCGTGATATAAAGGAGCCAAGGGGGGTGCGGCCAGCCTTGGGAGGGCGCTGGAGGAGTCCTACTCCCACCGAGTAGGACTCCCCCCTCCTAGTTGGATTAGGATTGGAGGAGGGGAAGAGGGAAGCGCGCCCCTCTCCTGTCCTATTCGGACTAGAGGGGGAGGGGGCGCAGCCCACCTGGGCCGCCCTTCCTCTTCTCTCTTATGGCCCATTAAGGCCCATAGACCTCCCGGGGTTCCGTAACCCCGGTACTCGATAAATTCGATTTCACTCGGAACACTTTCAATGTCCAAATGTAGGCTTCAATATATCAATCTTTATGTCTCGACCATTTCGAGACTCCTCGTCATGTCCGTGATCACATCCGGACTCGAACAACCTTCGTGCATCAATACTTATAAACTCATAATGAACTGTCATCGAAGCGTTAAGCGTGCGGACCCTACGGGTTCGAGAACTATGTAGACATGACCTAGAACCATTCTCGGTCAATAACCAATAGCGGAACCTGGATGCCCATATTGGTTCCTACATATTCTCTGAAGATCTTTATCGGTCAAACCGCATAACGACATCGTTGTTCCTTTGTCATCGGTATGTTACTTACCCGAGATTCGATCGTCGGTATCCAATACCTAGTTCAATCTCGTTACGGTAAATCTCTTTACTCGTTCCGTAATACATCATCTCACAACTAACTCATTAGTTGTAATGCTTGCAAGGCTTAAGTGATGTGTATTACCGAGAAGGCCTAGAGATACCTCTCCCACAATCGGAGTGACAAAACCTAATCTCAAATCGCCAACCCAACAAGTACCTTTGGAGACACCTGTAGTACTCCTTTATAATCACCCGATTACGTTGTGACGTTTGGTAGTACCAAAGTGTTCCTCCGTAAACGGAGTTGCATAATCTCATAGTTATAGGAACATGTATGGGTCATGAAGAAAGCATTAACAACATACTAAATGATCAAGTGTTAAGCTAACGGAATGGGTCATGTCAATCACATCATTCTCCTAATGATGTGATCCCATTAATCAAATGACAACACATGTCTATGGTTAGGAAACATAACCATCTTTGATTAATGAGCTAGTCCTGTAGAGGCATACTAGTGACTATCTGTTTGTCTATGTATTCACACATGTATTATGTTTCCGGTTAATACAATTCTAGCATGAATAATAAACATTTATCATGGTATAAGGAAATAAATAATAACTTTATTATTGCCTCTAGGGCATATTTCCTTCACCACTATGTATAATTATCGGCGTGTTTGTAATAATTGGTTGGGCATCTTCAGTCCGACCCCTGTAATATTGTAGTGCTACTGGCTTATTGTATCAAAGTTTTGTCTACCGGTATGAAGGATTTTCCTCATATTGGACTTCATAGGTCGGTTGTTCAATAAATATTCTTATTGAAAAACCGGTCGTGACAAGCTTGGTACCAGAGCCAGGCTGACTGTAGGAAGCCACTAGGTGCGATCGCTAATCGGTTATTAGCATAATAGAGCCATTTTATTTTTTTCACAAATGTAGACAATTTACGATACCAACATAAATTTATGATTTGACTACTCGGGACTTTTGCCTACTTTTGTAGATGGTGGCAACGATTGCGAGTCGCAGATGTTCGCCAACATGCCCGATGGGTTCGCAAGCTTCTCTCCATCATCGTCCAAGTCGCGATGGGGCAGATGTGCGCCATCTTTCTCTCTCAAAGCACAAGGTCAGCGACCGTCGACCATGCACCAGCCGCGGTGGAATTCAAGAGAGGACGAGTTGGCGCTACGGTTCGTGGGGAGAGCCATGCCCACATAGAAGCATGCACTGCAGATGGCAGCCCGTGAGGCGATAGCTCGCCTCAGGGATATCCTTCCTTCGATGAAGACTCGTCGCTACCGCTACCTGCCATGTCACGTGCCATACACCTGCCACTACGCGTTCTCTTGCCCTAGAGGAGAACGGGACGAAGCTTTTGAGATGCTCATCGAGTATCTCCGGGCTTTGGAGGCAGCCTTCGACAACCTGGTGAACGACTTTGTAGCTGCCCGCATGGACTCAGTCCATGGCTGTGCCGCCAACAGGAGGGAGCTCCTGCGCGCCGCACCGCCACTGACTTTCGTCTCGTCATCAGCATCGTTTGCTCCTGCTGTTCGCACCGCTACTCGTCGCCTGCCTACCACGGAGGAGTTCAACCACGTCATTGCGCCTACTCCGGTTCGTTCTGCACCACCCCTTGTGCCCGCTCAGATTCGAGTTGTCCCGCATGGGGCACCTGCTCCACCAACTCCGCGCAGCGCCTCGCGTCTGGAGCCTATCTCCGAAGAGGAGGTTGTCACGCCCAATATGCGACCCTATCCAAAAGGAACTCGACGGTCCCACCAAGGATAGACCCGCATATTGGAACGCTTTTGCAAGGTGGATATCATTACATCAACATTACATAATAGTGGGGATACATACATAAGGCACAAATGCCACAAGAATACATCAACATCATATACAAGAACAACATCCGACTACGGATGAAACATAAATGAAACTCAAACGACATCCACCCTGCTAGCCCAGCTGCCGACCGAACCTATCCCCGATCGAAGAAGCGTAAGAAGAACTCCAAAACAAGCAACATCGCTCTCGCGTCATGATCATCGACAACCTGTACCTGAATCGATGGTGTAGTAATCTGTGAGCCACGAGGACTCAGCAATCCCATTACCATGGGTATCAAGACTAGCAAAGCTTAATGGGAAAGGAAGGGGTAAAGTGGTAAGGTTGCAGCAGTGACTAAGCATATATGGTGGCTAACATACGCAAATGAGAGCGAGAAGAGAAACAAAGGAACGGTCGTCAACTAGTAATGATCAAGAAGTGATCCTGAACTCCTACTTACGTCAGACATAACCCAAGAAACCGTGTTCTCCTCTCGATCAACCCCGAAAAGAGACACTCACGGTTACGCGCATACGGTTGGTGTATTTTAGAAGAGTTTGCTTGAGTTTACTACAACGGATATTAACAAATTCCCATCTGCCACATAACCGCGGCACGGCTCTCGAAAGTTTATACCTGCAGGGTGTTCCAACTTAGCCCATGATAAGCTCTCGCGATCAACGAAGGATATTCCTTCTCCCGGAAGACCCGATCAGTCTCGGAATCCGGCTACAAGACATTTCGACAGCAATAAAACAAGACCAGCAAAGCCGCCCGAATGTGCCGACAAATCCGATAGGAGCTGCACATATCTCGATCTCGTGGCACACCGGATGAGCAGTCCGTACAACTAAAACCAGACCTCAAGTTGCCTTGAGGGGCGCTGCCAGGGCTCTAGTTCGGGCCAGCACTCGAAGGAGCACTGGTCCGGGGTTAAAATAAAGATGACCCTTGGGCTCCGAAACCCAAGGGAAAAAGGGCTAGGTGAGGCAAATGGTAAAACCAATGTTGGGCCTTCTTTGGAAAAGTCTTATTCAAAGCGAACTGTCAAGGGGTCCCATAAATCACCCGACAGCGTTAGGGACGCAAAAATCCGGGAACATAATACCGATATGACGGAAACTAGGCGGCAAGAGTGGAACAAAACACCAGGCATAAGGCCGAGCCTTCCACCCTTTACCAAGTATATAGATGCATTAATTAAATAAGATATATTGTGATATCCCAACAAGGAACAACATCTCCATGTTCCAACAAGGAACAAACTTCATCTTCACCTGCAACTAACAACGCTATAAGAGGGGCTGAGCAAAGCGGTAACATAGCCAAACAACGGTTTGCATAGGAAAGGTGTCAAAGGTTAGAGGTTCATGGCAATTTGGGAGGCTTGAGCAGCAAGTGATAGGTAGCGCAGCATAGCGAAAGAACGAAGCAACTAGCATAGCAATGATAGTAGTGAGATCCAGGGTAGCGGTCATCTTGCCTGAAATCCCGCAAGGAAGAAGAACGAGTCCATGAAGGAGACGAACGGATGAAGCCGAACCAAGCGTAGACGAACGAATCCTCACGATCGCAACGAAACAGGGACTAACAAGAAGAAGCACACAACAAAGTAAACACACCACACGTAAACAAGGCATGATGCACAACCAAGCATGATGCATGACAAAGCTACATGAAGATACTCATGGCAAGGGATGATGCAAACAAGAGCAACACATCAAAGCAAGTTTAAATGAGGCCGGAAACAACATATAACAATTCCGGTAAGTCCTCATATGCATATTTCGAAATTGGTCCAGATCTGAATAACTCTTATGTTCAAGTTGTTAAACAGCAAGTTAAGATGCACCATGATGATCTACACGAAATTCTAGTCAAGTTACATATAAAGTTAATTAGATTCGGAGCTACGGCCTAGAAGATATGAGCAAAACAAGATAAACATGGCATTGATGCAAAATGCATACAAACATCAAGCAAACACCTCAAAACAAGGATGCAACATGATAATATGAAGCTACATGCAAAATCAAGCAAGTTTCATATAGAGCACACTCAAAACGGAGCAACGGTTCAACACATACACTCTATACAAGTCATGACAACAATCGGTCCAAAACAGCAAGTAGGCATATTGCAAGCATCAAAACAGTATGCTACAGCACCTCAATATGAAAACAAAAGGCATGGGCATGATGTACAGGTAAAGCATGACAAAACATGAACACTGAGCTATCTCCAGAAACAACTAGAACATGCTCAAAAACACATGGCAAGATTGCAAATAATAACAGTTTCAGACTTTGGCAGAAATAATATCAGGTTGCAATGTTTAGAGCTATCAAACAACATGTTACAGGAACTTATCATGGCAAACAAAGGCATGGCATGAATCTAATAATTTCATAGAACAAATGTCCTTTAGTGACCATGAGCCAAAAAGGATCAGAAGATATGATGGCACCCATGTAAACATGGCAAGTTATATTACAGATTCATACATGGCAAGAACAACAATAAGTAGGCATGTTGGTGAGCTTGAACCACTCACCACAGAGCAATACATGGCATGGCAAGGCAACTCATAGTAAGAAGACATGGCATAGAAGCTATACATGGCAAGAACAACATAATAGCATGCAAGGATCAACTACAACAACCTTGGCAAAATTGAATAACACGTAAACAACCTGCCAGGAAACATTTTATAGCAAAAGTAGAGCTCGATTGACTCAAGATATGGCACTCCATAATTGCAAACAAGGGCATGTATGGATAGAGAATAACCATATGTTCAAAACATCCTTACTGAAGTATCTCAAAATATGCATGGATCTCTCGGTAGCATCAAGTTAACATGGCATAAAAATATCAGCAAAACAGGGCTGGAATCAGCAACATCAGGAAGCCTAGTTTGCATGCTTGTGCTAGTCACCACAGAGATCACAAAAATACATAGCAAGCACCAATGTAAATATAGCATGGCATATTACAAAACACATGTAGGACTCGAGATCATAGGATGCACACATCAATCATGGCAAAAATGACAAAAGTGCATGTTCTGATAAGAATCTGAAACTAACATCACATAGCACTCTTCTAACAGCATTTCGGGAACCAAGATGAGCTCAAATGAAAATGATGCAATGAGATGAAATGATCTACTCTTCGAGGCGAACATTTTGACATATTACACGCCCAAAACGGAGCTACGGATGCAGAGTTACGATGCAATGAAAATGCAACAAAATATGCAACAATTTCGGGGACTTAGTGAAAAAAAGAGGGGGAGGAAAGTCAACCGGGACGAGGTGGTTCGGGACGAGAGATCCGGGACGAGGCGCGGCGTTTGGATCATCTCGGTGGATCTGATCCACCCTCGGTAGATCCGCCGGAGAGCTCACGGAGTGGGCGGGACGGCGGGTCCGGCGGCGGGCGGCTGGCCCCGCGGAGGGGCGCGGGCCGGGAGGGAGGAGGCGGGGGGAGGCGAGGCCTCGGCCGGGCGGCGGCGGAGGCGGGCATGCGGTCGGGCGGAGGGCGCCGGGCGAGGAGGCGACGGGCGCGGGGCGGCGGGCAGGAGAGGCGCATGCTTGGCGACGGGCGGCGGGCGGGGCAGGCGGAGGCGCGGGAGGCCTTGAGCCCGGCAGGCCTGCCTGGGCCCCACGGGCTGGACGGCGGCGCGCCGGGTGGTGCCACGTGGCAGCCCGTTGTTGGGCGCGGCGCGGCGGAGACGACGTCCGGCAGGGTGGATACGTCCGTCAAGGTGTGGAGGAAATTTTAGGGTTTCGGGGAATTTGGACTGCGATTTCGGGGAGGAAGACATATTTATAGGTAGAGGGAGCTAGGAGAGTCCAAATGAGGTGCGGTTTTCACCCACACGATCGTGATCGAACGACCGAGAGCATGGAGGGGAGTTTGCTGGGTTTTGGGCCACTTTGGAAGGGGTGTTGGGCTGCACACAAAAGAGGCTTTTGCGGTTACCCGGTTAACCGTTGGAGTATCAAACGACCTCCAAATGATCCGAAACTTGACAGGCAGTCTACCGGTGCTATACCAAGGCCGCTTGACAAACCTCGGTCCATTCCGAGACCGTTTAACACCCGCACACGAAAAGAGGTAAAGGGGGGCGCCGGGAGACATAGGAGTGCCGGATTGGAAAACGGACAACGGGGAAAATGCTCGGATGCATGAGACGAACACGTATGCAAAATGAAATGCGCATGACGACATGTTATGAAATGCAGATGATGACATGGAAAAGTGCAACACACAAGCACATGACATGGCAAGGACGGCGAATAACTGATGGACACCTGGCGCATCGAATCCGGGGCGTTACAACACTCCTCCACTAACAAGAGATCTCGTCCCGAGATCTTAGGACCGAGACGGAAGGGAAAAGGAAAGAGGTGAAACAGGAACTCAAGAGAAGAAGCAAAGAATCGAGAGCACACGAGAAGAAGAGAGAACTGACGAGAATGACGAGAGTCGAAAGCTCACAGAATCAGATAGACTCTGAAAGCACTCATTCCAACCGGAGTGGTTAGAATGAGAAAAGAAACGAATAAGATTGAAAGGATTTAGGCAGCACTCCGGTTGAACATGGAGGAATAGAACTAAGTTTGACAAAATGGAACGATAGTTGACGAGAGGAACAACACAATGCCTCCGGAAGAATTGAAAGAATTTGAATTAAAAGAACTTAGAAGGAAGGATTGAGTGGATTTGAAAATCTGAGAAGAACAAAGAAATGCAAAACTCCAATTCTAAAGAATACGAAGAATTAATTGAGCTTCGAGATGCGAGAAGAAAAGATACTTGAACTCCACCAACAAGAACCTTGATGGACTCTTGAAGAATGAATTAAATCATGAAGAACCACCATGAAGAACTCCGGTAACAAAAGGATGACGAGATAGAATGAAGGAAGAAAGAATAAGATTAAGGCCTGCGATGAATTAGATGGAGGATTCCGACGAAATGGTCGAGGAAATAATTGAACTCCGGAAAAGAAAAGGTGAAAAACACTTGGAACTAGAATTTACTCATAGAGAATAAACTCCGAAGGAAAGGATTAATCACTTGGAAGAAATAAGAATAAGATTTATTGTATGCTTATCCTTCATCAAATTAAATTGATGACAAGCAATGGATTTTGCAAACTACTTATTCTTCTTGAAAAAGGGTTGAGAAGTGACATATCGCAAACTTGAGAAGGTCTTCATGAACCACCGGTAGGATTGAAAAGAACGAATGGATTGAAATGATAATCAAGGAAAAGAATCTTGAACGAACCACCGTTAGAATTCGAAAATGACTGATGGAAGAATCGCCGGGAAAAATTAGAAGAACAAATAAGCTAGAGGTGATTTAGATGCACAAGAACGAAGAGATAACGAGCTGATTAAAGAACACTTGACGAAGCACCGGGATAATTGGATAACGGTAGCTGAAATGTGAGGACGAAGAATTCTTCTGGAACGATGGCCTCCGGTGAAAAGAAATAGAAAAACAACTCCTGACATACTCCGGATGGATGAGCAGAATTTGCATGACTGGAAACATTAGATAGGATAACATCGAGCTATCACCATGAATCTCCGGGGGAACGGGCAAGATTTAAGAGAAAAAAATCTACGACGGTCTTCAAATGATGAAGAGAAACACCACCAAAATTACTGGGATACTCCGGGAGAATGAAAAACGAATAGGTTGAGCCAACAATGAAAAGAATTTGAAAGAGATCTTGGAAAAGCATCTGACTGATGAAATTCATTCTTACGTCAAACTCCGAAAAGAATTGAGAATAACTCCGGGTAAATTAGAAGAGTCAGGTAAGATCCTGGGAAAAGACCTGTGGGTTAGGGCCCACTGAAGAGATAACACCGTTGGAAAATGAGAGACGCAACTTAGAAGATTTCCGCAAGCGGAAGAGGGACCAGACTAAACACACCCGCAACCACCGCAGCAAGACAGATGTTCAGAAAAACTGGACACCCAAACCCACGACAAGCGTCTCACGCCGAATCAAGAATTTCTACGCAAGGGACAAGGAGTTCACATATCGCCCAGGCGTTACTGTTACGCTTTAGGAGAAGAAGGGCACTATGCCAAGCAAAGTGCCCCAAGCCAAGGAACTCGACCCCAAAGCCGAACAACGGAAGCAATAATTCGCGCCAAAGCGCAACAATTTCAACCCAAATAACAACCACGGAAGGGTCATCGAACCACGTGACCAAAGAGGAAGCACAAAATGCCCCAGATATCGTGACTCGCACGCTTCCTGTCAACACAATACCTGCCATGGTTTTGTTTGATTCTCGAGCTTCTCACTCATTCGTTTGAAAAGTTTTGCTTTGCAAAATAATTTTTGATGCTTCCTTGGGAAAATCTATGATCGTCAAGTCCCTGGAATTAAGCAAGTTACCCGAATTATTGCCGTGGTGTGGTTATCGAGTTTGAAGGGTTGAAGTTTCACGCATAAATCTTATCGTGTTGGAAAATAAAGGACTGGATGTCATCTTAGGGATGGATTGGTTAACTACCAACAAAGGTTTTATTGACTGCTCCAACAGGACCGTAATTCTCACCCATCACCACGGGAAGACCATAAAGGTTTCAGCCAAGGAAAGAAAAATATCCCGACAACCGAGATTGAATAAGGTGGATATTTCTGAATTGAGCAAGGTTCCAGTAGTGTGTGAATTTCCAGATGTGTTTCAAGAACTACCGGGCATGCCACAGATTGAGAGATAGAATTCAGCATTGAGCTAGCACCGGAACCGCTCCCATATACAAAAACCGTCATGAATGGCACCATCGAATTGGTAGAACTGAAGAAGCAAATAAAGGAATTATTGGAAAAAGGGCACATACGAGCCAGTTCCTCACCTTGGGGTTCACCAATTTTGTTTGCCAAAAAGAAGGATGGAACACTGAGATTGTGCATAGACTATTGAGCGCTAAACATGGTCACAATCAAGAACAAATATCCGATGCCACGAATAAATGATTTATTCGATCAACTCGCTAAGGCCAAGGTGTTCTCAAAGATTGACTTGAGATCGGGATACCATCAACCTGAAAGTGCGAATCAAGATATTCCCAAGACCGCTTTCACCTCCAGATACGGATTGTATGAGTTCACCGTAATGCCATTCGGACTAACAAACTCCCCCGCATATTTTGTTCACCTCATGAACAAAGTATTCATGAAGTTTATGGATAATTTTGTTGTGGTATTTATCGATGATATTCTGGTATACTCCAAAACACCAGAAGAGCACGCTGAACATCTCCGGATTGTACTAGGAGAACTTAGGAAACATCAGTTGTACGCTAAATTCAGCAAGTGTGAATTTTGGCTAAAGCAAGTAGGTTTTCTGGGCCATGTACTGACTCAAGAAGGTATCGCCGTAGACCCGGAAAAGGTCAAGGCCGTATTTGGCTGGAAGCCACCAGCCAGCGTGACGGATGTACGAAGTTTCTTGGGAATGGCAGGATACTACCGGAGATTTATTGAAGGATTCTCCACCATAGCAAAGCCAATGACGCAACTACTCAAGAAAGACAGGAAGTTTGAATGGACGGAAGCCTGCAAGAAAAGTTTCCAAGAACTAAAGAGGAAAGCGACGACGACACCAGTACTAATTGTGCGGATATACACAAAAATTTTGAGGTATTTTGTGACGACCTCGAAAGGGCCTCGGTGCGTATTAATGCAAGAAGGCAAGGTTGTCGATATGTTTCAGACAACCATAAGCATGAGGAAAATTACCCTACCCATGACCTGGAATTAACAGCAGTTATTCATGCACTCAAGGAATGGAGACATTTTTTACTTGGTAATCGTTGTGAAATATACACGGACCACAAAAGCCTCAAGTATATTTTCACACAACCAGAACTAAATTTACAGCAGCGACGCTGGTTGGAATTAGTAAAGGATTATGATGTTGGGATCCATTACCACCCGGGCAAGGCAAATGTTGTAGCAGATGCTCTGAGTCGGAACCCCAGTCCGGACAACGGCGGCATGCCAGACTTAAGACCTGAATTCCAGCAGGAATTGCAAAGCTCAACTCGATGGTGGTCACCGAAGGCGGTGTGTCAAACTTAGAAGTACAGCCTACCACGATAGAGAAGGTTAAAGAGGCTCAACGTGGACACCCAAAGATTGAAGGCATAAAACGGAAGATGAAGTTGGGCAAGGCCTCGAATTCATTATTGATGAGCAAGGAATATTGTGGCACGGAATTGGCTTTATGCCAAATATCCATGACCTTAAACAGCAAATCCTGGCTGAAGGCCACACCGCTCCATATTCAATCCATCCGGAGGAACAAAATGTACAAAGATCTTCAGAAACATTTTGGTGGCATGGTATAAAAGAGACATAGCCACGTTTATTGCATGTTGTGACTCTTGTCAACGCATCAAGGCCGAGCACCGAAACCGGCGGGCTATTGCAACCGAATAAGATACCCAAGTGGAAATGGGACGAGATTGGAATGGATTTTATTGTTGGACTACCCGGTCGCGACACGGACATGATGCCATATGGGTAATCACAGATAGATCGACTAAAGTAGCTCACTTCATCCCGTGAAGACAACACACACCACTCGAAGCTTGCTAGGCTCTACCTCTCCGTATCATTTGCCTACATGGAGTCCCAAAGAAAATAATCTCGGATGAGGCACTCAATTCGTCTCCGGTTTTGGGATCACTTACAACAAGCTCTGGGAACTCAGTGGCATTCAAGACCGCATACCATCCCAGCACAGATGGGCGATCGAGTGACTAAACCAGATTCTAGAAGATATGCTGAGAGCATGTGTCCTCACCTATGGGACCAGTTGGGAAGAGAGCTTACCGTACGCAGAATTCGCATATAACAACAGCTATCAGTCCAGCCTACAAATGGCACCATTTGAAGCTCTGTACGGACGAAGATGTCGTATCCCGCTAAATTGGTCGGAAACCGGAGACAGTCATATCTTCGGCCCAGACCTACTCAAAGAGGCTGAAGATAAAGTCAAGGTAATTAATGACCGACTCAAAACAGCCCAAAGTCGACAAAAGAGTTATTACGATCAGAAGCATCGTGGAGTCCATTTTGAACCCGGTGAATTTGTGTACCTACGAGTATCACCCATGAGAGGCCTGCACCGATTCAAGATTAAAGGGAAGCTAGCACCAAGATTCATCGGACCATTACGCATAGTAGCACGAAGAGGCACGGTGGCCTACCGCTAGACTTACCCAAGAATTATCCGACATCCACGACGATTTCACGTCTCCCAATTGAGGAAGTGCGTAAGCAACCAGAGAAACAAGTACCCCATAAAAACATTGACGTGCAACCAGACCTTACATATCGGGAACATCCGATAAAAATCTTGGAAGAGTCGAAGGAGAACCCGACAGAAAACCACCAAGTTCTTTAAAGTTCAGTGGAGCAACCACACCGAAAGTGAAGCCACTTGGGAAAGAGAGGATTTCCTTCGAACAGAGCACCCACAATTATTTGAGGATCAACTGGAATCTCGGGGACGAGATTTTTCCTAAGGGGTAGGTGTTGTGACACTCCAAAATTTTTCCTTTGGATTTCTTCAAAATTTTGTTGGATTTGAAGGAGGTCTCCAAAACCCTTCCAAAAATCTCTCTCAAAGCTTTTTTCCTTTAGCAAATATTTTATTTTTGCATCTCCTTCAACTCTAGTGTTTGGTTTTAAATTTTCTTCTGATTGCCCTCTTCCCAAAATTCCAAGAAAAATCTTTGGAGTTTATTTTCTTTCAAAAGGAAACTCTAGGAGTTTTTCATCCTCTCCCATATTTGAAACCATTCATGATTCTTCCATGCACCACATGGTAAAACCTTCCCAAAAATATCTCCTTCCACTTTGGGCAATCCAAACATTCTGTCCCAACAAGCTCAACCATTTTCTGAATTTTATTTCAATTTTTTCCTCTCCCAAATCTTTTCTGTCTATTATATTGAGCCTAGGTGATTTGCAAAGCAAGTACCTAAATGCATTTGAGTTTTGACCTCAAACCAACTCCCTTGGATAGTCCTTGGTACCCACAACCAAGATCAATCAAGATCCACTCCTCTTCTGTTCAAAAATTTCAAATTATAGTCTCTGTAAGTTTGGACCAGATTTGCCAAATTTGGTGAAATTCATATCTACACTTCTCCAAAAATTCCACAAATATTCAGGCAGCCTCTAGATGCAATGAGAGGCCCCTCCACCAAAAACCAGCTCAAGGAAAAATCCCTACATGCCTAAATCATTCTGCCGAACACCTTGCGTGCACTGTTTCTGCTCATCTTCAGTTAAATTCAGAGTTTAGTGTCGATCTCCGTCAGAGTTTCAGTCACATGTTCACAGTGCACTTGGCACGTTGCTCGCGGCCTAGCTTGCTTGTCCAGAGCCTCACACGCGTGCTTGGCGCGTTCCTGGCGTCGGTGGCACCCTGGCCCGCCTGCGCCGGCGTGTCTTGCGGTGGCCGAACCAACGTAGCGGCCGACAGGGAGCAGAACGGCGGCATAACGCCATTCGGCGCCGCCCAAACCCCCTGGTGGCTCCGCGTGGCCATTTCCTTGCCAGCGCACGCATACAGCACCGTCGTCGTGTCCTGGCATGCGCAGAGCACGCTCTCTGCCGCCGACGGGCCGTGCGGCCGTTCCGTCGAGGACAGGCCGTAAATGCGCCCACCTTGCTGAGTTGGACACGGGGATGGCACCAGTTCTTCGTCTAGTCGATGCTCAAGCTCCTAAGCTGACCGTGCAACCACAGCGCCGCCGTAATCACCTCGCCGGAGAACCCCGTTCTCGACAACCACCTCGGGCTGGCTATATATAGCCCCCCGAGCTTGCTCTCGCCCCCGCACACCTCCACTACCTCCCCAAACCTCGCCAAGCCCCTGGAAGGGCCACGAGGAGCTCTTCTTCCTCGACTCCGGCCGCTTCCTTCCGCCTCGGCCTCCACCGCGATTCACGCCGGTGAGGTCATCTCCGGCGCCCTAACCCCGTTTGATACCCTTTCATGCTATCACGAGTCTAACCCCCTCCTCAATTCCACCTCCGCAGCTCTCCCCGGCGAGATCCACGACCACCCGAATCGCCGTCCGCCGGAGCAAGCGTCGCAACCGACGTGGTACTCGCCGGCGACCACCACCACCTCCCACAGACGCGGAATGGCGCCCTGAACACGGAGGTACTCTCCGATCTCCCTGCCTCGCCGTGGATCGCCGCCGGCGGCCACCGCGGCTCTCGGGCGCCGATGAGCCCCGACTCCCTCGTTTGAAATTTCAAACCTGACGGGCGGGACCCGCCCGTCAGCCTCTCTTTTGTTTTTTTTGAATCGTTTTCTGAAAGCGTACTTTGGCAAATACGCTTCCACTCTGAACCGTTTTTCTGGATTTTTCTGCAAAGCCCTTATAACTTTTTAACAGAAAGGAATTTTTGAGTGATTCTTTTCCTCTTCAAATTTTTGTCTAGTTTTTTTATCATATTTATTTGAAAAAAATTTGGATCAACTTTCTGTACCCCACGGTATTTACGTTAGCGCGTGTATTTTTGTTTACCGTAGATACCGAAGGAGGTGACGGAACCGCGAACTTCGCCGAGCTAGACCCCGACTACTCCGAACCAGACAAGCAAAGTTTGAACTTTTGATATGATGAGTGTCTGGGCACGTTTGCATTATTTTTGTATCATGGCACGTTCATGAGCATTTTCGATGATAGTTTATCTCGTGAGCATTGAGGCAAATGAGCTCGGTAAATCCGTGAGTTGCTGGAAACTTGTTGCATGGCCATGAGTTGGCATGAGTATGGGTAAGATGGCAGTGTTGTAGCATGCCAGGCTTATGCCATATCGTTGACCCAGTGTCAACATAAATCAGCCGATTTCCGTCCGTCTTCCTTTCCGTACTACCACCTGTTTCCCGCAAGGGATACGGCCTAATAGGTTGCAAACCACTTCTGGTACACACCAAATCGAGAGGCGGGATGAAGGTTCCATGGCCTGGATTAAAGCCTTTCATCCGGTCGGGGCATGGGTGTTTCCGGTTGGGACCGAGAGGGGGGCACCCCTTAGAGCGCGCGTATATAAATTTGATCCCATGCTGTTCGAGGTTGTGATCTCCCCGTCTCAAAGTTTTTCTTAAACGCTGTCTAGGGTGATTCCTGGCAACGTGAGGTATGATGGGTGTGTACTAGCTAGTTGTGTTTCCTCAGAAATACCGTAAACGGAACTAGTCCTTCGTGACTACGGAAATCCGTTGGCTGTGGACAATTTTGGTACAAACTCTGCAGAGTCAAAATTCTTGAATTCATCTTATTCATGTCCAAGTACCATGATCATCTCATCTCGTCAAGTGTCAGTCTCAATGACAGAAACTCCTGAGAACCATTTGAGTATTAAATGTTTACTTTCCTGTGAACGGACTAACCCGCTTATTGTCTTGTGATGAATATTTTCCGTGAGCACTATATCTTGTCAGTTATGTATAATGAATTATAAGCCCTTTCTGCGATGTCGCTCAGACGTCCGACTGCGGCATTGTGGTTATTTATTTTCATTACTCAGACGTCCGACTGCGGCATTGTTGTTATTTATTTTCATTATAAGCCCTTTCTGCGATGTCGCTCAGACGTCCGACTGCGGCATTGTTGTTATTTATTTTCATTATAAGCCCTTTCTGTGATGTCGCTCAGACGTCCGATCATGCATCGTTATTATTTACTTCTATTATAAGCCCTTTCGTGATGTCGCTCCGACGTCCATCATGCACGCATGTATTTTTATTTCAATATAAGCCCTTTATGAGGTGTCGCCCGACGCCCGATCGTGGCATGTTTTACTTATTTTCACCCTTCGAGGCGCCACGGACACTCGATCGGTTTTGAGTTTATCCTTCTTTGGTTTTCGAGCGGACTACCGCCGATTCCCTTCTTATTTATTTTGCTATACTGATTTAATTGAGCATTGTTAAAATCAATCATGACTCATTCATGCATTCATTTGTTATATCTTTTGTTCGAACTGTCTTGCAGTACTTTCAAAGTACTCACCGGCTTGTTGATTTGGCCGGATCTTGTGAAGGCGATCTCATGGATGAAGAATTCGATAGCGAGTCCGACGCCTAGAGGAATCCCAGTCAGTCTCGTGCGACCCCTGGATTAGTCATTGTGATATATCCGCTTCCGCTACCCAAATAAATTCATCGAGCCTCACCTCGACGCTCGATGAGCCGCCAGTGCAGTAGACTTATTAACCACCCCGCTGTGTTATTCCACCAACCACCCATATCTTGAGTCAGTAGTATTTCCACCCCACACCTTTGAGTCATATCCGCCACTATGTATAATTATCGGCGTGTTTGTAATAATTGGTTGGGCATCTTCAGTCCGACCCCTATAATATTGTAATGCTACTGGCTTATTGTATCAAAGTTTTGTCTACCGGTATGAAGGATTTTCCTCATATTGGACTTCATAGGTCGGTTGTTCAATAAATATTCTTATTGAAAAACCGGTCGTGACAAGCTTGGTACCAGAGCCAGGCTGACTGTAGGAAGCCACTAGGTGCGATCGCTAATCGGTTATTAGCATAATAGAGCTATTTTTTTTCACAAATGTAGACAATTTCTGACAGTCAGCATAAATTTATGATTTGACTACTCAGGACTTTTGCCTACTTTTGTAGATGGCTGGCAATGACTGCGAGTCGCAGATGTTCGCCAACATGCGTGATGGGTTCGTCAAGCTTCTCTCCATCATCGTCCAATTCGCGATGGGGCCAGATGTGCGCCCAGTCTTCTCTCTCTCTCAGCACAAGGTCAACGACCGTCTGACCATGCACCAAGCCGCGGTGGAATTCAAGAGAGGACGAGTTGAGCGCTACCGGTTCGTGGGGAGAGCCATGCCCACAGAGAAGCATGCACTGCAGATGGCAGCCCGTGAGGCGATAGCTCGTCTCAGGGATATCCTTCCTTCGATGAAGACTCGTCGCTACCGCTACCTGCCATGTCACGTGCCATACACCTACCACTACGCGTTCTCTTGCCCCAGAGGAGAACGGGACGAAGCTTTTGAGATGCTCATCGAGTATCTCCGGGCTTTGGAGGCAGTCTTCGACAACCTAGTGGACGACTTTGTAACTGTCCGCATGGACTCAGTCCATGGCTGTGCCGACAACAGGAGGGAGCTCCTGCGCGCCGCACCGCCACTGACTTTCGTCTCGTCATCAGCATCGTTTGCTCCTGCTGTTCGCACCGCTACTCGTCGCCTGCCTACCACGGAGGAGTTCGACCACGTCATTGCGCCTACTCTGGTTCGTTCTGCACCACCCCTCGTGCTCGCTCAGATTCGAGTTGTCCCGCACAGGGCACCTGCTCCACCAACTCCGCGCAGCGCCTCGCGTCTGGAGCCTATCTCCGAAGAGGAGGTTGAGTCCCCAGCCTCTCTACGCCTCACCCTTGGCAGGCCAAGGGAAATCCTTACCATCTCCGACTAAGTACGCTTAGCCGCCTTGCGATGTACCGACTTGTTTGATATGTTTATATGTAAATAGGCTGTGAGAAGTAGTTTGTTTGCGCATCATGTAGGATCTGGAGAAGTGCACTAGACTAAATAACATGTCAGGATTTATGTACGCATATCCTGAGTGACGTATTGTATAATTACTGCTTGCATGTAAGATATGTAATGAACAGTCCTTCTCCGTGCGCAAACGTATTTTCTCTTGAAAAATCTTGGAGCATTTGCAACTTTTTGCATCTTCTTGAATTTATTGATTTTTGCGGCTCAATTTCTTTTCTTATGAGTGTTTCAAAATATATCCCCAGAGTGAACTATGTCTCATCCTTGGACGCGTTCAATGCCAAATCCGACAGAGGAAAATTACGGCACACCCCCAGGCAACAATTTCACACAGGGACAGACAAGTCAGCAGGGCAGTGAAATGACACTTTCCCAAATGTGCCGTCTTTATGAACAAAGTCAGCAGCAACATCAGGAAATACTGAACCAAGTCATCAATATGGGAAATCACCGTGGACAGTATCAGCAGCAATCAAAATTATCTGAGCTACAGAAGACACGTCCCCAAACATTTTCTCACACTGACAAACCTCTTGAAGCCGAGGACTGGCTTCGAGACATGGAGAGAAAATTAATCATTGCCCAATGTTCAGATCTTGAGAAAGTGCTTTACGCTCCGCACTATCTCACTGGAGCAGCCGCATCGTGGTGGGAAAATTTCCTACACATGCACCCCAACGAAAATAACATATCATGGGAGGAATTTAAAGAAGGTTTTCGTGGGGCACATATTCCTAAGAGTCTTATGAAGATCAAAAAGATAAAATTTGATGACCTCAAGCAAAGGAAAATGACAGTGTCAGAATACAACAGTCAGTTTACCCTGCTGTCTCGCTACGCCAACGAGGAGCGTATGTCAGAAAACAAAAAGATGGAGAAATTCCTAGACGGTCTGACGCCCGCACTTAAATGCCAATTGGTCGTACACACATTTCCAGATTTTAAGACACTGGTGGATAAGGCCATTACCTTGGAAAATGAGAGACGCAGCTTGGAAGATTTCCGCAAGCGGAAGAGGGACCAGACTAAAACCACCCGCAACCACCGCAGCAAGACAGATGTTCAGAAAAACTGGACACCCAAACCCACGACAAGCGTCTCACGCCCAATCAAGAATTTCCACGCAAGGGACAAGGAGTTCACATATCGCCCAGGCGTTACCTGTTACGCTTGTGGAGAAGAAGGGCACTATGCCAAGCAGTGCCCCAAGCCAAGGAACTCGACCCCAAAGCCGAACAACGGAAGCAATAATTCGGCGCCAAAGCGCAACAATTTCAACCCAAATAACAACCACAGGAAGGGTCATCTGAACCACGTGACCAAAGAGGAAGCACAAAATGCCCCAGATATCGTACTCGATACGTTTCCTGTCAACACAATACCTGCCATGGTTTTGTTTGATTCTGGAGCTTCTCACTCATTCGTTTCGAAAAGTTTTGCTTTGCAAAATAATTTTTTGATGCTTCCCTTGGGAAAATCTATGATCGTCAAGTCCCCTGGAATTAAGCAAGTTACCCAGAATTATTGCCACGGTGTGGTTATCGAGTTTGAAGGGTTGAAGTTTCACGCAAATCTTATCGTGTTGGAAAATAAAAGACTGGATGTCATCTTTGGGATGGATTGGTTAACTACCAACAAAGGTTTTATTGACTGCTTCAACAGGACCGTAATTCTCACCCATCACCACGGGAAGACCAAAAAGGTTTCAGCCAAGGAAAGAAAAATATCCCGGCAACCGAGACTGAATAAGGTGGATATTTCTGAATTGAGCAAGGTTCCACTAGTGTGTGAATTTCCAGATGTGTTTCCCGTAGAACTACCAGGCATGCCACCAGATCGAGAGATAGAATTCAGCATTGAGCTAGCACCCGGAACCGCTCCCATATACAAGAAACCATGCACAATGGCACCATCCGAATTGGTAGAACTGAAGAAGCAAATAAAGGAATTATTGGAAAAAGGGCACATACGAGCCAGTTCCTCACCTTGGGGTTCACCAATTTTGTTTGCCAAAAAGAAGGATGGAACACTGAGATTGTGCATAGACTATCGAGCGCTAAACATGGTCACAATCAAGAACAAATATCCGATGCCACGAATAAATGATTTATTCGATCAACTCGCTAAGGCCAAGGTGTTCTCAAAGATTGACTTGAGATCGGGATACCATCAACTGAAAGTGCGAACCGAAGATATTCCCAAGACCGCTTTCACCTCCAGATACGGATTGTATGAGTTCACCTTAATGCCATTCGGACTAACAAACGCCCCCGCATATTTTGTTCACCTCATGAACAAAGTATTCATGAAGTTTATGGATAAGTTTGTTGTGGTATTTATCGATGATATTCTGGTATACTCCAAAACACCAGAAGAGCACGCTGAACATCTCCGGATTGTACTAGGAGAACTCAGGAAACATCAGTTGTACGCTAAATTCAGCAAGTGTGAATTTTGGCTAAAGCAAGTAGGTTTTACGGGCCCGATCTTGACTCAAGAAGGTATTGCCGAGACCGGAAAAGGTCAAGGCCGTGCCAGCTGGAAGCCACCAGCCAGCGTGACGGATGTACGAAGTTTCTTGGGAATGGCAGTATACTACCAGAGATTTATTGAAGGATTCTCCACCATAGCAAAGCCAATGACGCAACTACTCAAGAAAGACAGGAAGTTTGAGTGGACGGAAGCCTACGAGAAAAGTTTCCAAGAACTAAAGAGGAAACTGACGACAGCACCAGTACTAATTGTGCCAGATATACACAAAATTTTTGAGGTATTTTGTGATGCATCTCGAAAAGTCCTCGGGTGCGTATTAATGCAAGAAGGCAAGGTTGTCGCATATGTTTCCAGACAGCTTCACAAGCATGAGGAAAATTACCCTACCCATGACCTGGAATTAGCAGCAGTTATTCATGCACTCAAGGAATGGAGACACTTTTTACTTGGTAATCGTTGTGAAATATACACGGACCACAAAAGCCTCAAGTATATTTTCACACAACCAGAACTAAATTTACGGCAATGACGCTGGTTGGAATTAGTAAAGGATTATGATGTTGGGATCCACTACCACCGGGCAAGGCAAATGTTGTAGCAGATGCTCGAGTGGAACCCAGTCCGGACAACGATGGCATGCCGGACTTAAGACCTGAATTCCAGCAGGAATTGCAAAGCTCAACCGATGGTGGTCACCGAAGGCGGTGTGTCAAACTTAGAAGTATAGCCTACCCTGATAGAGAAGGTTAAAGAGGCTCAACGTGGACACCCCAGCATTGAAGGCATAAAACGGAAGATGAAGTTGGGCAAGGCCTCGGAATTCATTATTGATGAGCAAGGAATATTGTGGCACGAGAATAGGCTTTGCGTACCAAATATCCATGACCTTAAACAGCAAATCCTGGCTGAAGGCCACACCGCTCCATATTCAATCCATCCTAGAGGAACAAAAATGTACAAAGATCTTCAGGAAACATTTTGGTGGCATGGTATAAAAAGAGACATAGCCACGTTTATTGCATGTTGTGACTCTTGTCAACGCATCAAGGCCGAGCACCAGAAACCGGCCGGGCTATTGCAACCGAATAAGATACCCGAGTGGAAATGGGACGAGATTGGAATGGATTTTATTGTTGGACTACCCCGGTCGCGACAGGGACATGATGCCATATGGGCACAGATAGACCGACTAAAGTAGCTCACTTCATCCCCGTGAAGACAACACACACCACTCAGAAGCTTGCTAGGCTCTACCTCTCCCGTATCGTTTGCCTACATGGAGTCCCAAAGAAAATAATCTCGGACAGAGGCACTCAATTCGTCTCCCGGTTTTGGGATCACTTACAACAAGCTCGGGAACTCAGGTGGCATTCAAGACCGCATACCATCCCAGCACGGATGGGCAGTGAGCGAGTAAACCAGATTCTAGAAGATATCTTTGAGAGCATGTGTCCTCACCTATGGGACCAGTTGGGAAGAGAGCTTACCAGACGCAGAATTCGCATATAACAACAGCTATCATCCAGCCTGCAAATGGCACCATTTGAAGCTCTGACAGACGAAGATGTCGTACCCCGCTAAATTGGTCGGAAACCGGAGACAGTCATATCTTCGGCCCAGACCTACTCAAAGAGGCTAAAGATAAAGTCAAGGTAATTAAGGACCGACTCAAGACAGCCCAAAGTCGACAAAAGAGTTATTACGATCAGAAGCATCGTGGAGTCCATTTTGAACCCGGTGAATTTGTGTACCTACGAGTATCACCCATGAGAGGCCTGCACCGATTCAAGATTAAAGGGAAGCTAGCACCAAGATTCATCGGACCATTCTGCATAGTAGCACGAAGAGGCACGGTGGCCTACCAGCTAGACTTACCCGAAGAATTATCCGACATCCACGACGTATTTCACGTCTCCCAATTGAGGAAGTGCGTAAGCAACCCAGAGAAACAAGTACCCCATAAAAACATTGACGTGCAACCAGACCTTACATATCGGGAACATCCGATAAAAATCTTGGAAGAGTCAGAAAGGAGAACCCGACAGAAAACCACCAAGTTCTTCAAAGTTCAGTGGAGCAACCACACCGAAAGTGAAGCCACTTGGGAAAGAGAGGATTTCCTTCGAACAGAGCACCCACAATTATTTGAGGATCAACTGGAATCTCGGGGACGAGATTTTTCCTAAGGGGTAGGTGTTGTGACACTCCAAAAATTTTCCTTTGGTTTTCTTCAAAATTTTGTTGGATTTGAAGGAGGTCTCCAAAACCCTTCCAAAAATCTCTCTCAAAGCTTTTTCCCTTTAGCAAATATTTTATTTTTGCATCTCCTTCAACTCTAGTGTTTGGTTTTAAATTTTCTTCTGATTGCCCTCTTCTCAAAATTCCAAGAAAAATCTTTGGAGTTTATTTTCTTTCAAAAGGAAACTCTAGGAGTTTTCATCCTCTCCCATATTTGAAACCATTCATGATTCTTCCATGCACCACATGGTAAAACCTTCCCAAAAATCTCTCCTTCCACTTTGGGCAATCCAAACATTCTGTCCCAACAAGCTCAACCATTTTCTGAATTTTATTTCAATTTTTTCCTCTCCCAAATCTTTTCTGTCTATTATATTGAGCCTAGGTGATTAGCAAAGCAAGTACCTAAATGCATTTGAGTTTTAACCTCAAACCAACTCCCTTGGATAGTCCTTGGTACCCACAACCTAGATCAATCAAGATCCACTCCTCTTCTGTTAAAAAATTTCAAATTATAGTCTCTGTAAGTTTCAACCAGATTTGCCAAATTTGGTGAAATTCATATCTACACTTCTCCAAAAATTCCACAAATATTCAGGCAGCCTCTAGATGCAATGAGAGGCCCCTCCACCAAAAACCAGCTCAAGGAAAAATCCCTACATGCCTAAATCATTCTGCCGAACACCTTGCATGCCTTTGTTTCGCTCATCTTGATTAAATTCAGAGTTTAGTGTCGATCTCCGTCAGAGTTTCAGTCACATGTTCACAGTGCACTTGGCACGTTGCTCGCGGCCTAGCTTGCTTGTCCGGAGCCTCACACGCGTGCTTGGCGTGTTCCTGGCGTCGGTGGCACCCTGGCCCGCCTGCGCCGGCGTGTCTTGCGGTGGCCGAACCACCGTAGCGGCCGACAGGGAGCAGAACGGCGGCATAACGCCGTTCGGCGCCGCCCAAACCCCCTGGTGGCTCCGCGTGGCCATTTCCTTGCCAGCGCACGCATGCAGCACCATCGTCGTGTCCTGGCATGCGTAGAGCATGCTCTTTTTCGCCGACGGGCCGTGCGGCCGTTCCGTCGAGGACAGGACGTAACCGCGCCCACCTTGCTGAGTTGGACACGGGGATGACACTAGTTCTTCGTCTAGTCGATGCTCAAGCTCCTAAGCCGGCCGTGCAACCACAGCGCCGCCGTAATCACCTCGTCGGAGAACCCCGTTCTCGGCAACCGCCTCGGGCTGGCTATATATAGCCCCCCGAGCTTGCTCTCGCCCCCGCACACCTCCACTACCTCCCCAAACCTCGCCAAGCCCCTGGAAGGGCCACGAGGAGCTCTTCTTCCTCGACTCCGGCCGCTTCCTTCCGCCTCGGCCTCCACCGCGATTCACGCCGGTGAGGTCATCTCCGGCGCCCTAACCCCGTCTGATACCCTTTCATGCTATCACGAGTCTAACCCCCTCCTCAATTCCACCTCTGCAGCTCTCCCCGACGAGATCCACGACCACCCAAATCGCCGTCCGCCGGAGCAAGCGTCACCACCGACGTGGTACTCGCTGGCGACCACCACCACCTCCTACAGACGCGGAATGGCGCCGTGAACACGGAGGTACTCTCCGATCTCCCTGCCTCGCCGTGGATCCCTGCCGGCGACTACCGCGGCTCTCGGGCGCCGACGAGCCCCGACTCCCTCGTTTGAAATTTCAAACCTGACGGGTGGGACCCGCCCGTCAGCCTCTCTTTTGTTTTTTTTGAATCGTTTTCTGAAAGCGTACTTTGGCAAATACGCTTCCACTCTGAACCGTTTTTCTGGATTTTTCTGCAAAGCCCCCTGGAAGTTTTCTGTTTCATTACAGATGGGTCCTTGGGCTAAAACCCTTATAACTTTTTAACAGAAAGGAATTTTTGAGTGATTCTTTTTCTGTCCTCTTCAAATTTTTGTCTAGTTTTTTATCATATTTATTTGAAAAAAATTTGGATCAACTTTCTGTACCCCACGGTATTTACGTTAGCGCGTGTATTTTTGTTTACCGTAGATACCGAAGGAGGTGACGGAACCGCGAACTTCGCCGAGCTAGACCCCGACTACTCCGAACCAGGCAAGCAAAGTTTGAACTTTTGATATGATGAGTGTCTGGGCACGTTTGCATTATTTTTGTATCATGGCACGTTCATGAGCATTTTTGATGATAGTTTATCTCGTGAGCATTGAGGCAAATGAGCTCGGTAAATCCGTGAGTTGCTGGAAACTTGTTGCATGGCCATGAGTTGGCATGAGTATGGGTAAGATGGCAGTGTTGTAGCATGCCAGGCTTATGCCATATCGTTGACCAGTGTCAACATAAATCGGTCGATTTCCGTCCGTCTTCCTTCCGTACTACCACCTGTTTCCGCAAGGGATACGGCCTAATAGGTTGCAAACCACTTCTGGTACACACCAAATCGAGAGGCGGGATGAAGGTTCCATGGCCTGGATTAAAGCCTTTCATCCGGTCGGGGGCATGGGTGTTTCGGTTGGGACCGAGGGGGCACCCTTAGAGCGCTGCGATATAAATTTGATCCCATGCTATTCGAGATTGTGATCTCCCGTCTCAAAGTTTTTCTTAAACGCTGTCTAGGGTGATTCACGGCAACGTGAGGTATGATGGGTGTGTACTAGCTAGTCGTGTTTCCTCTGAAATACCGTAAACGGAACTAGTCCTTCGTGACTACGGAAATCCGTTGGCTGTGGACAATTTTGGTACAAACTCCGCAGAGTCAAAATTCTTGAATTCATCGTATTCATGTCCAAGTACCGTGATCATCTCATCTCGTCAAGTGTCAGTCTCAATGACAGAAACTCCCGAGAACCATTTGAGTATTAAATGTTTACTTTCCTGTGAACGGACTAACCCGCTTATTGTCTTGTGATGAATATTTTCTGTGAGCACTATATCTTGTCAGTTATATATAATGAATTATAAGCCCTTTCTGCGATGTCGCTCAGACGTCCGACTGCGGCAATGTTGTTATTTATTTATATTATAAGCCCTTTCTGCGATGTCGCTCAGACGTCCAACTGCGGCATTGTGGTTATTTATTTTCATTATAAGCCCTTTCTGCGATGTCGCTCAGACGTCCGACTGCGGCATTGTTGTTATTTATTTTCATTATAAGCCCTTTCTGCGATGTCGCTCAGACGTCCGACTGCGGCATTGTTGTTATTTATTTTCATTATAAGCCCTTTCTGTGATGTCGCTCAGACGTCCGACTGCGGCATCGTTATTATTTACTTTTATTATAAGCCCTTTCTGTGATGTCGCTCCGACGTCCGACTGCGGCACGCATGTATTTTTATTTCAATATAAGCCCTTTATGAGGTGTCGCCCAGACGCCCGACTGTGGCATGTTTTACTTATTTTCACCCTTCGAGGCGTCACTTCAGACACTCGATCGGTTTTGAGTTTATCCTTCCTTGGGTTTTCGAGCGGACTACCGCCGATTCCCTTCTTATTTATTTTTGCTATACTGATTTAATTGAGCATTGTTAAAATCAATCATGACTCATTCATGCATTCATTTGTTATATCTTTTGTCCGAACTGTCTTGCGAGTACTTTCAAAGTACTCACCTGGCTTGTTGATTTGGCGGATCTTGTGAAGGCGATCTCATGGATGAAGAATTCGATAGCGAGTCCGACGCCTAGAGGAATCGGTCAGTCTCGTCGACCCTGGATTAGTCATTGTGATATATCCGCTTCGCTACCCAAATAAATTCATTGAGCCTCACCTCGGCCGATGAGCCGCTTGATCTGATGAGACTTATTAACCACCCATTGTGTTATTCCACCAACCACTCATATCTCGAGTCAGTAGTATTTCCACCCCACACCTTTGAGTCATATCCGCCACTATGTATAATTGTCGGCGTGTTTGTAATAATTGGTTGGGCATCTTCAGTCCGACCCCTGTAATATTGTAATGCTACTGGCTTATTGTATCAAAGTTTTGTCTACCGGTATGAAGGATTTTCCTCATATTGGACTTCATAGGTCAGTTGTTCAATAAATATTCTTATTGAAAAACCGGTCGTGACAGGCAAGTAACATACGATGACAAAAGGAATAACGTATGTTGTTATGTGGTTTGATTGATAAAGATCTTCGTAGAATATGTAGGAGCCAATATGAGCATCCAGGTTCCGCTATTGGTTTTTGACCGGAGATGTGTATCGGTCATGTCTACATAGTTCTCGAACCCGTAGGGTCTGCACGCTTAACGTTCGATGACGATTTGTATTATGAGTTACGTGATTTGATGACCGAAGTTTGTTCGGACTCCCGGATGAGATCACAGACATGACGAGGAGTCTTGAAATGGTCGAGAGGTAAAGATTCATATACTGGAAGGTTGTATTCGGACATCGGAATGGTTTCGAGTGATTCAGGCATTTTTCTTGAAGTAGCGGGAGGTTATCGGAACACCCGGGGGAAAGATATGGGCCTTATGGGCCATAGGAGGGAGGCTAACCAGCCCACATGGGGCTGGTGCGCCCCCCACAAGGGAGGAGGCCGAATTGGACTTGGGAAGGGGGCGCCATCCCCCTTTCCTTCTCCTACTCCCTCTCCTTCCCCTTTTCCCCTTCCGGTAGAAGGAAAAAAGGGTGGGGCCGGCCTCCTCCTCCCCTCCTTTATATACGGGGGCAAGGGGCACCCCAAAGGCACAACAGACAATCTCTTAGCCGTGTGCGGTGCCCCCCTCCACAGTTTTACACCTCGGTCATATCGTCATAGTGCTTAGGTGAAGCCCTGCGCCGGTAACTTCATCATCACCATCACCACGCCGTCGTGCTGAAGAAACTCTCCCTCGTCCTCAACTGGATCAAGAGTTCGAGGGACGTCACCGAGCTGAACGTGTGCAGATCGCGGAGGTGCCGTGCGTTCGGTACTTGGATCGGTTGGATCGCGAAGAAGTTCGACTACGTCAACCGCGTTACTAAACGCTTTCACTTTCGGTCTACGAGGGTACGTGGAGACACCCTCCCCGCTAGTTGCTATGCTTCTCCTAGATAGATCTTGTGTTATCGTAGGAATTTTTTTGAATTACTACGTTCCCCAACAATTATTACTATGAGCAAATGTTTTAACTAAAAGTACACAACCTTTTTCCTGCATATTGTGCTCGGCGTCGATTAAAAAAAAAGAACTACGAGAAATCAATAAGGAAGAAGCATTAAAAGAGTTTGAACCCCTTGTAAGAGGGAAAGAACTTTTAAAGAGAAAAACACGTAAGTTAAGGATTAAAACTGGGTAGAAGTATACATACGAAATTCATTCTCCTTAAGCTTGCACATTTACATGAGATTTAATTCTTCTAACAACAATGATCTTTAACTCTCTTTGTCTTCGAACAACGCAGATTATGAACCTCACAACACAGTTTCTCACTACACAGTCTATGAGTTGAACAAGTACATGAGCTCCGTCGACATACTTGACTCATTGAATTACATATACACAAACGGTAAAGCATGGAAAAAACAACATAAATATCACACAGAACTGGCACGTGCTTTCAACCTTGATTTTTTTTCTTCTTGCACTACTTATCTTAATGGTGACATCCAACGAAAAAACCAAACTGTAATACATATTAAAAGGATGTATGCACGGATGAAGAAGCATTACAGCGAAGCGGAATTAGAAGCCAACAATGAACCAAACTGGTCGAGGATAGCAGAAACGCCTAACAGAGTTTGCGTGCCAAAACAACAGGGTACGCAATGCGGACACTTCACGATCCAGTTTGTAAAATACTGGAATGGCATTAAACTGACCAAGGACGGTGAGGGTTTTCATGGTTAATAGTACGAGCAAAAATTTTATTTTAGAACCGGCAATGCTAGAATTGTTAAAAAAATCAACATGCTTGTCAACACCATGAAAAATTAGGAATATCCAGTGACCTTCCTTCAGCATAGAAGGTAGATGCCGAGTGGAAACCCGAGTTCCTATTTACAACCATATTTGGTGAAACCAACCAAATAAAGTGCGAGCAACTACCTGGAAGAATCAATGAATTCAAACCAAAAACTTTGAAGTTCTTGTCAACCAGCAAAGGTAACAAAATTATTTCTGCTTACTTTTTTGTAACGACTCATGCTTGACTAATGTTTTGAGTATAATGGAAGCTTACATAATACCTATCTAGAATGAAAATAAGACTTGGTTTTCATTAATCTATTTAGCATGAGAATGACAACCATCAATATCTTCCTCTGATAGAAACAGACGCAACAAAAAAGAATAAAGGACAAAGCCCCAACCCATACCCAAAACATGAATATTTCTTCCAACACACAAACAAAGCGCCCGAGCGCTTTCAAATAGTCAAGAGCGACAGCTGGCACGAGGAATTCAACGTGTGAGTTGTTTCCTATTGCACCTCAAAATAGTTAGACCCAGGCCAAAAAGATTCTCAAATTCAGTTTGCCATTGACTCTCATCTCAAAAATTATTTTATTTTTCTGTCACGACAAAACTGTATTTAAGCGCATATGTACAGAAAGTGAAAGCACGCATCTGACTGGAGCCCGCCTGAAGGTAGCATTTAGTCCAAAACCAGCACAGACGAACATACCACATCATATAGAAAGAGAGAGAGTGCTTGATGAAATAGCAGATATCTGGGAAAGCAGACTCGATTCAAAACAAAGTGGTAGACTAATATTAGGCCCAAACTCTGTAGAGGTAAATTTTTAAAAACCACAAATTTGTCTGTATTGTAGCGCCTGTTTTTATATTGATACTAGTTTGTGTTTTTCTGACACTTTTTTTTATCGTACTTACTGTTTGCAGCACATACTGGATATAAAGAATCATAGTACTCCTCCTACCAAATTTAGAAGTGCAATGCAAAGAAGGAAGGTTCCCATGTATATCAAAGAACATCAACATAATAAGCTCTCAACAACAAACATGGTAATATCCTTTTACTCCACAACAAAACAAAAAATATGTGTTTTATCATATTCCTTTATATTAAACTGCCATCTAACACCAAAAGTTTTGTACGCAGATATTCATACCACTTGAGAAGGATGACCGGTATGTCCTATATATGATGGACACATATAAAAAAAAGTTCATATTATTGATCCTCGAGAAACAACTCCCGGGAAATTAGAGAAAGAAAAGGTAAACATTGATCAATTGGATCCAACTGAAGTAGCTCAAAAGCTTGATGAAATGGAGGACGCTACAAAGGAAAGGCAAAAACAGTTTGAGTAATATCATGTTCATAAGTGAAAAATCGTAAGCATTTCTAAATATCATTTTTTTGTTTTACGAATTGCATTATTAAAACAAAAACAAAATGCAATTCCCAGGTACCTAGGATGAAAGAATTCTTCGACATCATACTACAAGAAACAATGAAACCCAAGGATGCAAAATGGGAGATTCATATTGTACAAGATGTTCCAATAGTAGAAAGGGGCAATCACCATTTGCTGTTCTAAAGCTTACATTCCTCTACAATGCTAAAAAGTTCATCAAAGACATAGATGATTTCAGCGTAAGTTTTCATTGAAAATCTTCTACACATGCACAATATATAGAAATTTTTCAAATGTTTTTTTAATTCTAATATATATATACACCTTTTATGCACTAACTATAAAAATATTTTTTTCTTCACTTCGAAATTTCACAGGATGAACTGGAAGACTGGAGGACAGAGGCACTCTACATTCAATTACTTAGCGAGAAGATTAGCAAGATCTTCAACAAAGAATGAAGACTAAAACTTTTCATTAGTCAATGAAGCTAATTCCATCCAAACGTGACAAAACTGCTTAACCACGACTCTTACAGTGAAAGTGTCAGTGAAAACATCTCATATTTTTTGTCTCCCGTTACCACTTGGATGTTCATGTTGAAGAGAGAACATCATGGCAGAGGCACGGTCCAATTGCATCCAGAGGCACGCACGAGTGGCCTCCAGAGTCATGGGTAGGAATCCTCTTTGGTGTGAAAGCTTTAAGATGGACGGGCGTGTTGCTCCAGAAGCACAGCCGTGCGTGAGGTCTACGGTGACACTGTTTTGTATCCAGGAAAGTCACAATACTCGCACGGTTGTTCATAGGGTAGTGGCACTTTCATGATGCTCTCGCACTGTTAAAAGATGCAAGGGACACTCTGGAGGCAACAGGACCTTGCCTCTACAGGCCACACGTCCGTGCCTCTAGAGACTTCACACATGTGCACGCACATACCTATAGCCTCAGGTGCCTCATCAGTGGCTAGGTGCTGCGCATCCGTAACTCTAGATGCTTCACGCCCATGCCTTTCAAGGCGAAGCAGAATCACCAACACACACTCCGACCTATGCGCCCCCTTTAAAATGTTTATGAAAAATAAATGTGCTGAAGGTGAGTAGGAGCGGCCTAGCGCCGGAGGCGCTGTGTGCCACCGTGACAACAAACGCATTGCATGACCAACGCACACTCCGACTTATGCCTCCCCTTTAAGATGTTTATGAAAAATAAATGAGCCAAAGATGAGCAGGAGCGGCCTCGCGCGGGAGGCGATGTGTGCCACCGCAACGACAAACGCATTGCACGACCAACAAACACTCCGACCTATGCCCCCTTCAAGATGCTTATGAAAAATAAATGAGTCGAAGGTGAGCAGGAGCGACCTTGCGAAGGAGGCGATGTGTACCATCGTGAAGACAAACGCACTGCACGACCAACACACACTCCGACCTATGCCCCCTCTTCAAGATGTTTATGAAAACTAAATGAGACGAAGGCGAGCAGGAGCGGCCTCACGCCATAGGTGTTCTGTCCCACCGCGACAACAAACGCATTGCACGACCAACACACACTCCGACCTATACCCCCTCTTCAAGATGTTTATGAAAAATGAACGAGCCAAAGGCGAGCAGGAGCGGCCTCGCGCCGGAGGTGTTGTGTGCCACCGCGACGACAAACGCACTGCACGACCAACACACACTCCGACCTATGCCCCCCTTCAAGATGTTTATGAAAAATAAACGAGCCGAAGGCGAGCAGGAGCGGCCTCATGCCGGAGGCGTTGTATGCCACCGCGACGACAAATGCACTGCACGACCAACACACACTCTGACCTATGCCCTTCCTTCAAGATGTTTATGAAAAAAACGAGCCAAAGGTGAGCAGGCGCGGCCTCATGCCGGAGGCGCTGTGTGCCACCGCGAAGACAAACGCACTGCAAGACCACTGTTGTAAGTCTGCGAGCAGATATAACTCACGCATCTCTGGTACTATATGCCCGTGCCTCTATAGAATTAGTAGCCATGACTCGAGTAACCGCATGTTCGTGCGTGTAAAAGAGGCTTCATTCACATCGGTGTGTCTGGACACTTGACACCCATGCCTCTAGACTCTTCACGACCGTGCCTCAACATGATTCCCGCCTGAGTGTCTGTATGATAAAGTTTTCGTTTGCTTACTTGAAAGGTGACATTTGATAGTGTTGGAAGCCTCCACCCGTAATTACTCCATAAATCTCCATTTCCCCAAAATATAATGGGAACAAAAAGGGAAACAAACCGGAAACAGGTAACCAACGACGCGATTGCCCAGTATTTTCTATCTGTTATCGCGCGGAAAGGAAAAAAGGGAAATTGACGTACATGAAGAGTTAAACCGCAAAACACACGAAACCACAAACTGGAAAGGAAAAACCGGGAACCAACCACATTGGCTAGTTTTCCCTCACGGGGGCGCTCCCGAACCGTTCGGAGGAGAAGTGCTCGTGAGCGCTCGTTAACTAGTTGCTCCTGGATTTTGCTCATGAGTCTCATGCGGCCATGAGCTTCTTTTGCTGGTTCAATGGCCCAACACCCCAAAATGCTAACCTAAAGCCCATTTTAAGCCCCCAAGTCGAGCAAGCACCCCATTGGGCACTGTCGGGAAACAATTGCTGGATTCTCTAGGGACCGACCCGCGAGACTCCCCTCCCCTCCACTGCCCACAGTTTCTTTCCCCTTCTATTTCATACATCCGCCCGCACATCCACAAAGCGTCAAATGAGGCAAACCACCGCCCCTTAAATCCCCTCCCTCCCCAAATTCCTATTCCGCGACCAATCTAACCGTCTCCCCCCTCTTGCCCTCCCCATGCCCTCGCCCCCGAGATCTCGCGAAACCCTAGCCCTCCCTCCCCCGATGGGGAAGCCGGTAGAGTACGAGGACAAGGAGGACGAGGAGCTATCCAGCTCCGACGACACAGAGGGCGAGGAGGATCAGGAGGAGGAGGAGGAGGAGGAGGAGGAGGAGGAGGAGGGATCGGATGAAGGTGAGGAGGAGGAGGATGAGGAGGAAGAGCAGGAGCCCTGGAGGTGCTAGTTATCGACTAGAGGGGGGTGAATAGGCGATTTTTATGGAAGTCTTCAAAACACGAGGTCTTTGAAGACAAACAGATGAAATGAACCTATTGATATGCAGCGGAAGATAGGCTACACTTGAGAAGCCATAGTTAAGTAAGCAATATTGTGAAAGTACGAAGACTATCAGCAGCTAGGTAGTATGGATCATAATGGAAGAGAGTATGAAGCCAAACAGTAAATAGTCTTCGCAAAGTGAAGTCAATCAGATAAGACAAGCAAGCAATGACTTCGTGAAGACAAACTAAAAGTAAAGGGAAGTGGGGGATAGAACCAGTTGCTTGGTGAAGACAAGGATTTGGTAGACCAGTTCCAGTTGCTATGACAACTGTACGTCTGGTTAGGGAGGCTGAGATTTAACTCAGAAGACCGCGTCTTCACCTTTTTCCCCTTGAGCTAAGGACACCCAGTCCTTACCCAATCACTTTGGTAAGTTGATACGTCTCCAACGTATCTATAATTTTTGATTGCTCCATGCTATATTATCTACTATTTTGGACATTATTGGGCTTTATTATTCATTTTTATATTATTTTGGGACTAACCTATTAACCGGAGGCCCAGCCTAGAATTGCTGTTTTTTTGCCTATTCCAGAGTTCCGTAGAAAAGGAATATCAAACGGAGTCCAAACGGAATGAAACCTTCGGGAACATTATTTTTAGGAAGAATATGATCCAGGAGACTTGGAACCTACATCAAGAAACAAAGGAGGAGGCCACGATGTAGGGGGCGCGCCTACCCCCCAAGGGCGCACCCTCCACCCTCGTGGGCCCCCTGTTGCTCCGCCAACGTACTCCTTCCTCCTATATATACATTCGTACCCCCAAATGATCGACACGGAGCCAAAACCTAATTCCACCGCCGCAACCTTACATACTCCACGAGATCCCATCTTGGGGCTGTTCGAGAACTCCGCCAGAGGGGGCATCCATCACGGAGGGCTTCTACATCAACACCATAGCCTCTCCGATGAAGTGTGAGTAGTTTACTTTAGACCTTCGGGTCCATAGTTAGTAGCTAGATGGCTTCTTCTCTCTTTTTGGATCTCAATACAATGTTCTCCCCCTCTCTCGTGGAGATCTATTCAATGTAATCTTCTTTTACGGTGTGTTTCTTGAGACCGATGAATTGTGGGTTTATGATCAAGATTATCTATGAACAATATTTGAATCTTCTCTGAATTCTTTTATGTATGATTGGTTATCTTTGCAAGTCTCTTCAAATTATCAGTTTGGTTTGGCCTACTAGATTGATCTTTCTTGCAATGGGAGAAGTGCTTAGCTTTGGGTTCAATCTTGCGGTGTCCTTTCCAAAGTGTGATGGGGCAGCAAGGCACGTATTGTATTGTTGCCATCGAGGATAACAAGATGGGTTTTTATCATATTGCATGAATTTATCCTCTACATCATGTCATCTTGCTTAGGCGTTACTCTGTTTTCATGAACCTAATACTCTAGATGCATCTTTGGATAGCGATCGATGAGTGGAGTAATAGTAGTAGATGCAGGCGGAGTCGGTCTACTTGTCTCGGACGTGATGCCTATATACATGATCATACCTAGATATTCTCATAACTATGCTCAATTCATCAATTGCTCAACAAGAATTGTTCACCCACCGTAAAATACATATGCTCTTGAGAGAAGCCACTAGTGAAACCTATGGCCCCCGGGTCTATCTTCATCATATTAATCTTCCAACACTTAGTTATTTTCTTTGCTTTTACTTTGCTTTTATTTTACTTTGCATCTTTATCACAAAAATACCAAAAATATTATCCTATCATATCTATCAGATCTCACTCTCGTAAGTGACCGTGAAGGGATTGACAACCCCTTACCGCGTTGGTTGCGAGGATTTATTTGTTTTGTGTAGGTGCGAGGGACTCGCGCGTAGTCTCCTACTGGATTGATACCTTGGTTCTCAAAAACTGAGGGAAATACTTACGCTAGTTTGCTGCATCACCCTTTCCTCTTCAAGGGAAAACCAAAACCAACGCAGTGCTCAGGAGGTAGCATAAGTCTTCAAGGTAGACTTTCAAACCTTCACAGACTTCATTCACCAGCGATCCACAATGACTCTTGGATGCTCAGAACGCGACGCCTAACCGGCTGGAGGATTCACAGTCCTCAAGTGTAACAAGTCTTCAGGTCACGCGGATAGAAAGACTTCATTGATGCCTAACACTCTTTGGCTCTGGGTGTTTTGGGCTTTGTCCTCGCATGGATCTCTCTCTCAAATGCTTCGGAGGTGGGTTGCTCTCAAACGACAAAAGCCGTGCACTAACTCTAAGCAGCCACCAATTTATGGTGTAGGGGGTGGGCTATTTATAGCCACGAGGCAACCAGACCTGATATGTCTGAAATGACCCTGGGTCACTAAGGAACCGACACGTGTCCAACGGTCGAATTTCAAACACACGCGACAGCTTTACTTGGGCTACAAGCAAAGTTGACTCATCCAGCCCTAGATAAGATTTTCTCTCATTGTCTTCGCTCGAAGACATAGGATTTTGGTTGAGCATCACGTCAGTCACTCTGACTTTGTTCACTTGGATCCCACTTAATAGTACGGTGGTTCCTATGACACAACAAACAAGAAAAGGAAACTACGAAACAACTAAGTCTTCGCATTCCATAGTCTTGAAGTGAATGTCACCACATGTCATAATCTTCATCATGAATGTCTTCACGAACCACCATTGTCATCAATGTCTTCACACATTTTTAGGGGTCATTTCTAGTAGGTAAACTGAATCAATAAGGGACTACTACCTGTGTTATCCTGCAATTCTCACAAACACATTACTCCCTCAACCAAGTTTGTCGTCAATACTCCAAAACCAACTAGGGGTGGCAGTAGATGCACTTACAATCTCCCCCTTTTGGTGATTGAGGACAAACTGGTTGAAGTTTTCAACGGGGATAAGTGTATGTGAAAGTTAAAGATCAAAGTCATTGTCTTTATAAGTTGCAATAGGCTCCCCCTGAAGATGTGCATATAAGTAGTTTGCTTTTGAATGCAAATGCACATGGCAGGTTTTACTTTGTGGAGATACTCTTCAACTTACAAGACAATTCATCATGCATATATAAAAATAACGAAGATAATGACATGCACAATGAAAAATGGCCGTCTGCAGAATGACTTCATGCAGAATTTATCATCGCATCACAAAGTAGCAGACGACCATCAAGTTTAAGTGCTACAACCCAAGAGCCAAATAGTTTCAAATGAGTGTTGTAAGAACTTAGCAAAAATAATGCAACCACCCCATGTGGACCCGCTTGAAGACTATCAACCTCATATGCTTCTCCCCCTTTTTTCAGTAATGACCAAAAATGTTAGAAGACATAGAGGATCTACTCGTTCCCAGTTGGAGTAGAAGATGGAGCAGGGTCGACGTTGGAGTTTGGTGGTGCGGACGGGCCTGAAGCAGAATCAAGGTGCAGTGCAGCCAGGGTTGGTGAAGTGGCATCATCTTCTTCATCGACGACTCTCGCAACAACAGTTGCAGCCGAAGATGAATGTTCTGAATCTTCAATGGAAGGTGTGTGATGTCTACTACGCAACTTTATCTTGTAGACTCGTGTTTGGCCTCCAGGCGCAGAGTTTTGTAGGACAGTAGCAATTTTCCCTCAAGTGGATGACCTAAGGTTTATCAATCCGTGGGAGGCGTAGGATGAAGATAGTCTCTCTCAAACAACCCTGCAACCAAATACAAGAAATTTCTTGTGTCCCCAACACACCCAATACAATGGCAAATTGTATAGCTCCACTAGTTCGGCGAAGAGATGGTGAGAGAAGTGTAACATGGATGGTAGAAATGTATTTTTATAATCTGAATAAATAAAAACAGCAAGGTAGCAATTGATAAAACGGAGCACAAACGGTATTGCAATGCTTGAAAATGAGGCCTAGGGTCCGCACTTTCGCTAGTGCAATCTCTCAACAATGCTAATATAATTGGATCATACAACCACCCCTCAAAGTGCGATGAAGAATCACTCCAAAGTTCCTATCTAGCGGAGAACATAAGAAAAAAATTGTTTGTAGGGTACAAAACCACCTCAAAGCTATTCTTTCCGTTCGATCTATTCAAGAGTTCGTACTAAAATAACACAAAGCTATTTTTTCCGTTCGATCTATCCTAGAGTTTGTACTAAAATAACACCAAAGCAAATTCATATTCATAATACTCAATCCAACACAAAGAACTTCAAAGAGTGCCCTAAGATTTCTACCGGAGAAACAAAGACAAGAACGTGCATCAACCCCAATGCATACATTACCCCAATGTCACCTCGGGAATCCGCGAGTTGAGTGCCAAAACATATATCAAGTGAATCAATACGATACCCCATTGTCACCACGAGTATTCAATTGCAAGACATATATCAAGTGTTATCAAATCCATAAAAGTATTTGATCCGATAAAACGAAATCTCAAAGGGAAAACCCAATTCATCACAACAAGGTAGAGAGGGGAAAACACCATATGATCCGACTATATTAACAAAGCCGCGATACATCAAGATCGTGACATCTCAAGAACACGAGAGAGAGAGAGAGAGAGAGAGAGAGAGAGAGAGAGAGAGATTAAACACATAGCTCTGGTACAAACCCTCATCCCCGAGGGTGGACTACTCCCTTCTCATCATGGTGGCCGTCGGGATGATGAAGATGGCCATCGGAGATGATTCGCCCCTCCGGCAAGGTGCTGGAATGGGATCTAGATTGTTTTTCGGTGGCTATAGAGCCTTGTGGTGGCGGAACTTCTGATCTAGGTTCACCCCAAGGGTTTTCGGAATATTTGGGAATTTATAGGGCAAACAGGGGGTGCGGGAGGCCACCGAGGTGGGCACAACCTAGCTGGGCGCGCCTGGGCCCCCAGGCGCGCCTTGGTAGGTTGTGCCCCCCTCGGGGCACCCCCCAGGTGCTTCTTTGGCTCATCCTGGGTGTTCTGGTCCATAAAAAATCTCCAAAAAGTTTCGCGGTGTTTGGACTCCATTTGATTTCCTGCGATGTAAAATACAAGCAAAAAACAACAACTGGCACTGGGCACTGGTTCAATAGGTTAGTCCCAAAAAATGATATAAAGTTGCTATAAAATGATTTTAAAACATCCAAGAATGATAATATAACAACATGAATACTTCATAAAATATAGATACGTTGGAGACGTGTCAGTGTGTGATGCCAGCTTGCAGATTGTGGAGGCCTGGAGTCAAACTTGAAGCTCTCTATGAAGTATGAAGCCATCTTCGCGAAGATCATCTTCAGAGCAGAGCAATGTGAGGCTCTTCCAGGACCGCCGACAGGCTTCATGCGCAACGAAAGAGTTCTTGGTGGCCAAGTTGCGAATGCGATTAACATCCACCAAGAGACTCTGCATCTGACGCTTCAGCCAGTCATGATGCCTATCCTGCTTTTGATGTAAAGACACAAGAAGCTCACGGTCGTTGAGGACACGAGGACGCTTCTGAGGCCTTTGAGCAATGGTGCTGGCAGTGGCTTCAGTGTTGGCACGGTGGGTCATACTCAAGTTGCCAGCCAGAGGATAAGCAGGAGTTGCAGCATTTGGCACATGAATCCCTTCAATAGGCTGCGTGAAGCTTTGGAATTCTGCATTCTGAAGGTGGAGTGGCTTCTTTGCAGACTCGGGGTAGATGGCTTTAATTTACATATCAACATCAGGCATAAATACAACTTGAGGCCTCTGCTCCACATGATAATCATATTATAGCCCGGGAGCAGTGGGTGGAACCATGATAGGTCATCTGACAGTCACCAACTCACCACGATTGAACGCACGTTCCATAGTATGAGGCCTTGGTGGAGGAACAACGTCATCAGAGATGATTGGCTGCACAATGGTGTCAGTAGCAGCATTGGCTTCGGGCTCCACATTGTCTTCAGCCATAGTAGTGTCATTGGCTTCAGTATTGTTGGTTGTGGCAGCCTCATTGTTTTCAACCTCCATCTATTCAACAACTGGAGGGTCGGGCATGATCACATTCTCATCTGGTCGGACTGGATCACTGGCAGGGGTGTGGGTTCTCTTTCTTCTTCTTCTCTCTCTCTTCTTCAGCTGATGCAGCCGGAATGTCTTCAGCAGCTTTAGCTTCAGACTCAGAGGCAGACATAGAAGGGGCAGCTTTAGGGAACACTTGACGTGCTACTGAGCTATTGTGTTGCACATCCTCCTGCAAAATGCTGGCGATGCCTTTGGAGAGGGAGTGGTCTGTTCCATGTAATTGTCATCATCAAGCATCGGTGTGGTGACTTGAGGTGGTGGAGTACGTGGGGTCTCGTCTTGCAGAGGGGTGTCTTGTTGTTGGTGCTCAACCCTTGAGTCATCTTGAGCAACTGACGTCAATGGACGACCAATGCTAATAAGTTCACTGCTCGTGAGACCAGGCGATGATACCGACTGGAGTTCAAGCTGAGGAAGGACTTCATCATCATTCACATTGTCTTCACGACCAATGTCTTCAGCTGTGTTGGGGTCAACAGCTGGAATCTCTTCGCTTTTCTGGAGCCTCTGTGGAAGCAGGCTCATGAATCACCAGGCGGCGCTCTTGGTTGGTAGAGGCAGGAAGAGCAACAGAGATTGGTTCAACGTTTAGGGGCTCTGGGGCAGCAGCATGCTCTGTCCTTGAAGACTTTGAAGCCTTTGTCTTCAACTTCTTCTTGGAGGGAGCACCATCAGAGGTGTCTTTGAGCTTCCTCTTCCTAGCTTCGGCTTCGGCTTGCCTTGTCTTCTTTAGCTCGGAAGCTGCTGAGGGGACCTTTGGCTCTGAGCCAAATATACTGGCAGGGAAGACAATGCTGGGTTGTTCCTGCCTTTGAGCTTCAGGTATGGCTTCAGCAGACTTCTTCTTTTTCTTGGCAGCCATCTTGGGGTCGATGCCAGGACGCCCAAGAGCTTTCTCTTCTTAGATTCATTGTGCACTTGCACACATTTCTGCGCATAGTACTTCATGCGCTTGTGTGAGCCTTTGGTTTCTTCACGTTTCTTGTTGAATTCGGCCTTGAGGTCATTCATATCTTCTTGAAGATTTGCACATCAGCCACACTGAGCTTGGCCATGTGCTTCTTGAAGTGTGCCTTCTCATAATCAATCTTGTTCTTGAGCTCAACAATTTTTTGAGCCAAGGCAAGTTCATTGGCAATGGCTCCGTGAAATGTGACGCTGATGTCCACAGGCTGTTGTCGATCATCAATGTTGATGCTCAGGCCCTCAAACCATTCATCAATGACGTTGTTCAGAATATCAGCATCAAAGAGAGGTAGATCATGGAAGATCTCAGCCTCTTGATTGCTCTTGATCAACATCTCCAGAGCTTCATCACCAAGATCTTCATCACAGGACAGATCAATGGTATTGTCTTCATTGCGCAGAATGGCAGCTGGAGTTAGGTCATGCCCTGAAATCTTCTTGGGCTTCTTGGTCTTCTTGGTCTTCCTGGAGACACGAGTCAAGTCTTCAGACTGCACACTTGGCTTAGGAGGTGCAGTCGTCAATGGCTTCACAGTCGAAGCTTTTGGTGTTGCAGAGGGCTTTGAAGCTTTTGACTTCTTCTTCTGCTTCGGTGGTGCAGGTGCATCCTCAAAGTCTGCATCCTCAGCAGATTGCTCTACCATGGCCCTCTGAGCAGCAATATGAGAGAGGAGCCCATCGAAGCTATTGAAGGGGCCAATGACATTAGGATTGGCGTCACGTGTGCCATCCGGCCTTGGAGCAGACGGACCAGGCTTGAAGTGGAGTCTGGGATCCTTCCTGTTCTTGGCACCCGACTCCTTTGTGAAGTGAAAGTTGCACTTGAAGAGATTGTCGTCACGACACCATAGAAGAGATGATGGGTCGGCATTTTCTGGCTGAGGTCCTCGGACCATGCAAGGATACAAGCCTTGGGCAATAGCTTCAGGCTTTGAAGTTGTACTTGAACCACTGTTCAGCCCAATATCTTTGGATCCATTGTATTCTCTTGCGCTGATTGTAGCTCTCCTCTGGATCAGACTTGTACAATTCAAACAGATCGGGAGGCAGATCCAGAGCAGAATTGCCATGGTGCTACCTACCACCCTTCCTTGCAGATTTCTCAGTAGCCATAATATTCAGACAAAGAGGCTTCAAGACAGCAAAAGGCTTCCATCTACTTGTCAAACAAGAACTAGCTTCAGGAGAGTCAATATGATGCTGTAAGAATTCTGCAAATGAATGCAGACTATGGGAACCAAGGAATTCACCCACGAACATGTACCTATGACATCATTAGAGATGCGAGGGAAGGGGAAGAGGTCATATGCATTCTCAGAAGATTTTGAAGATAAATCAGTTTGAATACATTGAGACCTCATAGTGTGAAGACATTCACTTATTTGAAGTGAGTTGGTTCCAGATTTGTATGAATCCATGAATAAGTACAAGTGAGGAATCTAACTAGTTATGAAGCATAAGTGAATATACTTTGCAAGATATGAGATTCAGAAAGAGGAAGATCCAGACTTGGAAGTGCAGAAACCACATTTGGTTGAAGTGGATGGATTTGACAGATCAAAAAGGCTATTAACAGTGGGATTTATTTACCACAGACGAATTGCTAGACGAGGCAGAACGGATGCCGAGCAGTCCAATCTCCCACGCCCTAACATGGTGGCAAAAGACACCTACGACGGCGGCGGAGAAGACGAGGTCCGCGGACGGTGTGAGGACGGCGTCGAAGAGGTCATGGCAGCTAAGCGGTTCGTCTCCGGCGTCGAAGCGAGCTAGCGGTGGAGATAGGGTTTGAGCGAGATGGCGAGGTGGAAGAGGAGATAATGACCGCGCGTTTGAGTGTATTTATAAGGTAAAGGGCTACACAACGCAATTACGCAGGTGCCCCTGGCGGTTCACATCTGATGGATACGTGGCATGCATGCAACTCATTGAATTTGTTCCATGTTCTCACGCACGCCTGGTTTGTCGGCTGGTCATTCCGGCTTCTCCAGTATCCAGGCAAAAGAGATATGGCATTGAAAGTAGACTTAGATGTGTGTCTCTATATCTTCAGCTGACAAGGATGCAGTGAAGACATTCAACACATGTCAACAGAATGCAGATGACTAGATAGATAGAATTTGAGGAAGAAGCATAGAAGGAGTTAGGGTCCGATCACATTCACTTAGTTCAGAAAATGGCAAGTTTGAAGACATAGCTATAAGTGAATGTTGTAGAGGACAGAACATACACACACACACACACACACACACACACACACACACACACACACACACACACACACACACACACACACACACATATATATATATAAAGGTAAAATCAACATTGTGAAGATAAACCTTGAAGTCAAATCAATGTTGAAGACAAACCAAATGTGAAGATAATGCAATCATGACGCCAAATGAAAATCTTTGAGAAAGTTTGGTGGTGGCGTTACCCACCGTATAGGAAGTATTAGACCCAGACACAAGGCACAATTATCGTGGTGCTCCGAAGTCAAATTCCGTGTTAATGTATTCACACTTAGAGGTTAAGTCTTCATTAATTGAAGATATACGTTACTTCGTGTGTTGCACATCTAAGTCATCAACATGCATAAGCGTTAGGATGTGTGTCCATCACAAGACATTCGAGGATTCTAAGATTTTTAGCTCACACCACAGCTTGCAAAACATTTTCTCATCCAAGGGCTTTGTGAAGATATCTGCCAATTGCTCTTCAGTGTTGACGTGAATGATATCAATGTCTTCCTTCATGACATGATCTCTGAGAAAGTGATGACGGATCTGAATGTGCTTTGTCTTCGAGTGCTGAACTGGATTGTTGACAGTCTTGATTGCGCTTTCATTGTCGTAGTAGAGTGGTACATGCTTCAGGTGGATGCCATAGTCCTTGAGAGTTTGCTTCATCCAGAGAAGCTGAGCGCAGCAAGACCCAACAACAATGTATTCAGATTCAGCAGTGGAGAGAGATACACAGTTCTGCTTCTTTGAAGACCAACAGACAATGGATCGTCCAAGAAAGTGACATGTGCTAGATGTGGACTTGCAATCAGCCTTGTCTCCAGCATAATCAGCATATGAGAATCCAACTAGATCAAACTCTGAGCCCTTTGGATACCATAATCCTAGTGTTGGGGTGTGAGCCAAATATCGGAGTATTTGCTTCACTGCTAAGTGATGCAATTCCTTTGGTGACGCTTGGAATCGGGCACACATGCAAACCCTAAGCATTATATCAGGCCTAGATGCACATAAGTAGAGTAAAGAACCAATCATGGAGCGGTATACCTTCTGATCGAACTCTTTACCATTGTTGTCGGGGCCCAATTGGCCTTTGGTTGGCATTGGCTATCTGTCACATCCCAGATAGACCATGCATTAGGGTGTGCATCATGTTTAAATTTCATCTGAATTTGAAATGGGGAAGGCAAGAAACCCCAGAACATCCCCCCCCTTCCTTAAAAGAACTAGGGTTTACTAAAATTTAATTCAATGAATCCGAAATGCCCTTCAAAATGCTCATCCTCTTTGTTTGGGTTTAAGATCCATGTCAAAGAAGGTGGGACATTTTCTAGGTCACCTAAGGGTTCCAAATCTAATTTACAAAATTCTGAAAAGAGCATTTAAAATTATGGGAAATATTTTAAGTGTTCAAAAATTGTTAAACTAAAATGTTTCATGTTGGGAATATTCCAACTAGTGACCAGGAGCATTTTGGTAATTTTTGAAAGTGTTTTGGTATTTTTAAAAACCCTAAACAGATTGCAGAAAATAGAAAAAAGATAAAAATGGGAAAATTCTTACTGACGCCTTGACTCGGCCCACTGCTGCCCAGCCCAAAGCAGGCCAATGAGCTGCTTTGTTTCGGCCAGCAGCAGCAGTCTGTGTGCCGGGCAGCGCAGGGCGCGCCACGCACCGCCGCCGCCCTGCCTCACCCCTCGCCGCCTACTTGGGACGACCCCACGTCGTCCCCGAACCCCAGACACCTCACTCTTCCCCGCCTCTCTCTCGCTCGCTCTCGACGGCCGACGCCATCGCCGACACGCCACCGTCGCCGCCGTGCTCCCGCCGCCCACGCACCTCACCGCCATGTCCGCCGCTCCGCCGCACCTGATTACCCCTAGCCAGCTAATCCCCCTCGCTCCAAGACCCCCCGAGGCCACTACTCCGACCTCGACCGAGTCCAAGGCCGGCGGAGATCCCCATCGTCGCCGCCGACGCATCAGTCCACCCCCGGCCCCGACGAAGCTCCCCGCAGGTTCACTACGAACCTAGCTACCTCTCCATCCTCTCCGTTCTCCTCTTCTTGCACCACAGCGAGCGGTCGATGATCGCCTGAACCCACCGCCGCGGCGCTCGTCGCCGACGAGCCTCCGGTCACCTTTTGGTCACTCCACTATGCCCATCGCACTCACCACTCTCCAATGAGTCTAACCACGCACTCCCCGTGCCTCGCCGAGGCCGCTAACCCCTAACCCGTCGGTGGCCGAGCCTCGGTCGCCGCCCGACTCGTCGCCCGGCGCCCACTCCGCCACCCTCACCCAACCAACCCCACCAAACCCCGCGGCTCACCTCTAGCTACTCAGATGCTCCCCCGCTCCATTTGGAGCCGGAACGTGCAAATGCACTTGCTCCGCGCGTCTGGCCTCGCCCGGCGGCTAGAGCGCCGGTGAGTTGACCTCACCGTGGGCCTGCTGACCTGGTCGGCGATGTGGACCCCACCAGCTAATCTAATTAGGATTAGTTTTAATTAAAACTAATTAATTAAACTAACCTGACATGCGGGTCCCACTGGTCAGTTTGACCTGGACGACCCCCGTTGACCCCCTGACGTCATGCTGACCTCATGCTGACGCATTAATTCAAATTCTGGAATTATTTTTATATACTAAAATCCAGAATATAATTCAAATTTCAAATGCTTATAACTTTTATTCTATAACTCCAAATGCAAAGATTTATATATGAAAAATTATCAGAAAAATACACTCTATTCATTGGTACAGGTTTCATGCATGTTAAAACAAGTTAACTATGCTGATCAACCAGATTAAGTTTTTGCACCATTAGGACTAACTCACATGGTCCATCATTTGAACCTTTGGTTCAAATGAGATCATCCCCTGTCCCTCCAATTTGCATTAGACCAACACACATTCATCTTGCCATGTCATAGCATGCATCATATTGTTGCATATTGGTTGTATGTTTATTTTGGTGTGTTTTCATGATAGGTTCTGCCCCCGAAGATAACCTCGATAACCCATCTGAAGGGCAGTTCTCTACCCCAGTTCCATCAGGCAAGCAATTCATTGAACATTCCGATACAAACCCATGTTCTCGCTTCGCTCTCGCTTTTACTGCATTAAGACAACGCGATTCAACTGTTGTGTGCTGCGGTAGTTGAACCCACTTCCTTTGCATGACTGTCATTGCCACAAGAACTAGATGAAACCCACTAGTATGTGTAGGAGTTGTTTGAGCCATGTTTGTGATTCCTACCATGCCATGCTTGCTATGCTTAGAGTTGTGTCAGGTCTGGCTCATCAGGGTGATGAACTGGAGTGAAAGGTTGTGTTGGTTCGAGAGTGTAAGTGTTGAACACGATTTGGTAAAGGTATCGATGAGAGGCCATGTAGGAGTACATGGTGGGTTGTTTCATTGAAGCCGAACTTAAGAACTGAGATCTGTGTTTGTGATCCATGAACCAGCTACTACCACACATTGGGATCCTTAATTGACCCTCTCGGCTTCTTAATCACCCCTGTTCATAGTCCGGGAGTTGCAAGTAGTTTCTGGTGTTTGTAGCATGCTGGGGGCCGCACGCAACGCTGACCTTAGGGGTGGGTTGTGTTGCGGTAGGCACCGTGGCGGTGTACCGAGTGCCCGCTTGGTATCTCGGGAACCCCGCACACATCGCTCGGGCTGTATGGGAAACCTCGGCGGACTCCTGCGGATGGAACCCGAATAGGCGATAAACTGGACTAGGGACTTGAGTGTTTAGGTAGGCTGTGGCCGACACCCACGTTGGGCTTCCGCTGAAGGTTGCGAGTACATGTCGTGTAAACGACGATAAGTGGTGAGCGTGTGTGAAGAAGTATACCCTGCAGGGTTTAATTATGATCTATTGAATAGCCGTGTCCACGGAGAAGGACTTCGGGTTACCTATATCAGTTCATAGACAAGTAAATGGATACTACTAAAAGCCTCAAGATAAGTGTGAGTATCGTGGATGGCCCTCTCGGGGATGACGAGAGAGGATCCACGGTGGAGTATTGTGATGGTGGATAGTGGACTGCGTATGCGACAAAATGCTTTACAAAGTGTGTCACGTGGGATAGCTTAGCCAAGAGTCAAAGCTGGCTTGCTGCATTTAACTCCACTACCTTCCTTGAGAATGTGCATGTATGATAGGATTCGTGGTAAGACTTCTTTGAGTACTTTTGTACTCATGTTTGCCTAATCAATATTTTTCAGAGGACTATACTACCCCCTCCGACGGATTCTATGTAGATGTTGACTTCGACGAGTAAGCTAGCCACCCAGGTGGCGATCTAAGACTTGTGAAGGGCCGTTGTAGATAGGAAGGCTCCAACAAGCTTTCTTTCTTTCTAGAGTCTGTACTCAGACTACTTTGCTTCCGCTTGTGCTTGTATGATTGTATGACTTGAGTGTTGGGTCATGTGACCCCTACCTGTATGAATATGTTATGTATGGCTCCTCGAGCCTCTTAAATAAAGTACTTGAGTTGTAGAGTTTTGTTGTGATGCCTTGTTGTATTTACTCATATCGGGCATATTGCGTGTATGATTGAAATGCTTGGTATGAGTGGGATCCGACAATCTAGTTGTTTATCCTTGGCAGCCTCTCATATGGGGAAATGTAAGTCTTGTGCTTCGGCGATAGTAGTCCGCTACTGCCCGGTTCACGGAGTCACGCTAGCCCAAAGACTACTGCTTGGACACTGATTGGCGGCATGTGATTCATTTCGTTCCTATGTACATCTTCGGGAAATGTCACGCGGTGATACTTGGAGTCCTGCCTAGCTCTGCTACTGCCCGGGATACCGAGTCTGTTAGCCCAAAGGCTACAGCCCCAGTTCATACGCTGATGACCGACATGCTCAAGTGTTTCATGTATGCCTGTCCCCATAGGTTAGTGCCGCTTTGGGTTCACGACTAGCCATGTCGGCCCGGTTCTTTGTCATGTGGATGCTAGCGACACTATCATATACGTGAGCCAAAAGACATAAACGGTCCCGGGCCATGGTAAGGCGACACCGTGGGAATACCGTGCGTGAGGCCGCAAAGTGATATGAGGTGTTACCAGCTAGGTCGATGTGACTTGGGATCGGGTCCCGACAGCGTTGGCATCGAGAAGGGCTGCTGTGAGGTCCGCTAAGCCAAACTGGTCGAAGTTGAGTCTAGAAATGCTTTAGTTATATGTAGGGGAATTGATTGTGGAGGAACGTAAGGCTCTTTTTACTCCTTTACCTTATGCCCTCGATCCGAGTCATCCTCTTCTCATTCAACGTGGGTATAGGACTAGGCTCTCTTTCTCTATCAGGTTCACGTGTTACTATCCGTAGTACCTTGTAGGATTGTTGGTTACCTCCTCAGTTCGGTATTACTAAATTTTAGTATGCTATTACTTGAACCAGAACCTTGATATGATGTTGTTGAGTGGTTTTGCAAATCTGATTTTGAATGTCTCAAATTTGATTTGAGCATTTACAGATGTTATGCTGCCCGATTTTCCTAGGAATTCTAATGCCTTTGCATTATGGCTGTGCTTTCAGATGGCCACCCGTTCCCGAACCAAGTGGTTCGCTCGACTCGCTGCATCGATGTGTGCGGTCACACGGCCATGTTGGTTAGGGTGATGATTGAGGCTGGTTATCGATGGTATCCCGAATATACCGCCGAGGAGCAGTTCAGGATTTCAATCAAAGCCAATATCTATGCACGGTCCGGATTTATCCATCCTACCCGAGCTACCGAGCCACTTCACTGTTCCTATGGGCTCGGAATCACTATCGGAATGTCTGTATAAGATGCAGCCTATTCCATGATGACTATTATTCGAGCCAGACTGCTTTGTTGAGCAACACCGACTTCCGCTATATGCCAAGATCCTTCACGGGCGCATGGCTACCTCGTGGCTTGTACGGTGATGCATCCCATGAGGACTCACCTCCGCACCACTCTTGAAGTTCTTTGGAGGACAAGGACCGTGAGAACCGGCCTTGCGTATGGAGCAGATAATGCCCGCCGACCTTTGGGCTACCTCGACTAGGTTTGCACTGCCGTGCAAGCGGATGTATGGACATGAGAGATTTGTACCTGTCTGCGGGCGAGTCTGCCGGACTTCATGGAGTGGCGTGAGGTTGGAGGCATCACCTCCTCGTGGGCCTCTTTCGCCACCCTTTGTGGGTCCACGACCACATCCGAGTCCTTATGGTCCACAGGCCCCACAGATTGTTCTGCATTCTCGACGACCATGTTCCACTTCAGTGCAGGTGGTGACTTCTATGAGGACTACTATGGAGCTGCCTGAGATAGTAGTAGTATTCCTAGTATAGTACCAGTTGTGTTCCCACCGTCCTGCGTGACCCGTGGAATACGACCTAGTGTGTATCATTCCGGAAGTGTAGAGAAATAATGTATAGGAGTTGGAATGCTTCCGATGAGATGTAACGCCTTTCATTATGGTTGTACTCCGTCAGGCTTGTACTAAACTATGAATGGTGTGTATGACCGTTGGTATATATATATATGGCAGTTTATATTACCATGTCATACTTAATAAACATCTTTGCATTCCATACTGTCCATTACCTTCCGCACTTCCTTATTAAATTCTGCCATCCTGGTTTAAACCTTTGTTTTGTCTCCCAGGATGGTCAACACTCGAAACTCTCCTGCTGTTCCAGAGCAGGGAGAGGCCGATGCAGCCGAAATGTGAATCGCCGCAACCGCCATCCTTGGCTGAGGTGATCTTTGAAGCGAACGCATAATAAGCTGAAACTAACCGCTTATTGGAGCGCATTGAACAAAACACAGCCCGCCAGCCAAGAAACGATGGGGTTTCACTCAATGATTTCGTCAAGCTTTATCCTCCAAAGTTCAAATGTTCCGTCGAGCCACTTGACGCCGATGATTGGCTCCGCAGTATTCATCACAAGCTGCGTTCCGCCAATGTGTCTGAGGCTGACAAAGTTACCTTTGCCGCCTACCATCTGGAAGGCCCTGCCAGTCTCTGGTGGGAGAACTATGAGGCTATGCGTCCGGCTGGACAAGTTACAACTTGGGATGAATTCAGTGCCGCCTTCCGCGAGCACCATATTCCAGAAGGACTTATGGACCGCAAACGTGAGGAATTCTGCAGTTTCACCCAAGGCCGGCTGAACGTGGATGCCTACAGCCGTGAATTCGGGAGGTTAGCACGTTATGCTCCCGAAGAAGTTTCTACCGATGCTAAGAAGCAGGCGAGGTTCCGTAAGGGACTTAGCCCAGAGTTACGCCGAGATCTCCGTCTACATGAATGCACCTCTTTCTCGAAGCTAGTCAATAAGGCTATCAGCGCCGAGACTGGGCAGACTGACTTCGAGGCTTCACGCAAGCATATCCGTGATTCTGGATCATCATCCGGCTCTGGTTCCCAGAAGCGCCGGGTTTGGGTTCCTAATACGGCTCTACCACCCAGGTACACCCCGAGGCCATCCTTTGAGGCGCCTCGCCCCAACCAGCCGTATTTTCCACCCAAGACATATGGAGGTCCAACTGCTAATGTGGCCCCACGGCCAAATGTGATCACTTGCTTCAAATGTGGAGAGACGGGCCACTATATTCGAGAGTGTCCCCAGAACAACCCCAATCAAGCTGGAAAGTCATTGGTCGCGGCAAGCCAGCAGAAAGGTTCCCTATGCCAAGCCAGTTGCCACCGCCGTGGCCATGTCAACTATGTCTCCGCCAAGAAACCTATGAGGATCCCAACGCCGTCCTCGGCACGCTTCTTGTTAATTGCCATCCGCAACTGTTCTTTTGATTTGGAGCATCTCATTCATTTATTTCGAGAGCTATGCTCGATTGCACAACACCACATTCTGCGACATGCCTACCTCCATGGAAATTCAAACTCCTGGTTCTAGATGGCAAACCTCTAGGATAAGTCATGGGAATGAAATTCTTGTCGATGATTAGTTTTCCTTGCATCTCTAATAGCTCTCAAGTCCTCGGACATAAACATCATCTTGGGTATGGGTGGATGTCACCCATTATGCCAAGATTGATTGCTCAACTAGAACCGCTCAACTTACCCATCCTTCGGGCAAAACAGTGGATGTTTTAACCCGAGTGTCTAAGCGCCACTTTACTCCTTAAATGCCAACCCTCTTCCGGATCTCAAGATATTCCGGTAGTCCGTGATTTCCGGATGTCTTTCCGAAGAACTGCCAGTGTTCCACCGACAGGACGTCGAGTTCGTAATAGATCTTATTCCGGAACCGCCCCAATCTCTAGGAGACCTTATAAGATGGCACCCTAGAACTAGCTGAACTTAAGAAACAACTCGATGAGTCCTTGCAAAAGGGTTTCATCCGTCCTAGTTCATCTCCATGGGCTTGCCCCGTCCTCTTCGTCAAGAAGAAGGATGGTACGGATCGGATGGTTGTAGATTACCGACCCGTCAATTTGGTCACTATCAAGAACAAGTATCCGCTCCCCAGGATCAACGACCTGTATGATCAGCTCGCGGGATCCTCAGTCTTTTCCAAGATGGATTTGAGGTTGGGCTACCATCAAATCAAAATCAAGAACGGGGACATACCCAAAACGGCCTTTGTTACTCGTTATGGCCAATACGAGTACACCGTCATGTCCTTCGGATTAACCAATGCTCCAGCCACCTTCTCTCGGTTAATGAACTCAATCTTCATGGAGTACTTGGATAAATTCGTCGTGGTATATCTCGATGATATACTCATCTACTCCAAGAATGAGGAAGAACATGCCGAACATCTAAGGCTAGTATTGATGAAACTTCGAGAGCACCGCCTTTATGCCAAATTCTCTAAGTGTGAATTCTGGTTACCAGAAGTGACCTATCTAGGACATGTAATTTCTGGTAAGGGTATTGCTGTCAATCCCGAGCGAGTTCAAGCCGTCCTTGACTGGACTCCACCTGAATCGGTCAAGCAAGTTCGGAGTTTTCTCGGTTTAGCGAGCTATTGCCGCCGCTTCGTCGAGAATTTCTCTAAAGTTGCTAAACCTCTAACCGAACTCCTCAAGAAAGATAAGAAGTTCGAGTGGACGCCACAGTGCGAGATCAGCTTCCAGGAACTGAAAAGACGCCTGACATCTGCTCCCGTGCTTATTCCACCAGATTTTTCTAAGGACTTTATTATCTATTGCGACGCCTCGCGACAAGGACTAGGTTGCATACTCATGCAGGATCGTCATGTGATTGCCTCACGATCTCGGCGATTCGGCCCACATGAGGATAATTATCCCACACACGATCTAGAGCTTGCAGCGATGGTTCATGCACTCAAAACCTGGCGACATTACCTTACGGGTAATCGTTATAAATCTACACAGATCACCAAAGTCTGAAATATATCTTCACCCAACCGGATTTGAATCTCAGGCAAAGACGTTGGGTCGAGTTGATTACAGATTTCGACTTAGGAATATCTTACACCCCAGGCAAGGCCAATGTCATGGCTGACGCACTAAGTCGCAAATCTTACTGTAACAATTTGATGTTACAACAAGGTCAACCAATTCTCCACGAGGAGTTTCGCAAGCTTAATCTTCACATTGTTCCTCGAGGATTTCTTTCCACCCGGTGGCGTAAACCGACCTCACGGATCGAATCATAGCTGCTCGGCGGTATGATAGGGGATATCTCGGATCAAGGAGAACATTGCTAGCGGAGCTGCTAAATGTTTCTCCGTAGATGAACGAGGTGTTGTCTTCTTCGAAAACCGCTTAGTGGTTCCCAAGAAACAACAGCTACGGCAATTGATCCTTAAGGAAGCTCATGACTCTCCTCTCACCATCCATCCCGGTAGTACTAAATGTATCAAGATCTACGCCAGAGGTTTTGGTGGACTAGGATGAAGAGAGAAATCGCTCAATACATTGCTAATCGCGACGTTGTCGCCGAGTTAAAGCAGAGCATCAACGGCCTGCTGGTACCCTTCAACCTTTGGACATTCCTGAATGGAAATGGGATAAAATCGGTATGGATTTCATTACCGGGTTTCCAGGACCAAGAGAGGAATAACGCTATCTTCGTCATTGTTGATCGTCTTTCCAAAGTAGCCCATTTCCTACCTGTTCGTGAGAGTATAACCGCTAGCCAGCTAGCTGATTTGTACATCTCCGAATAGTGTCTCTTCATGGTGTTCCATCGAAATTAACTCAGACCGTGGTAGTCTCTTCACCTCTCGATTTTGGGAAAGTTTCCAAACGCTATGGGAACTCGTCTCTCCTTTAGCACCGCTTTCCATCCCCAATCAAGTGGTCAAGTAGAACGAGTCAATCAAATCTTAGAGGATATGCTTGAGCTTCATCATCTCTTTCGCATGAATTGGGAGAAATGCCTTCCATTCGCCGAGTTCGCTTATAACAACAGTTATCAAGCCACCGGGCAAAGCCCCTTCAAGTTCTTTATGGACGAAAATGTGAACGCCTCTTAACTGGTCGAAACCGGGAGAGACAACTCTTTGGCCCGGATATGATTCAGAAGCCGAGGAGCAGGTTCGCGTTGTTCGTGAGAATTTGAAAACAGCCCAATCTCGTCAGAAGAGCCAATATGACCGCAAGCATAAGCCTATGGCTTATGAAATTGGCGAGAAGGCTTACCTTCGGGTTTCTCCTTTAAAGGGAACCCATCGATTCGGTATCAAGGGCAAGTTGGCTCCTCGTTACATTGGACCTTTTCGCATTCTCGCCAAACGAGGGAAGTTGCCTACCAATTGAACTACCTCCGCATCTTTCCAAGGTCCATGATGTCTTCCACGTTTCCCAACTCAGGCGTTGCTTCTCGGATCCTATCCGTGGAGTGGACCACGAAACGCTTGATCTCCAAGATAACCTCACCTATCGAGAGTACCCCATCCGTATCCTCGATCAAACCGAGCGTACCACTCGACGTCGGAATATCAAGTTTCTAAAGGTTCAATGGTCAAACCATTCCGAGCAAGAAGCAACTTGGGAAAGGGAGGATCGTCTTCGACTTGAGTACCCCACCTTTTTAGAACAGATCCTAAATCTCGGACGAGATTCTTTTGAGTGGGGGTGAGTTGTCACATCCCGGATAGACCATGCATTAGGGTGTGCATCATGTTTAAATTTCATCTGAATTTGAAATGGGAAGGCAAGAAACCCCGTAACATCCCCCTTCCTTAAAAGAACTAGGGTTTACTAAAATTTAATTCAATGAATCCGAAATGCCCTTCAAAATGCTCATCCTCTTTGCTTGGGTTTAAGATCCATGTCAAAGAAGGTGGGACATTTTCTAGGTCACCTAAGGGTTCCAAATCTAATTCACAAAATTCTGAAAAGAGCATTTTAAATTATGGGAAATATTTTAAGTGTTCAAAAATTGTTAAACTAAAATGTTCCATGTTGGGAATATTCCAACTAGTGACCAGGAGCATTTTGGTAATTTTTGAAAGTGTTTTGGTATTTTAAAACCCTAAACAGATTGCAGAAAATAGAAAAAGATAAAATGGGAAAATTCTTACCGACGCCACTCTGCCCACTGCTGCCCAGCCCAAGAAGCCAAGGCCAATGAGCTGCTTGCTTGGCTCAGCAGCGAGTGAGGTTGGTGTGCCGGGCGAGCCTTGAGGGCGCCACGCACTGGCCGCCGCCTGCCTCACCCCTCGCCGCCTCGCCGGCTGGGACGACCCACGCGTCGTCCCCGAACCCCCAGACACCTCACTCTTCCCCCCGCTCTCTCTCTCGCTCGCTCTCGACTGGCCGACGCCATCGCCGACACGCCACCGTGCCGCCGTGCTCCCGCCGCCCACGCACCTCACCGCCATGTCTGCCGCTCCGCCGCACCGATTACCCCTAGCCAGCTAATCCCCTCGCCCAAGACCCCCGAGGCCACTACTCCGACCTCGACCGAGTCCAAGGTCACGGAGATCCCCATCGTCGCCGCCGACGATCAGTCCACCCCGCCCCGACAAGCTCCCGCAGGTTCACTACTGAACCTAGCTACCTCTCCATCCTCTCCGTTCTCCTCTTCTTGCACCACAACGAGCGGTCGATGATCGCTGAACCCACCGCCCTTGGCGCTCGTCGCCGACGAGCCTCCGGTCACCTTTTGGTCACTCCACTATGCCCATCGACTCACCACTCTCCAATGAGTCTAACCACGCACTCCCGTGCCTCGCCGAGGCCGCTAACCCCTAACCCGTCGGTGGCGAGCCTCGGCCGCCGCCCGACTCGTCGCATGGCGCCCACTCCGCCACCCTCACCCAACCAACCCCACCAAACCCCGCGGCTCACCTCTAGCTACTCAGATGCTCCCAGGCCCATTTGGAGCCCGAACGTGCAAATGCACTTGCTCCCGGCGTCTGCCTCGCCGGCTAGACGCGGTGAGTTGACCTCACCGTGGGCCTGCTGACCCTCTGGGTCGATGGCAGTGGACCCCACCAGCTAATCTAATTAGGATTAGTTTTAATTAAAACTAATTAATTAAACTAATTCGACATGCGGGTCCCACTGGTCAGTTTGACTGGACGACCCCGTTGACCCCCGACGTCATGTTGACCTCATCTCGACGCATTAATTCAAATTCTGGAATTATTTTTATATACTAAAATCCAGAATATAATTCAAATTTCAAATGCTTATAACTTTTATTCTATAACTCCAAATGCAAAGATTTATATATGAAAATTATCAGAAAAATACACTCTATCCATTGGTACAGGTTTCATGCATGTTAAAACAAGTTAACTATGCTGATCAACCAGATTAAGTTTTTGCACCATTAGGACTAACTCACATGGTCCATCATTTGAACCTTTGGTTCAAATGAGATCATCCTCGTCCCTCAATTTGCATTAGACCAACACACATTCATCTTGCCATGTCATAGCATGCATCATATTGTTGCATATTGGTTGTATGTTTATTTTGGTGTGTTTTCATGATAGGTTCTGCCCCCGAAGATAACCTCGATAACCCATCTGAAGGGCAGTTCTCTACCCCAGTTCCATCAGCAAGCAATTCATTGAACATTCGATACAAACCCATGTTCTCGCTTCGCGCTCTCATTTTCTGCATTAAGACAACGCGATTCAACTGTTGTGTGCTGCGGTAGTTGAACCCACTTCCTTTGCATGACCTGTCATTGCCACAGTAACTAGATGAAACCCACTAGTATGTGTAGGAGTTGTTTGAGCCATGTTTGTGATTCCTACCATGCCATGCTTGCTATGCTTAGAGTTGTGTCAGGTCTGGCTCATCAGGGTGATGAACTGGAGTGAAAGGTTGTGTTGGTTCGAGAGTGTAAGTGTTGAACACGATTTGGTAAAGGTATCGATGAGAGGCCATGTAGGAGTACATGGTGGGTTGTTTCATTGAAGCCGAACTTAAGAACTGAGATCTGTGTTTGTGATCCATGAACCAGCTACTACCACACATTGGGATCCTTAATTGACCCTCTCGGCTTCTTAATCACCCCTGTTCATAGTCCGGGAGTTGCAAGTAGTTTCTGGTGTTTGTAGCATGCTGGGGGCCGCACGCAACGCTGACCTTAGGGGTGGGTTGTGTTGCGGTAGGCACCGTGGCCGGTGTACCGAGTGCCCGTTTGGTATCTCGGGAACCCTGCACACATCGTTCGGGCTGTATGGGAAACCTCGGCGGACTCCTGCGGATGGAACCGAATAGGCGATAAACTGGACTAGGGACTTGAGTGTTTAGGTAGGCTGTGGCCGACACCCACGTTGGGCTTCCGCTTGAAGGTTGCGAGTACATGTCGTAAACGACGATAAGTGGTGAGAGCGTGTGAAGAAGTATACCCTGCGCAGGTTTAATTATGATCTATTGAATAGCCGTGTCCACGGAGAAGGACTTCGGGTTACCTATATCAGTTCATAGACAAGTAAATGGATACTACTAAAAGCCTCAAGATAAGTGTGAGTATCGTGGATGGCCCTCTCGGGGATGACGAGAGAGGATCCACGGTGGAGTATTGTGATGGTGGATAGTGGACTCGTATGCGACAAAATGCTTTACAAAGTGTGTCACGAGGATAGCTTAGCCAAGAGTCAAAGCTGGCTTGCTGCATTTAACTCCACTACCTTCCTTGAGAATGTGCATGTATGATAGGATTACGTGGTAAGACTTGCTGAGTACTTTTGTACTCATGTTTGCCTAATCAATATTTTTCAGAGGACTATACTACCCCCTCCGACGGATTCTATGTAGATGTTGACTTCGACGAGTAAGCTAGCCACCCAGGTGGCGATCTAAGACTTGTGAAGGGCCGTTGTAGATAGGAAGGCTCCAACAAGCTTTCTTTCTTTCTAGAGTCTGTACTCGAGACTACTTTGCTTCCGCTTGTGCTTGTATGATTGTATGACTTGAGTGTTGGGTCATGTGACCCTACCTGTATGAATATGTTATGTATGGCTCCTCGGAGCCTCTTAAATAAAGTACTTGAGTTGTAGAGTTTTGTTGTGATGCCTTGTTGTATTTACTCATATCGGGCATATTGCGTGTATGATTGAAATGCTTGGTATGAGTGGGATCCGACAATCTAGTTGTTTATCCTTGGCAGCCTCTCATATGGGGAAATGTAAGTCTTGTGCTTACGGCGATAGTAGTCCGCTTCTGCCCGGTTCACGGAGTCTGCTAGCCCAAAGACTACTGCTTGGACACTGATTGGCGGCATGTGATTCATTTCGTTCCTATGTACGTCCCTTCGGGAAATGTCACGCGGTGATACTTGGAGTCCTGCCTAGCCTGCTACAGCCGGGATACCGGAGTCTGTTAGCCCGATGCTACAGCCCAGTTCATCGTTGATGACCGACATGCTCGAAGTGTTTCATGTATGCCTGTCCCCATAGGTTAGTGCCGCTTTGGGTTCACGACTAGCCATGTCGGCCCGGTTCTTTGTCATGTGGATGCTAGCGACACTATCATATCGTGAGCCAAAAGACGCAAAGCGGTCCGGGCCATGGTAAGGCGACACCCGTGGGAATACCGTGCGTGAGGCCGCAAAGTGATATGAGGTGTTACCAGCTAGGTCGATGTGACTTGGGATCGGGGTCCTGACACTATCACAGCCCTAGAATAATTGTTTGTAATTAGTGGCATTGTATCCATGCATCATGTCTAAATTTATTTGAATTTGAAATGGGGACTATTGAAACCCTAGCACTGATGAATCCAACTAGGTTCAAATAAGAAAAATCATTTTCAATGAACCCACAATTCCTTTGGAAAAGTTCATCATTTTTGAATTGGTCTAGAACCTCTGCCAAAAATGGTGCACATTTTCCTAGGTCACTTTGGATTTTTTGATGAATTCATAAAGTATTTGAATTTGGGCATTTAATTGCTATAAATAATTAAAATGCCCAAATAATTCTGAAAGTGGTTGAGGGCTATCGAAAATATTTTCAAAAGTGCCCACAATTATTTTCAGGATTTCACAAAATGAATTGGTATTTTTTACTAATTTAAAACAGAACAGAATAAATAGAAAACAGAAAAAAATACTTAAGAGAGAGAGAGAGAAGGACTCACCTGGGCTTCTCACCTGCAGCAGAGCCGGCCTAGCTCCTGATCTGGCCTAGCCCACCAGGGGCTCCCCGGTCTTCTTCCTCTTTTGACAGAAGGATAGAGGCGCGTGGCCACCGTGCGCCGGTACGCGCCCGAGCCACCTCCTGCTTCCGCCACTTCTGGAGCCAGCCCCGAGTGCCACGCACTCCCTCTTGACCCCCTCGCTCTCTCCCTGGACCCCCTCCCCCTCCTCTGCTCTCTCCCGCAGCACCACCGAGCGCGTTCGCCGCCGCCGCTCGCCGTAGCCATGGCCACCACCTCTCCCACGCCCCCTGGAGCTGCCCACGAGCTCCGCCTCATTCCTCTCTTCCTCCTCATCGAGCCTCCTGACGCCGGAAGCCCCGAAAACATCGTCGGCATCGTCGTGTTCACCATCGGGCACCAGAGATTGTCGCCGCTGATTCGTCGTCCACAGGGCTTCCCCAAGCACGCTGGCCATCCCTATGGCACCGCTGTGAGCCCCTGAGCGTTTTCCCCCTCTCCCCGCAGTCAATCCCCTCCTCTAGCCAGTCTAGCCACCCGAGCCAAGAGCTCAGGTCCATGCCATGGCGCCCCCCGTGTGAGCTCAACCAGCCGCCCCTTGCAGCGTCGTCGTCCTTCTCACCTCTCCAGGAGCCCGTAGCCACCACTAGATCCTTCCCATGTGCCCTACAACCACCGCCCAAGCTCACCCGAGCTTTGGCAGCCGCCGCGAGCTCGTCTTCGGCGAGTACAGCGCACCCCAGCCGCTGCTGCCTACTCCGTTGGATGCGGACGAGCATGGGCTCCCTCCTGGTGGTCGCACCACACCTAACCGCAGCCCCTAGCGCCGCCCAGCTACAGCTCTGCCGTGCGGAATGGTCGCCGCCGGCCAGAGTTCGGCGATGATGACGTGGCTCCGTCATTAGAGGCTAATCCCTTAACAAGCCACCTCACACCCAGTGACAGTGGGCCCTACCACAGGGTCAAACCCAATCAGCGCTGGTTTTGACCGGGATTAGTCCCCGTGTCACTGACGTGTGGTCCCCACACGTTAGGTTTGACCTAGACAGCCCCATTGACCCGCTGACATCAGCATGTGGTCATGCTGATGCAGTAACATTTTCTAGGATTTTAAATAAATCAGAAATGATTTATTTAAGTCAGAAAATAGCCAAAACTTCTAAAATTCATAGAAAATCAACTGTAACTCCAAATGAAATAAATTATATATGAAAAATTATTAAAAAATGCAATCTATCCATTTATGCTACTTTCATGCATGTTAACCAAACTTATACCCACTGTATAAGTGAAAACATGATAATGGCATTTTAAATGCTAAATATGGAGTTTGCATATGAACCCTTGGTCCATATGGACTTCATTTAAATTGTTGCTAGATGCATTAGTGCAAATCATAACATTATTGCCATGTCACATTCATGCATCATACTGTTGCATTGCATTGATTGTATTTCTTCTCTATTGCCGGTATTTGTCCCCTCTCGGTAGGCGTATCCGGACGATGAGTTCGCTGACACCGAAGAAGAGCTATAATATCTTCAGAAGTGCCAGGCAAGCGAAAACCCCTTGTTCATTCCGATACAATCCCACTCTCTCGCTCCTGCTCTTTTACTGCATTAGGACAACAATGATTCAACTGTTACATGCTGCGGTAGTTGAACCCCTTTTCCTCTGCATGACCTGTCATTGCCACAGTAAATAGATGAAACCCACTAGCATGAGTAGGAGTTGTTGGAGCCTGATGTGCCTACTCATTTGTGCTTCTTTGTCATGCCTGCTCATTGCTTAGAGTTGAGTCAGTCCGATTCATCGGGATGAATTGGAATGTGGTGAACATGTCCTACTGTTGAGAGCTAAGTGTGTGAACACGATTTGGTAAAGATAGCGGTGAGAGGCCATGTAGGAGTACATGGTGGGTTGTCTCATTGCAGTCGTCCTCAGGAACTGAGTTATGTGTTTGTGATCCATGAACAGTTACTACCACACATTGGGCTCCGGGTGCTCCAAAGCTCTCTCGACTTATTAATCAACCTGATCTCTGTCCAGGAGTTGCAACTAGTTTCTGGTGTTTGTAGGTAGTGTTAGTAGTCTACCAAGTGGCACCCGGTACAGGTGGGCTTGGGACAGACTAGGCACCGTGGCCGAGTATACCAAGCGTCGCCCGTTTGGTGGGCTTGGAACCCTGTACACATCGTTTGGGGCCGTGAGCGACACCCCGGCCGGATCTCCTTGCGGATGGAACCCGAATAGGCGATAAACCTGGACTAGAGACTTGTGTGGTTAGTCAGGTCGTGGCCGACTCCCTCGCCAGGCTTCCGCTTGAAGGTTGCCGAGATACATGAAGTGTACATGGTGGTAAGTGGCGAGAGCTTGTGTGAAGAAGTACACCCCTGCAGGGTTAAAATCATCTATTCGAATAGCCGTGTCCGCGGTAAAGGACTTCTGGGTTGCCTGTAAAGTTCATAGACAAGTGAAAGTGGATACTCTAAAATGCGCAAGATAAGCGTGAGTGCTATGGATGGCATTCTCGTAGGGAGACGGGAGCGGATCCATAGTGGTGTATTGATATGGTGAATATGTGGACTCGTGTGCACCACCTCAAAAGAGTTACTTGCAGTCGTAGTTCAGGATAGCCACCGAGTCAAAGTTGGCTTGCTGCAGTTAAACTCCACCACCCCTTTGTTGATACCGATGCATATGTAGATAGTTCTGATGTAAGTCTTGTTGGGTACATTTGTACTCACGTTTGCTTATTTTATGTTTTGCAGAGAGACTTCAGTCTTGCTAGTAGTTCCGCGTGGACTTCGACGTTTAGCTTGTTACCCCAGCTACGATCTTGTAACCTTGGGAGGGTCTTGTAGATAGTCAGGCTTCTCAGCCTTCTTCATTTGTAGTTGTCTGTAATCAGACAAGTTAAGCTTCCGCATGTGCTTGTTGCTTGTATGCTCTGTATGTTGGGTCATGAGACCCATGTTTTTAATACTTGGCTCCTCGGAGCCTAATGAATAAATACTCTGAGTCGTAGAGTCTTGTTGTGATGCCATGTTGTATTGCACATATTGAGCATATTGTGTGTATGATTGAAATGCTTGGTATGTGTGGGATCCGACAACCTAGTTGTTTATCCTTGGTAGCCTTCTTATGGGGAAATTTAGTCTTGTGCTTCCATGAGCCATAGTAGTCCGCTACTGCCCGGTTCACCGGAGTCCACGCTAGCCCAGCAGACTCTGCTCGGAACACTTGACCGGCGGCATGTGATTCACTTCGTTCTGTATACGTCCCTTCGGGAAATGTCACGCGGTGACATCCAAGTCCTGCCTAACCTGCTACAGCCGGTTCACGGAGTCCTCATAGCCAGTGCTACAGCCCGGATTCGCACGCTGGCGACCGACATGCTCGATATTGATTCATGTATGCCTGTCCCCATAAGTTAGTGCCACTTTGGGTTCACGACTAGTCATGTCGGCCCGGGTTCTCTGTCATATGGATGCTAGCGACACTATTATATACGTGAGCCAAAAGGCGCAAACGGTCCCGGGCCAGGTAAGGTGGCACCCGTGGGAATACCGTGCGTGAGGCCGCAAAGTGATATGATGTGTTACATGCTAGATCGATGTGACTTAGAATCGGGGTCCTAACAGCTTTGGTATCAGAGCCTGACTGCCTGTAGGATTACCAAGCCAAACTGGTCGAAGTCATGTCTAGAAATGCTTTAGTTATGTAAGGGAATTGATTGTGGAAGGGAACGTAAGGCTCTTTTTACTCCTTAACCTTATGTCCTTCTGATCTGAGTCACCCTCCTCTTTTCAACGGGGATTAAGAACTAGGCTTTCTCTTCTTTCTACCAGGATCACGTGTTACTAATACGTAGACTCTTAGGATTGTTGGTTCCAAGCCTTAGTTCAGTTCTACTACTTCCATATGTTCATAGCTGGCCTTAGAACCTTGATATTGTGATGTTGAGTGGTCATGCCACCATTTTGCAGGATGTCTCAAATCTTTTGAGCATTTACAACTGTTATGTTGTCCGAGTCATCCCAGGTTTCTAAATAGTCCGATGCATTTGCAACTCCCTTCTTTCTGTTCCCGATGTTCCTTTGGGCTAGATTAACCACACTAACCAGTGGGTTGAGATACTCCATTGCCTCGACATATATGTTGAAGCTATTATTATGACCGTAGGTGTCTTAGAGGACCACTTAGTAATCTAGCCATGTTTTGTATTACCAGTGTGATGATTATGGCCATCATTCTCGAAAGCATCCTGTGATGTTATTTTGTATGTAGGTATTCTATTTCTGGGTTCTTGAACCCAAGAATCACTCTACTCACTTCCCGTTGTTAGTGTTTGCTCGTTCCTTTAGGTTATTAGTAACCTTTGCGATAGTCCTCGAGGTCCGTGGTATTTCCTTCTTCCAAATACCATGAACGGCTTATGGCAGAAGTTCTTTTGAACCAAAAGATCACAACCAGAGTGCTCTTGATGAGTTCTCCATTTTACATTGTGAATCTGCCAGTTCTACCTTTTTGCATGGGTTATCCGGAAGAAATGTTGACCTTTGCTCGACATACTGATCAATGCATCCACAACTCAGAAAGTTATATGTTCCTTGAGTTGTCCCCCTTTAGTTGTTTTCTGACCTTCATCTATCAATTAGTAGTCAAGAGTATGTGTGCATTCGTGGTCATCGATGCCTCTTACTCTTGTGGTCCATCAAGTCATTCTATTCTGGAATGACTAGGAGAAACAAACTCCAGTACCTCATCCATATCCAGGATTGGGTCAAAGTAGTTGTATTCCGCAGATCAAAATGCCAATCCAGCTTTGTTCTGTTCTACCTCAGAGTATTACCCCATTTATGTCAGGATTGTCATGAGAACTACACCATCCCTTATGAATTCTTGACGCAGTGATACTTGTTGCCATCATTGTTCACTCCTCGGTTCTCGTGTTATTGTAACCGGAATGCCGACAAGTGAGTCGTGATGGGTGAAATCAATACTCCGAGCAACTCGATGCTTGGTAGTAAATGGACAATATTCTCATTCTTAGCGTGTTGGTTATTGAATCATCATTCTAAGATAGATTGTGCTACCTAGTCCTTATTCCTGGTGAACTTTTTGATCGATGAGTTAGGATTGTGTCAATCCCTTGCTTATTTGATCACATCATCTTGCCTTGAAAGCAAGATTGATCTCGAGCTTAGTAACATATTGGTGGTTCGTGATTTTCCGAATATCTTCTCAGAAGTATTTCCAGGTTGTTCCCTGACCGCTATGTTGAGCTCGGGATCAAGTTGATTCTATTGTAACCACCCCTTCTCCAAGAATTCTATGTTGGATACCCTGAACTAGTTGGTTGAGCTAAACAACAACTTGGAGAGTTGGAAGATGAAAGCTTGCCTAACTTAGTTCATTCCAAAGGGATATCCTTGTGCTTGTGTGTTAGTTGAAGAAAGAAGATATCTTCATCGATTGGTCCCTGTGATCAGTTGTTGGACCTATTGTCTTATCCAATCTTTGATTTGCGCATGGGCTATCGTCAAATCAAATCAGAACCAATGATAATCGTAATGTTTTCTTACCCGTGGTTGATCCCCCGAGCATACACCATTACATCTTTTGGTCTGACCAATACTATCACATTGTTCACATAATGGTGGAATTCCAGTGATATGGAAATTTCGATGAGTTGCTGTTGAGCCCATCAGCAACATCTTGTCTCCTCCATGATTCATGTGGAATATTGAGCTAGTGTTGGAAACTTTGTAAGCATTACCTTCGTGTTCCACTCATGAGGTATATGTTTTGGTGAAAGAAGTGACTTTCTCCAAGTTCGTGCATTAAGTGTAAGTTGCCGCCATGAATTTGAGAAAGGTTTGTTTTGTTTCCCCTGGAATCATCCCAAATCAGTCATGCATACGTGTGAAGTATTCTATGGTTTGGTAGATTAATTACCTCCAATCCATACGTATTCCCTAGCACACCAAGCCACTGGTTGATTTGTTCAAAGATAATAAGTTCTAAGTGCTACTCCTGAAGGTACCAGACGGATTTGTACAAGATTCCGTTATCCTCGATGATGGTTCCCAACCAGAACTGGATAGTGTTTTATTGTAAGACTACTACATGGTCATGTTTGTCTCGGACAACGTGTTCACACGTATGTAGCAGAACCAGCTCATGTTTTGGAGCTTACTATCGTAGTTCATTTCCCGAGAATCTTGCAACGTCATCTCGCCGATTTGTGTTGCAAACTTTCATTTTTCTTTTCAGACATGCTGTCTGAAATATTCTGTTACCATCCAGATCTGAATCTCAGGCATATATGATGGTTGGAACTTTTCCAAGATCTATGATGTAGGTCCTGACAAGGTTGATGTTCTGGCCGACACACCTAGCCGGAAGATCTATTATTGTAGTATCTTGAATGAGCAATTTGTCCATCTTCTCAATGACGATTTCATGCGACTTATTCTAGGAGTTTGTAACACCCCGGATGTAACTTTCCATATTTGTAACTCCAACTCTTGCCATTTTCGGCATTGTGATATGATATTCCCTCCATGGTTGGGTTTTTGTCTTTCATTTTTGCTTTTTGTCCATGTCATGCATTTCATATCATGTCATCATGTGCATCTCATTTGCATACGTGTTCGTCTCATGCATCCGAGCATTTTCCCCGTTGTCCGTTTTGCAATCCGGCACTCCTATGTCCCCCGGCGTCCCCTTTTACGTTTTTCCGTGAGCGGGTACTAAACTTTCTCAGAATGGACCGAGGTTTGTCAAGTGGCCTTGGTACACCACCGTAGACCACTGTCAAGTTTGGTCATTTGGAGCTCGTTTGGTACTCAACGGTTAACCGCACTCTCGCAAAGGCCTCTTTTAAGTTGGAGCCCAACACCCCTCCAAAATAGCCCAATAACCCATCTAAGTCACTTCCATGCTCTCCATCGTCGGATCACGATCGTGTGGGCGAAAACTACACCTCATTTGGAGCTTCCTAGCTCCTTCTACCTATAAAACACCCCCATTTCCAAATCCGGATCATTCCTACCCTAACCCAAGCCCGTCCCTCTCCCGCCACGGACGTGTCGATTCGGGCGGACACGTCCGCCCGCGCCCGAGACGAACCGCAGCGTCGCCACGTGTCCTCCGCGCGCGCGCGCCGCCTGCCCAGGCGGGCCCAGCCGAGCCCGCCAACCAGCAGCGCGCCCGTCCGCCTCGCTCTCCGCCGCCGCCGCCCGATCCCGCCTTGACCCATCGCGCCGTCACCAGCCCGCCGCTGCCCCAGCGCCGCCCGCCGCCGCCTCCGCGTCGCCTCGGGCGCCGCCGCGCCGCGCCCGGGCCGCGCCGCTGCCCGACCGCCGCCCGGACGCCGGCGCCTCCCGCCCGCCGCCGCCGCCCGGCCAGCCCCTCCTCCTCGGCCCCGGGCCTCGTCCTCCGGCCGCCCTTCCTCCATCTCCGGCGAGCCGGCCCCGCCTCGGCTTCCGCGTCCGGTCCGATCTCAGATCCACCGACTCGGTTGACTTCTTCTCCCCCCGAATTCCCTCTAAGTCATATTCCTGGCAGATTATTGTTGCATTTTCATCGCACCATAACTTTGCACTCGTGGCTCCGTTTGGGGCGTGTAGCATACAAATTTGTTCGTCTCGAAGAGTAGATCATTTCATCTCATTGCATCATTTTCGTTTGAGCTCATCTTGATGCCCGAAATGCTGTTGGAAGAGGGCTATGTGATGTTAGTTTCTGTTTCTTTACAGAACATGCACTTTTGTCATTTTTGCCATGATTGATGTGTGCACCATATGATCTTGAGTCCTACATGTGTTTTGTAATATGCCATGCCATCTTTACAGGGGTGTATGCCATGTATTTTTGTGATCTCTGTGGTGACTAGCACAAGCATGCAAACTAGGCTTCATGATGTTGCTGATTTCAGCCCTGTTTTCTTGATATTTTTATGCCATGTAAACTTGATGCTACCGAGAGATCCATGCATATTTTGAGATACTTGATAAGGATGTTTTGAACATATGGTTATGCTCTATCCATCCATGCCCTTGTTTGAAATTATGGAGTGCCATAGCTTGAGTCAATCGAGCTCTACTTTTGCTATAAAATGTTTCCTGGCAGATTGTTTACATGTTATTCAATTTTGCCAAGGTTGTTGTAGTTGATCTGTGTATGCTATGATGTTGTTCTTGCCATGTGTAGCTTCTATGCCATGTCTTCTTGATGTATGTATGTTTAGTTTATCATGAAATGCGCTGTAGTGAGTGCATCGAGCTCTTAAACATGCCTACTTGTTATCTGTTTTTGTCATGCCCATTGCTGAATCATTATGAAACTTGCTATATTGGCATGGGTGCTATTGCATTTTATGATCCCTTTTGGCTCATGGTCAGTAAGGGACTTTTGTTATATGCTTTGAGTATATTCATGACATGCCTTGTTTTGCTATTATAAGTTCCTGTAGCATGTTGTTTGCTTGCTCTGAACATTGCTTCTGATGCTGATTACGCCATGTTGATAATTTCACTAAGTCTGTGAAGTGATATATTTTGCACTTTTGCCATGCTTGTTTGGACCTGTTATGATGTGATTTAGCCGTAGCTCAGTGTTCATCTTTTGTCAAGCATCTTGAGTAGATCACTGCCATATGCTTTGTTGGTACGTTTGGGTGCAATAGCTTAATTTCTTGTTGCTTGCTATGTGGCATCATCTTTGTTAATGGCAGATTTGTGCCATTCTTGTTTTGCTTGTCATTTGCAAACCGTGCATCCGATTCGGTGATCTTTATATCGATTTCAAGCGAAATCATCTCACCTTTCAGCGGCATACTTGGTTTGCCAAGTTGATGCCTTGTTCATCAGTTTCCTTCCGGAGCACGCATACGCATTGCATATCACATCTCGCATATCATGCCATGTATTGCATCATGTTGCTTGTGCATTGCACCGTGAATTATTGTGGTTCCTTTGTTTGTGTTCTTGCTTTGGGTAGAGCGGGAGGCGAGTACGTGAGCGAGGAACCTGTTGAGAAAGCTTACGAGGATCAAGCTTTCGACAACTCGAGAACCTTGCGAGCAAGATGACCATACCCTCGAAATCACTTCTATCTTTGCTTGCTAGATGCTCGCTCTTTTCCTATGCCTATCACTTGCTTATCATGCCTCCCATATTGCCATGTCAAGCCCCTAACCATCCTTTCCTAGCAAACCGTTGTTTGGCTATGTTACCGCTTTGCTCGGCCCTCTTATAGCGTTGCTAGTTGCGGTGAAGATGAAGTTTGTTCCTTGTTGGAACATGGAGATGTTGTTCCTTGTTGGAACATGTTTACTTGTTGGGATATCACAATATATCTGCTATAATTAATGCATCTATATACTTGGTAAAGGGTGGAAGGCTCGGCCTTATGCCAGTGTTTTGTTCCACTCTTGCCACCTAGTTTCCGTCATACGGTGTTATGTTCCTTGATTTTGCGTTCCTTACGGTTGGGTGATTTATGGGACCCCTTGACAGTTCGCTTTGAATAAGACTCCTCTAGCAAGGCCCAACTTTGGTTTTACCATTTGCCACCTAAGCCTTTTTCCCCGGGTTTTCGCGAGCCCGAGGGTCATCTTTATTTAACCCCGGGCCAATGCTCCTCTGGCGTTGGTCCAAACTAAACCACTTGCGGTGCATACCGAGGCAACTTGGGGTATCCTCGGTTGCCGTCGTACTGCTCATCCGGTGTGCCACGAGAGCGAGATATGTGCAGCTCCTATCGGGATTTGTCGGCACATTCGGGCGGCTTTGCTGGTCTTGTTTTATTCTTTGTCGAAATGTCTTGTAGTCCGGGATTCGAGACTGATCGGGTCTTCGGTAGAAGGAATATCCTTCATTGACCGTGAGAGCTTATAATGGGCTAAGTTGGGACACCCTGCAGGGTATTATCTTTCGAAAGCCGTGCCCGCGGTTATGAGGCAGATGGGAATTTGTTAATGTCCGGTTGTAGAAAACCCGAAGTTGACCTTAATTAAAATACATCAACCGCGTGTGTAACCGTGATGGTCTCTTTTCGGTGAGTCCGGGAAGTGAACACAGTGTTGGAGTTATGTTTGGCGTAAGTAGTTCAGGATCACTTCTTGATCGCTACTAGCTTCACGACCGTGCCTTGCTTCTCTTCTCGCTCTCTTTTGCGAATGTAGCCACCATATATGCTAGTCGCTTGCTGCAGCTCCACCTCACAACTCTGTCCTTCCTATAAGCTTAAATAGTCTTGATCTCGCATGGTGTGAGATTGCTGAGTCCCGTGACTCACAGATTCTACCAAAACAGTTGCAGGTGCCGGCGATGCGGTCAGATGGCGCAACCGAGCTCAAGTGGGAGTTCGACGAGGAACGTGGTCGTTACTATGTGTCTTTTCACGATGATCGATAGTGGAGCCCAGTTTGGGACGATCGGGGATCTGTGTAGCATTTGGGGTAGTCTTCTTTTATTTTGGTTCCGTAGTCGGACCTTGAGTGTAATCTGAATGATGGATGTTTATTTATGTATTGTGTGAAGTGGCATTGTAAGCCAACTATGTATCTCTTTCCTTATGTATTACATGGGTTGTGTGAAGATTACCTCACTTGCGACATTGCTTTCAATGCGGTTATGCCTCTAAGTCGTGCCGACACGTGGGAGATATAGCCGCATCGAGGCGTTACAAGTTGGTATCGAGCCATCCCGACTTAGGAGCCCCACGCTTGATTGTTTCTTTGGCGTTGTTGAGTCTAGAACAAAAATGTTTTGAGTCTTAGGATTATATATATCGAGAGTAGGATTCTTTTTACTCCCGGTCCCTTCGTCGCTCTGGTGAGGTCTCGACATAGAAGTTTTGACTCTCCTCTCCTCAAATTTCACTAAAAAATTTTAGGATCACGCGGGTATCTTGGAATCGTTCGATGGTTTTGTGGCGAGAACATTGTTCTTGGTGCCTCGACATTTAGGGGTTGTGGCGGTGTCCCGGGAGTTGAGCTCCAAGGTGTTGTCGTCACAATTTTATCGTTGCAGATTGGAATACGAGTTTTGCCGACATCGAAATCTCTTTTGTACAGTTGTTGGTGAGATAACCCCGATAACCCAGTACTGGGGCGAGCTCGGGAGTATTGCCATGACTCGTATAACGGATGCTTTTCGAAGGTCGAGGTACACGATTTCCGAAGGTTTCTTGGTTATGTGTTGACGGATGGATACAGCTGGATCTAGGTATTGTTAGTTTGGGTGATATATTTTGTGTCCCCTGTATCCCCAACACCAGATTGCATAACCAGAAAGTTTCGGGAGTTTATAGGTGGGATTCAAGTAGCTCTTAGCATTTCTTCCGCAGATATTTGGTTTGTGATTGGGTAATCCTTACCACTTATTTGTTCCAGTCGTACCTTGTTATTTTTTTCATCAACCCTTAATCAAGTGGCTTCTCACCTTAATGGGCGTGTGATGTTAACTTTGGAATTCATTCGTTCATCCTTGTTGAATGTTTATTGTGAAGACTATATGTTGCAATTTCTATCCGTTGATTCAACTTGTCTATCTGTCTATCAAGTGCTAACGGATGTCACCCTCTTGAGGATGGCTCCGCCAAGCGTCGAATCCGGAGCAATGATGGGAGTCGGTCAGAACCTCCACCTCCACCTCCGCCTCCGGAGGCATGGCAAGCTATCATGGCAGCCACCAATGCCAATGCTCGATGATTTTGCAACTCTTGCAAGAGCGTACCCAAGGGCAAGGCAACCAAGGAAATCAAGGCCAAGGCAACAACCAGCCGCACTTTGCTACCCTCAATCGGTTCCTCGCTAATCAGCGAAGTCTTTCGGTTTACGTAGCCGAGGCCACAGACGCCGACGATTGGCTTGTGGACATCTGCAAACATTTTGAATGTAGCAATGTCGGACACGAGGACTTTGTCAAGTTTGCTTCGTTTCAACTCAAGGACCAAGCTGCTGAGTGGTACCAGCAATACAAAGATTCGAGAGGAGGTCGTGTCATTACAGGATGAGTTTCGCCGAGACTTGAGCTCACCACATTCGAAAAGTGTTGTTGAGAGCAAGCGTGAGGAGTTCCGAAATCTCAAGCAAGGCAACATGTCGTGTATCAATACAATATCCAGTTTCAGAAACTCGCCGCTTCGCTAAGCAAGGCGTCCACGATGAAAAGAGTATGATCTATCAATTCAGAGGTGGTCTCGGAGAAGATCTGCAATTAGCTCTCGTGCTTTTGAGCGAGAAAAGTATGATGAATTCTACAACATGGCACTGAAGCAAGAAGCTGCCCAGCTCAAATGTGAGGCTTCTAAGAAGAGAATCGGGGATGCAGTTCAGTCTTCTTCTTCCTCTCAAGTGGCAGCTAAGCAGCAGAAGTTCTACCTTCCTCCTCCTCCGTTCCGTCAGCCTTATCGCGAGAAGAACTCAGGTGGTCGTGGATCTTCCCACCCGCCCAACCCGGCTATCGAACAAGTCAAATTCTCAAGCTCCAAGGTCAAATGCTCCTTATCACCGTCCGCTCTCGAGGTGACTTGCAACAAATGTCGCAGAAAGGTCACTATGCGAACAAGTGCTTCAACCAAAGGCGCCTTCCGCCTCCTCCTCTGTGAAATCTTCAAGCAATGCGGTGGTCAAGCATAATCCCAAGTCGCAAAGGTGAACATGATGAATGCAGCTCAAGCGGAGGAATCTCTTGATGTGATAATGGGTAATCTTCCGATTAATGATATTCTGCAAAAGTCTTATTTGATCTTTGGTGCATCGCATTCTTTCATTTCAAGACCTTTTGCATCTAAGCATGAGTTGTTTTTCAAGATTTGCCTAAACCGTTATCGGTTGTCTCTCCGGGTAAATTCATGCATGCAAGCTCCTTGGTTCCGGATGTTTCTATCAAGATGGGCGATTATAGATTTCTGGCTAAACCAATTGTTCTCGGTGACTCGGATATTGATCTTATTCTCGGGATGGACTAGCTTTCTCAGCACAAAGCTCAGCTTGATTGTGCTGCCAGGGAAATTCAATTGACTCACTCTTCTAATGATGTGATCATCTATGCGCTTCGTGATGAAACCATTCGGTTGTTTTCTCTCAATGAGAAGGGCGAATTGGATGCTATCTCTCGATTCGATCGTTTGTGAGTACCAAGATGTCTTTCGGAAGAGCTTCGGGAATGCCTCCTCATCGGCCGTTGAATTCGTTATCGATCTTGAGCACGGCATCGAACCCGTTTGCAAGCGTCCATACAAGCTTGGACCTAATGAGCTGAAGGAATTGAAGAAGCAGCTCGATGAACAAGAGCGTCTGGGTTTGATCGGACGAGTTCATCTCCTTGGGGTTGTGGTGTTCTTTTGTCCAAAGAAGGATGGCGCGGACCGACTTTTGCGTCGATTACCGTCCATTGAATAAGAAGACTATCAAGAACAAGTATCCACTTCCCAACATCAATGAGCTTTTCGAGCAACTCAAAGGTGCTAAAGTGTTCTCAAGCTTGACCTTCGTATGGGTTATCATCAGATTCGCATTCGTGAACAAGATATTCCCAAGATAGCATTGAGAACAAGCTTTGGTTCTTATGAATATCTTGTCATGTCTTTCGGCCTTGTCAATGCTCCTCCAACATTCTCTCGCATGATGAACTTCATCTTCAACCCCTACACCAATGAATTCGTCTTGGTCTATCTTGATGATATTTTGGTCTTCTCCAAGAATAAGAAGGATCATGCCAAACATTTGCGATTGGTGCTCGACAAGCTCGAGAGTATCAATTCTATCTAAGTTTTCCAAATGTGAATTTTGGCTTGATGAAGTGCTTTATCTTGGTCACATCATCTCCGCCAAGGGCATCGCTGTTAATCCGAGAAGGTGTCTCGCAGTTGTGAATTGGGAACCTCCTCGAATGTCAAGCGACTTAGATTTTCTTGGACTTGCAAGCTATTGCGAAGATTCGTTGAGAACTTCTCTAAGATTGCAAAGCCTCTTTCCAACCTCCTCCGAAGCATGTGAAGTATATACGGTCTCCTAAGTGTGGCGTTGCTTTCAATACCCTCAAAGAGAAACTCGTCACAGCTCTGTCTTAACTCCTCTGATGAATCCAAGCCATTGAAGTTTTACGTGATGCTTCTCTTCAAGGTCTCGGTGCTGTGTTAATGCAAGAGAAGAGAGTTGTGGCCTATACCTCTCGTCGGTTGAAGCCCACGAAAAGAACTACCCCACTCACGATCTTGAGTTGGCGGCGATTGTCCATGCATTGATAACATGGAGACATCTCTTGTTGGGAAGGAAAGTGGACATTTTCACCGATCACAAGAGCCTCAAGTATATCTTCACTCAACCCAACCTCAACCTCGAGCAAACTCGATGGGTGAAATGATTCAAGAGTACAACCCAAGTATTGAATATACTCGGGCAAGGCCAATGTGATTGCAGATGCTTTGAGCAGGAAGGCTTATTGCAACAGTTTAATCCTCAAGCCCTTCCAACCGGATCTCTGTGAAGCTTTCCATAAGCTGAATCTTCAAGTTGTTCCTCAAGGCTTTCTTGCCAACCTCATAGTCTCTCCTACTTTGGAAGACCAAATTCGTGAGGCTCAACTCCTGGATACCATGGTGAAAAAGGTGAAGCGTGGTATCGACAAGGGCATTTCAAATACAAGTGCTTCCACATTGATGACAAAGATACTCTTTTCTTGAGGACGGATTGTGGTTCCTAAGGGTGATCTCGTAAAGTCATTATGAGCGAGGCACACAATTCCCTTCTATCCATTCATCACGGAAATACGAAGATGTACCATGACCTCAAGCAGTCATATTGGTGGACTCGAATGAAGCGAGAAATTGCTCAATTTGTGAATGAGTGTGATGTCTGCAGAAGAGTGAAAGCAGAACACCAACGACCAGCTGGTCTCCTCCAACCTCTTGCTATTCCAGAATGGAAGTTTGATCATATTGAAATGGACTTCATGACTGGATTTCCTAAGTCCAAGCGTGGAAATGATGCTATCTTCGTTGTCATTGACAAGCTTACTAAAGTGGATCATTTTCTTCCTATCAAAGAATCTATCACAGCAGCTCGGTTGGCGAGCTATACACCTCGAGATTGTCTCCTTGCGGCATTCCACAATTGATCTCTTGAGACCATGGCAGCATCTTTACCTCCAAGTTTTGGGATTCTTTTGAGAAGGCCATGGGCACCAACATTCGTTTCAGCACAGCTTTCCATCCTCAAACAAGTGGCCAAGTCGGCGAGTCAATCAAATCCTTGAAGATATGCTCGGGGCTTGTGTCATTTCCTTCGGTATGAAGTGGGAAGATTGTCTTCCATATGCGAGTTCTCCTACAACAACAGCTTCCAAGCGAGTTGGGCAAGGCCCCATTGAAATTCTCTATGGCGTAGAAAGTGTCGTACTCCTCTCAATTGGTCCGAGACGGTGAGCGCCAACTTCTTGGCAGCGACTTGATCACGAAGCGAAGAAATGTGCAAAGTCATTCGTGAGAATCTCAAAGCGCATAATCGCGCGGAAGAACTATTATGATGACAAACACCGTGATGTGGCTTTTGAAATCGGAGACCATGTCTACCTCCGCGTCTCTCAATGAAAGGCACTCGTCGCCCGGTATCAAAGGGAAGCTTGCCCCTAGATCGTGGGTCCTTTCAAGATCATTGGCAAAGAGGCGATCTCGCCTATCAACGAGCTTCCGTCCAACTTCGCGACGTGCACGATGTGTTTCACGTGTCACAGCCTTCGCAAGTGCTTCAAGACTCTGGCGCACTATCAACTTGAAGAAATTGACCTCCAAGAAGATCTCTCTTATCATGAGCACCCGTTGCTATTCTTGAAGAAACCGAGCGCAAGACTGCAACAAGTCAATCAAATTCCTGAAAGTGAAGTGGTCACACCATTCCGACCGAGAAGCCACACAGGGGCGCGAGGATCACCTCCGTTCGAATATCCGGAGTTCTTTCAGTCCTAGATCTCGGGACGAGATCCTCTTGTAGTGGTGGAGTGTTGTAACACCCCGGATGTAACTTTCCATATTTGTAACTCCAACTCTTGCCATTTTCGGCATTGTGATATGATATTCCCTCCGTGGTTGGGTTTTGTCTTTCAGTTTTGCATTTGTCCATGTCATGCATTTTCATATCATGTCATCATGTGCATCTCATTTGCATACGTGTTCGTCTCATGATTCCGAGCATTTTCCCGTTGTCCGTTTTGCAATCCGCACTCCTATGTCCCCGGCGTCCCCTTTTACGTTTTTCCGTGGCGGTACTAAACTTTCTCGGAATGGACGAGGTTTGTCAAGTGGCCTTGGTACACCACGGTAGACCACTGTCAAGTTTGGGTCATTTGGAGCTCGTTTGGTACTCAGCGGTTAACCGCACTCTCACAAAGGCCTCTTTTAAGTTGCAGCCCAACACCCTCCAAAATAGCCCAATAACCCATCTAAGTCACTTCCATGCTCTTCGTCGTCGGATCACGATCGTGTGGAAAACTACACCTCATTTGGAGCTTCCTAGCTCCTTCTACCTATAAAACACCCCCATTTCCAAATCCGGATCATTCCTACCCTAACCCTAGCCCGTCCTCTCCCCCCCGCCGGACGTGTCCGATCGGGCGGACACGTCCGCCCGCGCGCCCGAACGAACCGCAGCGCCACGTGTCCTTCCGCGCGCCCCGCGCTGCTGCCCGCCGGCCCGAGGAACCCGCCCGGCCAGCCAGCATCGCCGCCGCCGCCTCCGCCTCCGGCCCGCCCGCCGTCCCGCCTCGACCCGTCGCGCCATCACCGCCGCCGCCGCCCAGCGCCACCGCCGCCACCTCCGCGTCGCCTCGGCGCCTGCCGCCCGCGCCACCGGGCCGCCCCCGCCGCCCGGCCGCCCTCGGCGCCGGCGCCTCCCGCGGCCTCGCCGCCGGCCCGGCCCCTCCTCCTCCGGCCCCGGGCCTCGTCCTCCGGCCGCCCTTCCTCCATCTCCGGCGAGCCGGCCCCGCCTCGGCTTCCGCGTCCGATCCGATCTCAGATCCACCGACTCGGTTGACTTCTTCTCCCCCCGAATTCCCTCCAAGTCATATTCCTGGCAGATTATTGTTGCATTTTCATCGCACCATAACTTTGCACTCACGGCTCCGTTTGGGGCGTGTAGCATACAAATTTGTTCGTCCCGAAGAGTAGATCATTTCATCTCATTGCATCATTTTCATTTAAGCTCATCTTGATGCCCGAAATGCTGTTGGAAGAGGGCTATGTGATGTTAGTTTCTGTTTCTTAACAGAACATGCACTTTTGTCATTTTTGCCATGATTGATGTGTGCACCATATGATCTTGAGTCCTACATGTGTTTTGTAATATGCCATGCCATCTTTACAGGGGTGTATGCCATGTATTTTTGTGATCTCTGTGGTGACTAGCACAAGCATGCAAACTGGGCTTCATGATGTTGCTGATTTTAGCCCCTGTTTTGCTGATATTTTTATGCCATGTAAACTTGATGCTACCGAGAGATCCATGCATATTTTGAGATACTTCAGTAAGGATGTTTTGAACATATGGTTATGCTCTATCCATCCATGCCCTTGTTTGTAATTATGGAGTGCCATAGCTTGAGTCAATCGAGCTCTACTTTTGCTATAAAATGTTTCCTCGCAGATTGTTTACATGTTATTCAATTTTGCCAAGGTTGTTGTAGTTTATCCGTGTATGCTATGATGTTGTTCTTGCGATGTGTAGCTTCTATGCCATGTCTTCTTGATGTATGTATGTTTAGTTTATCATGAAATGCTCTGTAGTGAGTGCATCAAGCTCTTAAACATGCCTACTTGTTATCTGTTTTTGTCATGCCCTGTTGCTGAATCTGTTAACGAAACTTGCTATATTGGCATGGGTGCTATTGCATTTTCTAATCCCTTTTGGCTCATGGTCAGTAAGGGACTTTTGTTATATGCTTTGAGTAGATTCATGCCGTGCCTTGTTTTGCTATTATAAGTTCCTGTAGCATGATGTTTGCTTGCTCTGAACATTGCTTCCCGATGCTGATTCTCGCCATGTTCGATAATTTCACTAAGTCTGTGAAGTGATATATTTTGCACTTTTGCCATGCTTGTTTGGACCTGTTATGATGTGATTTAGCCGTAGCTCAGTGTTCATCTTTTGTCAAGCATCTTGAGTAGATCACTGCCATATGCTTTGTTGGTACGTTTGGGTGCAGTAGCTTAATTTCTTGTTGCTTGCTATGTGGCATCATGCTGTTAATGGCAGATTTGTGCCATTCTTGTTTGGCTTGTCATTTGCAAACCGTGCATCCGATTCCGGTGATCTTTATATCGATTTCAACCGAAATCATCTCACCTTTCCAGCGACATACTTGGTTTGCCAATTTGATGCCTTGTTCATCAGTTTCCTTCCGAAGCACGCATACGAATTGCATATCACATCACGCATATCATGCCATGTATTGCATCATGTTGCTTGTGCATTGCACCGTGATTTATTGTGGTTCCTTTGTTTGTGTTCTTGCTTTGGGTAGAGCCGGGAGAAGAGTACGTGAACGAGGAACCTGTTGAGAACGCTTACGAGGATCAAGCTTTCGACAACTCTGAGAACCTTGCAGGCAAGATGACCATACCCTCGAAATCACTTCTATCTTTGCTTGCTAGATGCTCGCTCTTTTCCTATGCCTATGATACGATGCCTATCACTTGCTTATCATGCCTCCCATATTGCCATGTCAAGCCCCTAACCATCCTTTCCTAGCAAACCGTTGTTTGGCTATGTTACCGCTTTGCTCAGCCCCTCTTATAGCGTTGCTAGTTGCAGGTGAAGATGAAGTTTGTTCCTTGTTGGAACATGGAGATGTTGTTCCTTGTTGGAACATGTTTACTTGTTGGGGATATCACAATATATCTGCCATAATTAATGCATCTATATACTTGGTAAAGGGTGGAAGGCTCGGCCTTATGCCTGGTGTTTTGTTCCACTCTTGCCAACCTAGTTTCCGTCATACCGGTGTTATGTTCCTTGATTTTTGCCTTCCTTACGGTTGGGTGATTTATGGGACCCCCTTGACAGTTCGCTTTGAATAAGACTCCTCCAAAGAAGGCCCAACTTTGGTTTTACCATTTGCCACCTAAGCCTTTTTCCCCGGGTTTCGCGAGCCGAGGGTCATCTTTATTTAACCCCGGGCCAATGCTCCTCGGCGTTGGTCCAAACTAAACCACTTGCGGTGCATACCGAGGCAACTTGGGGTATCCTCGGTTGCTGTACGTACTGCTCATCCGGTGTGCCACGAGAGCGAGATATGTGCAGCTCCTATCGGGATTTGTCGGCACATTCGGGCGGCTTTGCTGGTCTTGTTTTATTCTTTGTCGAAATGTCTTGTAGTCGGGATTCCGAGACTGATCGGGTCTTCCGGTAGAAGGAATATCCTTTGTTGACCGTGAGAGCTTATAATGGGCTAAGTTGGGACACCCTGCAGGTATTATCTTTGAAAGTCGTGCCGCGGTTATGAGGCAGATGGGAATTTGTTAATGTCGGTTGTAGAAAATCCGAAGTTGACCTTAATTAAAATACATCAACGCGTGTGTAACGTGATGTTCTCTTCTCGGAGTCCGGGAAGTGAACACGATGTTGGAGTTATGTTTGGCGTAAGTAGTTCGGGATCACTTCTTGATCGCTACTAGCTTCACGACCGTGTCTTGCTTCTCTTCTCGCTCTCTTTTGCGAATGTAGCCACCATATATGCTAGTCGCTGCTGCAGCTCCACCTCACAACTCTGTCCTTCCTATAAGCTTAAATAGTCTTGATCTCGCGGGTGTGAGATTGCTGAGTCCCGTGACTCACAGATTCTACCAAAACAGTTGCAGTGCCGGCGATGCGGTGCAGATTCACGCAACCGAGCTCAAGTGGGAGTTCGACGAGGGCGTGGTCGTTACTATGTGTCTTTTCCTGATGATCAGTAGTGGAGCCTAGTTGGGACGATCGGGGATCTATGTAGCATTTGGGGTAGTCTTCTTTTATTTTGGTTCCTTAGTCGGACCTTGAGTGTAATCTGAATGATGGATGTCTATTAATGTATTGTGTGAAGTGGCGACTGTAAGCCAACTATGTATCTCTTTCCCGTATGTATTACATGGGTTGTGTGAAGATTACCTCACTTGCGACATTGCTTTCAATGCGGTTATGCCTCTAAGTCGTGCTTCGACACGTGGGAGATATAGCCGCATCGAGGGCGTTACAGAGTTGTTCCTTAGGGATCCTTGTGCTCCTAGTTTTTTCGTATTCTATAACCACTCAAACGGTGGAATCACTCTTGACTGTTGAGTTATTCCCTAGTTACCAGAATCATTCCCAGCATTAGCATTTTGTTCCTAGCTTGCACCACCATTGTGCCATTCTATCATGGACTACCCTTCTCGGTAATATCTGGTCAGGATCATCTTCAACAGTGGTCCTACCATGGGTCCCAACCATTTCCGATGATAAGCAAAATCATCCATTGCGTTGTCCTCAACAAGGTAGTTCACATCATCCATTCTAATCCGGGGATGCCATCCCTTCGTATTCCGCCAAACGATCGTTCGTGAATTTACTTAGGCTGGTTTAGAGAGTTTCAATGATCTTTGTATCAAAAGTAATTCTTTTTTCCACTTAAGGGAATAATTCTATGGGTCACTTTCCGTAAGGTGCCCCGTTATGGAATCATAGTAATTCATCTCCTTGCTACCCTGAAACCATGCATCATTCTTCCTAAGCGTGGAATTGTTGCCCACCAAATCAAACTTCGTCATTGTTTCTTCCATCCCTCTCGATGTGTGTTTTGTGTCTAAACTCGATATGTTTCAACATCTCATTCCATGAGTTGATCTTGAATAGCTCGATCTTCGAGAAGATCAATCCCAGTAGAGGTTCTTTCCATCGTCGTCGCGTGGATGAAGATCTCAAAGCGAGGATGTCAAGATCAACATGATGCAATGAATCAACGTTCTTATGAAGTGCAATTGGACCATGAAGCTTGTGCTAGTTTTGTGACCCCTCTTCCTCTTACCCTACGTCCTGAATCTCAGGACGAGATTCTTGTTTAGTGGGGGTGAGTTGTCACAGCCCTAGAATAATTGTTTGTAATTAGTGGCATTGCATCCATGCATCATGTCTAAATTTATTTGAATTTGAAATGGGGACTGTTGAAACCCTAGCACGGATGAATCCAACTAGGTTCAAATAAGAAAAATCATTTTCAATGAACCCAAAATCCTTTGGAAAAGTTCATCAGTTTTGAATTGGTCTAGAACCTCTGCCAAAAATGATGCACATTTTCCTAGGTCATTTCGGATTTTTTTAATGAATTCATAAAGTATTTGAATTTGGGCATTTAATTGCTATAAATAATTAAAATGCCCAAATAATTCTAAAAGTGGTTGAGGGCTGTCGGAAATATCAAAAGTGCCCACAATTATTTTCAGGATTTCACAAAATGAATTGGTATTTTTAATAATTCAAAACAGAATAGAATAAATAGAAAACATAAACAATTAAGAGAGAGAGAGAGAGACTCAGAGGGACTCACTCTCACTGCGTGCAGCCGACCCATCTCTGATCTGGCCCAGCCCACGGGGCTCGCATGGTCTTCTTCCTCCTTGATGAAGGATGCAGGCGTGTGGCCCTGCTTGGCCTGACGCGCCCAAGCCACCTCCTGCTTCCGCCGCTTCTAGAGCCAGCCCCGAGTGCCACGCACTCCCACTTGACCCCCTCACTCTCTCCCTGGAACCCCTCCCCCTCCTCTGCTCTCTCCCGCAACACCACCGAGCGCGTTCGCCGCCGCCGCTCACCGTAGCCATGGCCACCACCTCTCCCACGCCCCCTGGAGCTGCCCACGAGCTCCGCCTCGTTCCTCTCTTCCTCCTCACCGAGCCTCCCGACGCCGGAAGCCCCGAAAACGTCGCCGACATCGTCGTGTTCACCGTCGGGCACTGGAGATCTTCGCCGCCGATTCGTCATCCACAGGGCTTCCCCGAGCACGCTGGCCATCCCTATGGCACCGCTGTGAGCCCTCGAGCGTTTTCCCCCTATCCTCGCAGTCAATCCCCTCTTCTAGCCAGCCTAGCCACCCGAGCCAAGAGCTCCGTGTCGCCAGCCATGGCGCTGCCGTGGCCAGAGCCCGAACCAGCCGCCCCTGCACGCATCGTCGTCCTCGTCACCTCTCCAGGAGCCCGTAGCCACCACCAGATCCTTCCCACGTGCCCTACAGCCACTGCCCGAGCTCACCCGAGCTTCGGCCGCCGCCGCGAGCTTGTCTCCGGCGAGTACAACGCACCTTGCTGCCTACTATGTTGGATGCGGACGAGCATGGGCTCCCTCGTGGTGGTCGCACCGCACCTAACCGCAACCCCTAGCGCCGCCCAGCTGCAGCTCCGCCGTGCGGAATGGTCGCCGCCGGCCAGAGTCCGGCGATGATGACGTGGCTCCGTCAATGGAGGCTAATCCCTTAACTAGCCACCTCACAGCCACTGACAGTGGGCCCTACCACAGGGTCAAAACCAATAAGCGCTGGTTTTGACCGGGATTAGTCCCCGTGTCACTGACGTGTGGTCCCCACACGTCAGGTTTGACGTAGATAGTCCCATTGACCCGCTGACATCAGCATGTGGTCATGCTGACGCAGTAACATTGTCACATCCCAGATAGACCATGCATTAGGGTGTGCATCATGTTTAAATTTCATCTGAATTTGAAATGGGGAAGGCAGGAAACCCCAGAACACCCCCCCCCCCTTAAAATAACTAGGGTTTACTAAAATTTATTTCAATGAATCCGAAATGCCCTTCAAAATGCTCATCCTCTTTGTTTGGGTTCAGGATCCATGTCAAAGAAGGTGGAACATTTTCTAGGTCACCTAAGGGTTCTAGATTTAAATCACAAGTTTTGAAATGGGCATTTTAAATTATGGAAAATATCTTAAGTGTTCAAAATTGTCAAACTAAAATGTTTCATGTTGGGAATATTCCAACAAGTGACCAGGAGCATTTTGGTAATTTTTGAAATAGTTTTGGTATTTTTAAAACCCTAAACAGAGTTGCAGAAATAGAAAAGACTAAAAATAGAAAAACCCTAGCTGTCGCCCATGCCGCCCACCTGCTTGCCCAGCCCAAAGAGTGCACGGCCAACAGCTGCTTGGCTCGGCCAGCAGCAACTAATGCCGGCCCGGCGAGCGCAGGCGCGCCACGCAGCTGGCCGCCGCCCTGCCTCATCCTCGCCGCCTCGCCGCTGGGCGACCCGCGTCGTCACCCGACCTCCGGACACCTCACTTCCCCCCTGCCTCTCTCTCTCGCTCGCCCCGACCTGGCCGGCGCCATCGCCGACACGCCACCGTCGGCGCCGTGCTCCCGCCGCTCATACTCCTCCCGCCATGTCGCAGCTCCGCGCACCCGTTACCCCTAGCTAGCTAGTTCCCCTCGCTCCAAAACACCCCGAGGCCACTACCCGACCTCGCCCGAGCTCAAGGCGCGGAGATCCCCATCGCCGTCGCCGCCGCATCGATCCGCCCCGACCCAGCGAAGTTCTCCACAGGTTCACCGTGAGCCTAGCTTCTCCCTGTCCTCCCGTTCTCTTCTTCTTGCACCACAATGGCTTTCGATGATCACCCGAACCCACCGCCCGCGGAGCTCGTCGCCGACGAGCCTCCGGTCACCTAATAGCCACACCACTATGCCCATCGCACTCACCACGCCCCCAGGCCTAACGTGCACTCCCGCGCCTCGCCGGCCCTCTAACCCAAACCCGTCGGTGGCGAGCCCGTCGCCGCCCAGGCTTCGTCGCCGGCGCCCACTCCGCCACCCCTAACCCTACCGACTCCACCACTAACCGCGGCTCACCTCCGGCATCACGAGGTGCTCCCAGCGCTCCATTTGGAGCCGGAAAGTGCAAAAGCACTTGCTCCGCTTGCGTCTGGCCTCGCCCGGCGGCTGAGCGCCGGTGAGTTGACCTCGCCAGTGGGCCTGTTGACCCTCCGGGTCAATGGCAGTGGACCCCTCGGTTAAACTAATTAGGATTAGTTTTAATTAAAACTAATTAGTTAAACTAACGACATGCGGGTCCCACTGGTCAGTTTGACCTGGACGACCCGTTGACCCCCGACGTCATCTTGACCTCATCTTGGCGCATTAATTCAAATTCTGGAATTATTTTTATATAATAAAATCAGAATATAATTCAAATTTCAAATGCTTATAACTTTTATTCTATAACTCCAAATGCAAAGATTTATATATGAAAATTTATCAGAAAAATACACTCTATCCATTGGTACAGGTTTCATGCATGTTAAAACAAGTTAACTATGCTGAATAACCAGATTAAGATTTTGCACCATTAGGACTAACTCACATGATCTATCATTTGAACCTTTGGTTCAAATGAGATCATCCCCTGTCCCTTCAACTTGCATTAGGCCAACACACATTCATCTTGCCATGTCATAGCATGCATCATATTGTTGCATATTGGTTGTATGTTTATTTTGGTGTGTTTTCATGATAGGTTCTGCCCCCGAAGATAACCTCGATTACCCACTTGAAGGGCAGTTCTCTACCCCAGTTCCATCAGGCAAGCAATTCATTGATCATTCCGATACAAACCCATGTTCTCGCTTCTGCTCTCATTTTACTGCATTAAGACAACGCGATTCAACTGTTGTGTGCTGCGGTAGTTGAACCCACTTCCTTTGCATGACTGTCATTGCCACGATAACTAGATGAAACCCACTAGTATGTGTAGGAGTTGATTGAGCCATGTTTGTGATTCCTACCATGCTATGCTTGCTATGCTTAGAGTTGTGTCGAGTCGGCTCATCGGGATGATGAGCTGGAGTGAAAGGTTGTGTTGGTTCGAGAGTGTAAGTGTTGAACACGATTTGGTAAAGGTATCGATGAGAGGCCATGTAGGAGTACATGGTGGGTTGTTTCATTGAGGCGAACTTAGGCTGAGATCTGTGTTTGTGATCCATGAACTAGCTACTACCACGCATTGGGCCCGAAACCAATGGACCCTCTCGGCTTCTTAACCACCCCTGTTCATAGTCAGGGAGTTGCAAGTAGTTTCGGTGTTTGTAGCATCTTTGGGGCCGCTGCATAACGCTGACCTTAGGGGTGGGTTGTGTTGCGGTAGGCACCGTGTCGTGTACCGAGTGCCCGTTTGGTATCTCGGGAACCCTGCACACATCGTTCGGGGCTGTATGGGAAACCTCGGCGGACTCCTGCGGATGGAACCCGAATAGGCGATAACTGGACTAGGGACTTGAGTGTTTAGGTAGGTGTGGCCGACACCCACGTTGGGCTTCCGCTTGAAGGTTGCAGTACATGTCGTAAACGACGATAAGTGGTGAGCGTGTGTGAAGAAGTATACCCTGCGGGGTTAAATATGATCTATTGAATAGCCATGTCCACGGAGAAGGACTTCGGGTTACCTATATCAGTTCATAGACAAGTAAATGGATACTACTAAAAGCCTCAAGATAAGTGTGAGTATCGTGGATGGCCCTCTCGGGGATGACGAGAGAGGATCCACGGTGGAGTATTGTGATGGTGGATAGTGGACTCGTATGCGACAAAATGCTTTACAAAGTGTGTCACGTGGGATAGCTTAGCCAAGAGTCAAAGCTGGCTTGCTGCAATTAACTCCACTTCCTTCCTTGAGAATGTGCATGTATGATAGGATTACGTGGTAAGACTTGCTGAGTACTTTGTACTCATGTTTGTAATCAATATTTTTCAGAGGACTATACTACCCCTCGAATGATTCTATGTAGATGTTGACTTGACGAGTAAGCTAGCCACCGGTGGCGATCTAAGACTTGTGAAGGGCCATTGTAGATAGAAAGGCTCCAACAAGCTTTCTTTCTTTCTAGAGTCGTACTCGAGACTACTTTGCTTCGCATGTGCTTGTATGATTGTATGACTTGAGTGTTGGGTCATGTGACCCCTACCTGTATGATTATGTTATGTATGGCTCCTCGAGCCTCTTAAATAAAGTACTTGAGTTGTAGAGTTTTGTTGTGATGCCTTGTTGTATTTACTCATATCGGGCATATTAGTGTATGATTGAAATGCTTGGTATGAGTGGGATCCGACAATCTAGTTGTTTATCCTTGGCAGCCTCTCATATGGGGAAATGTAGTCTCGTGCTTACGGCGATAGTAGTCCGCTTCTGCCGGTTCACGAGTCCTGCTAGCCCAGCACTCTTGCTTGGACACTTGACTGGCGGCATGTGATTCATTTCGTTCCTATATACATCCCGGGAAATGTCACGCGGTGATACTTGGAGTCTGCCTAGCACTGCTACAGCCGGGATACCGGAGTCCTGTTAGCCAGTGCTACAGCCCAAGTTCATACGTTGATGACCGACATGCTCGAAGTGTTTCATGTATGCTGTCCCCATAGGTTAGTGCGCTTTGGGTTCACGACTAGCCATGTCGGCCGGGTTCTTTGTCATGTGGATGCTAGCGACACTATCATATCGTGAGCCAAAAGACATAAGCGGTCCGGGCCATGGTAAGGCGACACCGTGGGGATACCGTCGTGAGGCGCAAAGTGATATGAGGTGTTACCAGCTAGGTCGATGTGACTTGGAATCGGGTCTGACAGCGTTGGCATCGAGCGGGGCTGCTGTAGGTCCGCTAAGCCAAACTGGTGAAGTTGAGTCTAGAAATGCTTTAGTTATATGTAGGGAATTGATTGTGGGAGGAGCGTAAGGCTCTTTTACTCCTTTACCTTATGCCCTCGATCCGAGTCATCCTCTTCTCATTCAACGTGGGTATAGGACTAGGCTCTCTCTCTCTATCAGGTTCACGTGTTACTAATCCGTAGTAACTTATAGGATTGTTGGTTACATCCTCAGTTCAGTGCTACTAAATTTTAGTATGCTACCATTTGAACCAGAACCTTGATATGATGTTGTTGAGTGGTTTTGCAAATCTGATTTTGAATGTCTCAATTCTGATTTGAGCATTTACAGATGTTATGCTGCCCGATTTTCCTAGAATTCTAATGCCTTTGCATTATGGCTATGCTTTCAGATGGCCACCCGTTCCCAGAACCAAGTGGTTCGCCTGACCCGCTGCATTGATGTGTGCGGTCACACGGCCATGTTGGTTAGGGTGATGATTGAGGCTGGTTATCGATGGTATCCTGAATATACCGTCGAGGAGCAGTTCAGGGATTTCAATCAAAGCCAATATCTATGCACGGTCCGGATTTATCCATCCTATCCCGGAGCTACTGAGCCACTTCACTGTTCTTATGGGCTCGGAATCACTATTGGAATGTCTGTACAAGATGCAGCCTATTCCATGATGACTATTATTCGAGCCAGGACTGCTTTGCTGAGCAACACTGACTTCCGCTATATGCCAGCATCCCTTCCCGGGGCGCATGGCTACCTTCAGGGTTTGTACAGTGATGCATCCCATGAGGACTCACTCCTTCGCACTACTACCGAGTTCTTTGGAGGACAAGGACCGTGAGAACCGGCCTTGCGTATGGAGCTATTTAATGCCCGTTCGACCTTTGGGCTACTCGACTAGGTTTGCACTGCCGTGCAAGCGGATATATGGACATGAGAGACTTGTACCCGTGCGGGAGAGTCTGCCGGACTTCATGGAGTGGCGTGAGGTTGGAGGCATCACTCCTCCTCGTGGGCCTCTTCTGCCACCGTTTGTGGGTCCACGACCACATCCGAGTCCTTATGGTCCACAGGCCCCACAGATTATCATTTTCAGACGATCATGTCCCACTTCAGTGCAGGTGGTGACTTCTATGAGGACTACTATGGAGCTGCACGAGATAGTAGTAGTATTCCTAGTATGGTAATGGTTGTGTTTCCACCGCCCTGCGTGACTCGTGGAATACGACTTAGTGTGTATCATTCCTAAGTGTAGAAAAATAATGTATAGGAGTTGGAATGCTTCCGATGAGATGTAACGCCTTTCCTTATAGTTGTACTCCGTCAGGCTTGTACTAAACTATGAATGGTGTGTATGACCGTTGGTATATATATATATGGCAGTTTATATTACCATGTCATACGGATAAACATCTTTGCATTCCATACTGTCCATTACCTTCCGCACTTCCTTGTTAAATTCTGCCATCCTGGTTTAAACCTTTGTTTTGTCTCCCGGGATGGTCAACACTCAAATTCTCCTGCTGTTCGAGAGCAGGGAGAGGCGATGCAGCCGAAATGTGAATCTGCCGCAACCGCCATCTTTGGCTGAGGTGATCTTTGAAGCGAGCATAATAAGCGCTTGAAACCAACCGCTTATTGGAGCGGATTGAACAAAACACAGCACGCCAGCCAAGAAGCGATGGGGTTTCACTCAATGACTTCGTCAAGCTATATCCTCCAAAATTCAAATGCTCCGTCGAGCCACTCGACGCCGATGATTGGCTCCGCAGTATCCACCACAAGCTGCGTTCCGCCAATGTGGCTGAGGCTGACAAAGTTATCTTTGCCGCCTATCATTTGGAAGGCCCTGCCAGTCTCTGGTGGGAAAACTATGAGGCTATGCGTCCGGCTGGACAAGTTACAACTTGGGATGAATTGAGTGCCGCCTTCATGAGCACCATATTCGAAGGACTTATGGACCGCAAGCGTGAGGAATTCTGCAGTTTCACCCAAGGCGGTGACGGTGGATGCCTCTGACCGTGAATTCGGGAGGTTAGCACGTTATGCTCCCGAAGAAGTTTCTACCGATGCTAAGAAGCAGGCGAGGTTCCGTAAGGGACTTAGCCCTGAGCTACGCCGAGATCTCCGTCTGCATGAATGTACCTCTTTCTCGAAGCTAGTCAATAAGGCTATCAGCGCCGAGACTGGGCAGACTGATTTCGAGGCTTCACGCAAGCACATCCGTGATTCTGGATCGTCATCCGGCTCTGGGTCCCAGAAGCGCCGGGTTTGGGTTCCAAATACGGCTCTACCACCCAGGTACACCCCGAGGCCATCCTTCGAGGCGCCTCGCCCCAACCAGCCGTATTTTCCACCCAAGACATATGGAGGTCCAACTGCTAATGTGGCCCCACGGCCAAATGTGATCACTTGCTTCAAATGTGGAGAGACGGGCCACTATATTCGAGAGTGTCCCCAGAACAACCCCAATCAAGCTGGAAAGTCTGTTGGCCGCGGCAAGCCAGCAGAAAGGTTCCTATGCCAAGCCAGTTGCCACCGCTCGTGGCCATGTCAACTATGTCTCTCGCTGAAGAAACCTATGAGGATCCCAACGCCGTCCTCGATGCGCTTCTTGTTAATTGCCATCCGCAACTGTTTTTTGATCTTTGGAGCATCTCATTCATTTATTTCGAGAGCTATGCTCGATTGCACAACACCACATTCTGCGACATGCCTACCTCCATGGAAATTCAAACTCCTGGTTCTAGATGGCAAACCTCTAGAATAAGTCATGGAAATGAGATTCTTGTCGACAGATTAGTTTTTCTTGCATCTCTAATAGCTCTTAAGTCCTCGGACATAAACATCATCTTGGGTATGGACTGGATGTCAGCCCATTATGCCAAGATCGATTGCTCTACTAGAACCGTTCAACTTACCCATCCTTCGGGTAAAACAGTGGATGTTTTAACCCGAGTGTCTAAGCGCCAGCTTTACTCCTTAAATGCCAACCCTCTTCCAGACCTCGAAGATATTCCGGTAGTCCGTGATTTCCCGGATGTCTTTCCGGAAGAACTGCCAGGTGTTCCACCGCGGGGATGTCGAGTTCGTGATAGATCTTATTCCCGGAACCGTCCCAATCTCTAGGAGACCTTATAAGATGGCACCCCTAGAACTAGCTGAACTTAAGAAACAACTCGATGAGTCCTTGCAAAAGGGTTTCATCCGTCCTAGTTCATCTCCATGGGCTTGCCCCGTCCTCTTCGTCAAGAAGAAGGATGGTACGGATCGGATGGTTGTAGATTACCGACTTGTCAATTTGGTCACTATCAAGAACAAGTATCCGCTCCCCAGGATCAACGACCTGTATGATCAGCTCGCTGGATCCTCAGTCTTCTCCAAGATGGATTTGAGGTTGGGCTACCATCAAATCAAAATCAAGAACGGGGACATTCCTAAAACGGCCTTTGTCACTCGTTATGGCCAATACTGAGTACACCGTCATGTCCTTCGGTTTAACCAATGCTCCAGCCACCTTCTCTCGGTTAATGAACTCAATCTTCATGGAGTATTTGGATAAATTAAGTAGTGGTATACCTCGATGATATACTCATCTACTCCAAGAATGAGGAAGAACATGCCGAACACCTAAGGCTAGTATTGATGAAACTTGAGAGCACCGCCTTTATGCCAAATTCTCTAAATGTGAATTCTGGTTACCGAAGTGACCTATCTAGGACATGTAATCTCGGTAAGGGTATTGCTGTCAATCCCGAAGCGAGTTCAAGCCGTCCTTGATTGGACTCCACCTGAATCGGTCAAGCAAGTTCGAGTTTCCTCGGTTTAGCAAGCTATTGCCGCCGCTTAAGTCGAGAATTCTCTAAAGTTGCTAAACCTCTAACGAACTCCTCAAGAAAGATAAGAAGTTCGAATGGACGCCACAAAGGCGAGATCAGCTTTCAGGAACTGAAAAGACGCCTGACATCTGCTCCCGTACTTGTTCCACCAGATTTCTCTAAGGACTTTATTATCTATTGCGACGCCTCGCGACAAGGACTAGGTTGCATACTCATGCAAGATCGTCATGTGATTGCCTACGCATCTCGACAGTTGCGTCCACATGAGGATAACTATCCCACACACGATCTAGAGCTTGCAGCAGTGGTTCATGCACTCAAAACCTGGCGACATTACCTCCTGGGTAATCGTTGCGAAATCTACACAGATCACCAAAGTCTGAAATATATCTTCACCCAACCGGTTTGAATCTCGTGCAAAGGCGTTGGGTCGAGTTGATACAGATTTCGACTTAGGAATATCTTACACCCGTGCAAGGCCAATGTCATGGCTGATGCACTAAGTCGCAAATCTTATTGTAACAATTTGATGTTACAACAAAGTCAACCAATTCTCCACGAGGAATTTCGTAAGCTTAATCTTCACATTGTTCCTCGAGATTCCTTTCCACCCGGTGGCGAAACCTACCCTTACGGATCAGATCATCAAAGCATAGAAGGTAGATCCGGAATCTCCCGTATCGGGAGAAACATCAAGAAAGGAGTCGCAGATTGTTTCTCCATTGATGAACAAGGTGTCGTGTTCTTTGGAGACCGTCTAGTGGTCCCCAAGGTGCGCAACTCGAGGCGATTGATCCTTAAGGAAGCTCATGACTCTCCTCTCACCATTCATCCTGGTAGTACTAAAATGTATCAAGATCTCGCCAGAGGTTTTGGTGGACTAGGATGAAGAGAGAAATCGCTCAATACATTGCTAAGCTGCGGCGTCTGTCGTCGAGTTAAGCGAGCATCAACGGCCTCTTTGGTACCCTTCAACCTTTGGAAATTCCTGAATGGAAATGGGATAAAATCGGTATGGATTTCATTACGGGTTTCCCAGGACCAAGAGAGGGAATAACGCTATCTTCGCTGTTGTTGATCGTCTTTCCAAAGTAGCCCACTTCCTACCTGTTCGTGAGAGTATAACCGCTAGCCAGCTAGCTGATTTGTACATCTCCGAATAGTGTCTCTTCATGGTGTTCCATCGAGATTAACTCCGACCGTGGGAGTCTCTTCACCTCTCGATTTTGGGAAAGTTTCCAAACGCTATGGGAACTCGCTCTCCTTTAGCACCGCTTTCCATCCCCAATCAAGTGGTCAAGTAGAACGAGTCAATCAAATCTTAGAGGATATGCTTGAGCTTTGTCATCTCTTTCGGCATGAATTGGGAGAAATGCCTTCCATTCGCCGAAGTTCGCTTATAACAATAGCTATCAAGCCAGCTTGGGCAAAGCCCTTTCAAGTTCTTTATGGGCGAAAATGTGAACGCCTCTTAACTGGTGAAACCGGGAGAGACAACTCTTTGCCCGGATATGATCCAGAAGCAGAGGAGCAGGTTCGCGTTGTTCGTGAGAATTTGAAAACAGCCCAATCTCGTCGAAGAGCCAATATGATCGCAAACATAAGCCTATGGCTTATGAAATTGGCGAAGGCTTACCTCCGGTCTCCCTTTAAAGGAACCCATCGATTCGATATCAAGGGCAAGTTGGCTCCTCGTTACATTGGACCCTTTCGCATTCTTGCCAAGCGAGGGAAGTTGCCTACCAATTGGAACTACCTCCGCATCTTTCCAAGGTCCATGATGTCTTCCACGTTTCCCAACTCAGCGTTGCTTCTCGGATCCTATCCGTGGAGTGGACCACTAAACGCTTGATCTCCAAGATAACCTCACCTATCGAGAGTACCCGTTCAGATCCTCGATCAAACCGAGCGTACCACTCGGCGTCGGAATATCAAGTTTCTAAAGGTTCAATGGTCAAACCATTCCGAGCAAGAAGCAACTTGGGAAAGGGAGGATCGTCTTGACTTGAGTACCCCACCTTTTCGCAACAGATCCTAAATCTGGGGACGAGATTCTTTTGAGTGGGGTGAGTTGTCACATCCCGGATAGACCATGCATTAGGGTGTGCATCATGTTTAAATTTCATCTGAATTTGAAATGGGGAAGGCAGAAACCCCGTAACACCCCCCTTAAAATAACTAGGGTTTACTAAAATTTATTTCAATGAACTGAAATGCCCTTCAAAATGCTCATCCTCTTTGTTTGGGTTCAGGATCCATGTCAAAGAAGGTGGAACATTTTCTAGGTCACCTAAGGGTTCTAGATTTAAATCACAAGTTTTTGAAATGGGCATTTTAAATTATGGAAAATATTTTAAGTGTTCAAAATTGTCAAACTAAAATGTTTCATGTTGGGAATATTCCAACAAGTGACCAGGAGCATTTTGGTAATTTTGAAATAGTTTTGGTATTTTAAAACCCTAAACAGAGTTGCAGAAATAGAAAAGACTAAAAATAGAAAAACCCTAACTGTCGCTCATGACCGCCCACCTGCCGGCCCAGCCCGGCAGCAAGGCCAATGAAGCTGCTTGGCTCGGCCAGCGAGTAGCCTGGTGTCGGCCGGCGAGCGAGGGCGCGCCACGCAGCTGGCCGCCGCCTGCCTCATCCTCGCCGCCTCGCCGCTGGGCGACCCACGCGTCGTCACCCGACCTCCGGACACCTCACTTCCCCCCTGCCTCTCTCTCGCTCGCCCCGACCTGGCCGACGCCATCGCCGACACGCCACCGTCGACGCCGTGCTCCCGCCGCTCATACTCCTCCCGCCATGTCAGCAGCTCCGCCGCACCCGTTACCCCTAGCTAGCTAGTTCCCTCGCTCCAAAACACCCCGAGGCCACTACCCGACCTCGCCGAGCTCAAGGTCGCGGAGATCCCCATCGCCGCCGCCGCCGCATCGATCCGCCCGACCCGACGAAGTTCTCCACAGGTTCACCGTGAGCCTAGCTACTCCCCCATCCTCCCGTTCTCTTCTTCTTGCACCACAGCGAGCGCCGATGATCACCGAACCCATCGCGCTGAGCTCGTCGCCGACGAGCCTCCGGTCACCTAATGGCCACACCACTATGCCCATCGTGACTCACCACGCCCCACGGGCCTAACGTGCACTCCCGCGCCTCGCCGGGCCCTCTAACCCAAACCCGTCGGTGGCGAGCCCGTCGCCGCCCGACTTCGTCGCCGGCGCCCACTCCGCCACCCCTAACCCTACCGACTCCACCACTAACCGCGGCTCACCTCCAAAGCATCACGAGGTGCTCCCAGGCTCCATTTGGAGCCGGAAAGTGCAAAAGCACTTGCTCCGCCCGCGTCTGGCCTCGCCGGTGGCTAGGCGCCGGTGAGTTGACTCGCCAGTGGGCCTGTTGACCCTCCGGGTCAATGACAGTGGACCCCTCGGTTAAACTAATTAGGATTAGTTTTAATTAAAACTAATTAGTTAAACTAACTCGACATGCGGGTCCCACTGGTCAGTTTGACCTGGACGACCCGTTGACCCCTGACGTCATGTTGACCTCATCTCGACGATTAATTCAAATTCTGGAATTATTTTTATATAATAAAATCCAGAATATAATTCAAATTTCAAATGCTTATAACTTTTATTCTATAACTCCAAATGCAAAGATTTATATATGAAAATTTATCAGAAAAATACACTCTATCCATTGGTACAGGTTTCATGCATGTTAAAACAAGTTAACTATGCTGAATAACCAGATTAAGATTTTGCACCATTAGGACTAACTCACATGATCTATCATTTGAACCTTTGGTTCAAATGAGATCATCCTATCCCTTCAACTTGCATTAGGCCAACACACATTCATCTTGCCATGTCATAGCATGCATCATATTGTTGCATATTGGTTGTATGTTTATTTTGGTGTGTTTTCATGATAGGTTCTGCCTCGAAGATAACCTCGATTACCCACGAAGGGCAGTTCTCTACCCAGCCCATCAGCAAGCAATTCATTGATCATTCCGATACAAACCCATGTTCTCGCTTCGCTCTCATTTTACTGCATTAAGACAACGCGATTCAACTGTTGTGTGCTGCGGTAGTTGAACCCACTTCCTTTGCATGACTGTCATTGCCACAAGAACTAGATGAAACCCACTAGTATGTGTAGGAGTTGATTGAGCCATGTTTGTGATTCCTACCATGCTATGCTTGCTATGCTTAGAGTTGTGTCAGTCGGCTCATCGGGATGATGAACTGGAGTGAAAGGTTGTGTTGGTTCGAGAGTGTAAGTGTTGAACACGATTTGGTAAAGGTATCGATGAGAGGCCATGTAGGAGTACATGGTGGGTTGTTTCATTGAGGCCGAACTTAAGAACTGAGATCTGTGTTTGTGATCCATGAACTAGCTACTACCACGCATTGGGCCCAAACCAATGGACCCTCTCGCTTCTTAACCACCCCTGTTCATAGTCCGGAGTTGCAAGTAGTTTCGGTGTTTGTAGCATGTTGGGGGCACGCATAGCGCTGACCTTAGGGGTGGGTTGTGTTGCGGTAGGCACCGTGTTCGATGTACCGAGTGCCCGCTTGGTATCTCGGGAACCCTGCACACATCGTTCGGGCTGTATGGGAAACCTCGGCGGACTCCTGCGGATGGAACCGAATAGGCGATAACCTGGACTAGGGACTTGAGTGTTTAGGTAGGCTGTGGCCGACACCCACGTTGGGCTCCCGCTTGAAGGTTGCCGAGTACATGTCGGTAAACGGCGATAAGTGGTGAGCGTGTGTGAAGAAGTATACCCCTGCGAGGGTTAAATATGATCTATTCGATAGCCCGTGTCCACGGAGAAGGACTTCGGGTTACCTATATCAGTTCATAGACAAGTAAATGGATACTACTAAAAGCCTCAAGATAAGTGTGAGTATCGTGGATGGCCCTCTCGGGGATGACGAGAGAGGATCCACGGTGGAGTATTGTGATGGTGGATAGTGGACTGTGTACGACAAAATGCTTTACAAAGTGTGTCACGTGGGATAGCTTAGCCAAGAGTCAAAGCTGGCTTGCTGCAATTAACTCCACTTCCTTCCTTGAGAATGTGCATGTATGATAGGATTCTGTGGTAAGACTTGCTGAGTACTTTGTACTCATGTTTGCTTAATCAATATTTTTCAGAGGACTATACTACCCCTCCGACGGATTCTATGTAGATGTTGACTTGACGAGTAAGCTAGCCACCCGGTGGCGATCTAAGACTTGTGAAGGGCCATTGTAGATAGAAAGGCTCCAACAAGCTTTCTTTCTTTCTAGAGTGCGTACTCAGACTACTTTGCTTCCGCATGTGCTTGTATGATTGTATGACTTGAGTGTTGGGTCATGTGACCCCTACCTGTATGATATGTTATGTATGGCTCCTCTGAGCCTCTTAAATAAAGTACTTGAGTTGTAGAGTTTTGTTGTGATGCCTTGATGTATTTACTCATATCGGGCATATTGCGTGTATGATTGAAATGCTTGGTATGAGTGGGATCCGACAATCTAGTTGTTTATCCTTGGCAGCCTCTCATATGGGGAAATGTAGTCTCGTGCTTACGGCGATAGTAGTCCGCTACTGCCCGGTTCACGGAGTCCTGCTAGCCCAGCACTACTGCTTGGACACTTGATGGCGGCATGTGATTCATTTCGTTCCTATATACGTTCCTTCGGGAAATGTCACGCGGTGATACTTTGAGTCCTGCCTAGCTCTGCTACTGCCCGGATACCGGAGTCCTCATAGCCAGTGCTACAGCCCAAGTTCATACGTTGATGACCGACATGCTCAAGTGTTTCATGTATGCCTGTCCCCATAGGTTAGTGCCGCTTTGGGTTCACGACTAGCCATGTCGGCCCGGTTCTTTGTCATGTGGATGCTAGCGACACTCATCATATACGTGAGCCAAAAGACATAAACGGTCCCGGCCATGGTAAGGCGACACCCGTGGGGATACCGTGCGTGAGGCCGCAAAGTGATATGAGGTGTTACCAGCTAGGTCGATGTGACTTGGAATCGGGGTCCTGACAAACATTTTCTGGGATTTTAAATAAATCATAAATGATTTATTTAATTCAGAAAATAGCCCAAACTTCTAAAATTCATAGAAAATCAACCGTAACTCCAAATGAAATAAATTATATATGAAAAATTATGAGAAAAATGCAATCTATCCATTTATGCTACTTCCGTGCATGTTAAACAAACTTATATCCACTGTATAGGTCAAAACATGATAATGGCATTTTAAATGCTAAATATGGAGTTTGCATATGAACCCTTGGTCCATATGGACTCCATTTAAATTGTTGCTAGATGCATTAGTGCAAATCATAACATTATCGCCACATCACATTCATGCATCATACTGTTGCATTGCGTTGATTGTATTTCTTCTCTATTGCCGGTATTTGTCCCATCTCGGTAGGCGTATCCCGACGATGAGTTCGATGACACCGATGAAGAGCTATAATATCTTCAGAAGTGCCAGGCATGCGAAACCCCCTTTTCATTCTGGTACAATCCCACTCTCTCGCTCCTACTCTCTTTTACTGCATTAGGACAACATCGATTCAACTGTTATATGCTGTGGTAGTTGAACCCCTTTTCATCTGCATGACCTGTCATTGCCACAGTAAATAGATGAAACCCACTAGCATGAGTAAGAGTTGTTTGAGCCCTGATGTGCCTACTCATTTGTGCTTGTTGTCATGCTTGCTACTGCTTAGAGTTGAGTCAGGTCTGATTCATCGGGGATGAATTGGAATGCGGTGAACATGTCCTACTGTTGAGAGCTAAGTGTATGAACACGATTTGGTAAAGGTAGCGGTGAGAGGCCATGTAGGAGTACATGGTGGGTTGTCTCATTGCAGCCGTCCTCAGGAACTGTGTTATGTGTTTGTGATCCATGAACAGTGACTACCACACATTGGGCTCCGGGTGCTCCAAGCTCTCTCGACTCATTAATCAACCTGATCTCCCTCCAGGAGTTGCAACTAGTTTCTGGTGTTTGTAGGTAGTGTTAGTAGTCTACCAAGTGGCACCCGGTACAGGTGGGCTTGGGACAGACTAGGCACCGTGGCCGGATATACTAAGCGTTGCCCGTTTGGTGGGCTTGGAACCCTGTACACATCGTTTGGGGCCGTCAGCGACACCCCGGCTGGATCTCCTTGCGGATGGAACCCGAATAGGCGATAAACCTGGACTAGAGTCTTGTGTGGTTAGTCAGGTCGTGGCTGACTCCCTCGCCAGGCTTCCGCTTGAAGCTTGCCGAGATACACGATGTGTACATGGTGGTAAGTGGCGAGAGCGTGTGTGAAGAAGTACACCCCTGCAGGGTTAACATCATCTATTCGAATAGCCATGTCCGCGGTAAAGGACTTATGGGTTGCCTGTACAGTTCATAGACAAGTGAAAGTGGATACTCTAAAATGCGCAAGATAAGTGTCGGTGTCGAAACCGGCGGATCTCGGGTAGGGGGTCCCGAACTGTGCGTCTAAGGCGGATGGTAACAGGAGGCAAGGGACACAATGTTTACCCAGGTTTGGGCCCTCTCTATGGAGGTAATACCCTACTTCCTGCTTGATTGATCTTGATGAATATGAGTATTACATGAGTTGATCTACCATGAGATCGTAGAGGCTAAACCCTAGAAGCTAGCCTATGGTATGATTGTTGTTGTCCTACGGACTAAACCCTTCGGTTTATATAGACACCGGAGGGGGCTAGGGTTACACAGAGTCGGTTACAACAGAAGGGGATCTACATATCCGTATCGCCAAGCTTGCCTTCCATGCCAAGAGAGTCCCATCCGGACACGGGACGAAGTCTTCAATCTTGTATCTTCATAGTCCAACAGTCCGGCCAAAGGATATAGTCCAGCAGTCCGGATACCCCTAATCCAGACTCCTCAAGAGCCCTGAACCAGGCTTCAATGACGATGAGTCCGGCGCGCAGATTGTTTTCGGCATTGCAAGGCGGGTTCCTCCTCCGAATACTCCATAGAAGATCTTGAACACAAGGGTAGTGTCCGACTCTACAAAAAAACTTCCACATTCCACCGTAGAGAGAACAATATTCACAAATCCGACTTGCTGACGTATTTGACACCATGACATCATGCCATGGTCCGGTTATTATCGAACCGTGTTTTTCGACCACCCTTGGCGCATATCGCGAGGCGGTTTCCTTGGCACGTCTTGTCGAAGCAGAGATCGTGTCCCCTTATCACGGGATTCTCATCAATACGGGCGTGGGTAACCCAATCGTGCCTGTTGGTATGACTCTTCGATTATAGGCAAGTCCCAAACGGTCACGAGGAGGACGCCTAGTATTCACCCTCTTTATAAAGAGACCAAGGCCTATCCTTTTTTATTCCTCGAACTAAATCAAATCCCTCCCCCGCCTCGAGTTCCAACACCCAAAGCTCAGGTCAGGCGCTTCGGACCTTCAACCATGTCCGGATCCAACCTTCAAGGTTGGTGGATGCCCTCCTCCGTCACAGAGGAAGATGTCAGAAAGTTAAGAGAGGCCAGGTTCTTGACCATCGAGATTGCGCACCGGCTGCCTGCTCAAGGGCATGTCATACCTACTCCCAAACCCGACGAGAGTGTAGTATTCATATCTCACTTCCTTTGAGGGCTAGGCCTGGCTCTGGATCCCTTCGTGAGGGGGCTCATGTTCTATTACGGGCTGGACTTCCATGATTTAGCTCCGGATTCTATTCTCCACATCTCGTCTTTTATCGTCGTGTGCGAAGCTTTTCTCCGCATCACCCCTCACTTCGGCCTGTGGCTCAAGACCTTCCAAGTGGAGCCAAAGACAATCGAGGGGAGGTATGTAGAATGTGGAGGTGCTGTAATAAGCAAAAGCGCTGATGCCCCATGGCCCGAGGGTTCTTTCCAGGAGGTGTCCAGCTTATGGCAACAAGAATGGTTTTATGTCACAGCTCCCAGGGGTACCAAATGGGTGGCCCCACCTGCCTTTCGCTCGGGTCACCCTCCACGACTAACGTCATGGATCAACAAGGGGCTAAACTGGGGGCCAGTGAAGGACGTGCCCATACTGCAGGGTCACATCCGGGATCTTCTCGAAAGAGATATTGATCTGTTCACAGTAACGCAAGTAATGTTACTTCGCCGAACCCTGCCCTATAAAGGTCGTCCCCTCCTTCTGTGGGAATTCAATCCGGAGGGACCGTGAGCTATTCAGCACTTCCTCGGCATGATGTCCGAGGAGATGTACAAATTGTACTTCGGACCACAAGCAGTGTGTCCGGATTCCATCGAGGACGCGGGTCTGAGCTGCAATCGTCCAGATACCCAAGTAAGTCACCCTATGGCCGAACACGTTGTATTTCTATTCATCATGACATCATTCTTAAAAGTCACTCTTTGACCAGGACTGGACGACAAAGGCGAAGATGATCAGGTGTCCGGCCCCCCTCCCCGAGGTCTCACCGGATCCGATACTAGTCCGGATGTTGGAGCTTGCGCCCTACCAAGCGCCCTCAGGGGAGGATAAAGGTGGGAAGAAAGAGGCTGATGCCTCCGCGAAGGCGGACAACCGGGGAGAAGAAGCCAAAGCTCCCTCTCCCCAAGGAAGGAAAAGGACCGCCTCTGAAGGCCCGGAGACAGTAGTCTCTAAACGGGGGAAGAAATCTTCGCCAGAGGGTCCTGGCCCACGAGATATCCCGGCCGTACAGTGCCCGCAAGGGGATCAGCCCTCCATCGAGCTGTAAGTAAAAGAAAGGGTTTAATAGTAAAAAACATCCTGCTTTACTTCTGAGGAAAATAACCAAAACATCCGTCTTGTAGTCCGGATCGTGACCCTTCTCGGCAGAGTTCGTCTTCGGGGGATCTTCCTCCGGAGATGATGGAGAGCGAAACGCCTCCCCACACCATCCCGCCTTACGAGGCGGGCGACCCCGAGGTGTCGTCTCGGAGGGCTCCTCCCGATCCGGCAAGGCCAGAGGGTGATTCTCTGGCCACCCGAAGCCCTCAGTATCCGGCTCTTGGAGAGAGCAACCGGAAGGGTCCGGCTCCGCATGTCATGCGGTCGGATGCACTGAAGGATCTGCTAGAGCAGGCGGCTATCTCAGAAGCGCACCATGCGCTAATGGGCGCGGTGGTTGAGAGGGTTTCATCCGCAGAAAGCGGGTTTCATGAAGCCTTTATGAGTCTGCTGAAAGGGTTTGAGGTACGCAAAGTGATGTGTATTTTTAACAGTACCGCACATGTTTAAAACATGCCCTGAACAGATAGTAGCCCCTGAGACTCTGGTTGCCGTCAGAAACGGCGGTAAACAGAGGATCATAGTCGCAGGTAATAATCCAGGCGTCTTCATATGCAGGTGGCAGGAGGTCCGGTGGCTAGCCGGACTTGTGAGGTTGCCGAGCTAACGCGGCGACTTGATGCGGCAGATGCCGACATCGTGCTTGTCAACAAGCGGCTTGACGAGGCGCAGGTATGTAATTTCGCCGGATTTCAGCATATGGTAAGAGGAGCGTAACGCCAGTATCTTGAACATGTTGTGAAATGCAGATGGAGCTGCGACGGTGGAGACCCTTCGGGCGAAACTTGCCCGAGCCAAAAAGCAAGCCAGGAAAAGTGATGCAGCCGCTCTAAAGGCGGCTGAAGAGCTGAGGGCCGAACAAGCTGCCCATTGCCAAAGTAAGGAGAAGATGGCCAAGATGGCCGTTGAGTTAAGTGATGCCGCCGACTGATACCGGCTTCTTGAGAAGGAAAGCCGAGCAAAGGCTGCGAAGCTGGAGAAGGCCATGGTAGCAGCCAAGGAATCCCGCTCTACAATTAGAGCGATGAAGGAGGAGTTGTGTCATGCCGGGGATATCACGGCTGGGAAGCCCTTTATGCTGCGAATGAAGTTCGTAGATCCTAAGTATGCTCCTCTTGACCGGCTGTGGAGTTCTGCAGATGCCTATCTGGATTTGGCAGCGAGTGCTGCTGATGCGGTCGAGTTCTTCAAGGATCAAAGAGATTGTGAAGTGTAGAAGCTGTTCTGGTCGCAATTTAATGGTCCAGCGCGTCCGGTTCCTCTGAATGAGCGAATGGCTGAATGGGATGAGCTCCATAGGTTGTTCGGACTCGCCATGAGGTATGTTGTGGATAACCTATGGCCGGCAGGGCCAAGGCCGAACAGTTACTTCAGCTTGGTGCAGCGGTTCCTTGGTGATGTGCCACGCATAGACGCTATGAAGAGGTCAGCGTGCATCGAGGGTGCGCGGATGGCGCTTGCCCGTGTCAAAACACACTGGGCGGAGATGGAAGCCACCGCAATTGCAGCCCCTAGTTCGGCAATTAGCCGAGTAGCTGCCGAGCACTAATTTGATGAGGTCCTTGAAGGTGCTCGTTCAATAGAACCGCAGTGCTTGAAGACTATTATGTTCGAATGACATGTTATTCCCATTGAAAAACAATGTTTACTAAATTATATAAAGGCTATTTTTATACTTTTACCTAAAAGTGTTATGATGCCTCCTATGCGGCCGTTTATGTATATGTTTATATAACCTGAAAATTTGCAGTTGTCGGCTTCAGCCCCCACGCATACAATGCGGGGGTGTTCGCAGAAGACGCATGTTCACACTTGATCCAACGTCTTGGTCCATTAAGGAGGTGATAGTGTAGCGAACTAGGCAATAGGACTATATTGCTTTAACACTTTCACTTAGCCATAGGAGTTTGATGGTGGGGCTACTATATAGCCCCTGGTGGCTCCGCGCTCATCCGAATACGGGGCGCGGTCATGCCTGGCCAGGAAACGGCCCTTCGTTAATGCGGAGGAATCCGGAAGATTCCGATAAGTCATCGAGTGGTTGACCAGTCTCTCGCTTTATCATGACGATCGGTTTGGCTTTTCTCTCGAGGTGCTCGTCCGGCTTGCCGAGGCACAATTGCAGTAGTTCTCCTGGTGCCACCTTAGCCGATAGAGCGGAACGTAAGGTAGCAAAACACAGGAGCCAGGCAAACCCAACATTTGACCAAAGACATGATTCGGAGCTGATGCATATAAGGCCTAACTCGCGACGCCGAACACTTCCTAAGGTGTTCGGTCTTTTGAAACATATACTGGGCTTTAGGTGATGCCCATGGATAATGAACCCATGGTGTCCAGGTACGAGCAATATTCTGACGTGGCCACATGCCAAGACGTCAGCATCCTTCTCGGTTGTATTGAGAATCCGGAGGATGTGAACGACAAAAGACAGTAAAAAAGGTTTACGCAGGGTCTTAATCTAAAGAGAAACCTTTATCGGGTCCTCGCTGCGTCTGCGCTGTGTCTGTTGTGCCGTATCCTGGACGGGTGTAGCACGATCGTCATCTGTAAAAGAGAGGTGCTTAGTGAAAAATTGTTATGCAAAAAATTGGTTATTATAAATAAACCATGAAAATTTTGAGATTGGTAAAGATGAGCCGAATTATTGCGGCGAAGCCCGTGGTACCATCTATACGGGTGTAACCATCGAACCAATATCTATCAATGATTGGCTGGACTCGTCTAACCGTGTCCGCGGTCCTAACGACCGGTCATCGTCTCTGGTGATGAGGCCGTCTAGTGTTCGGCTGTTAAAGCAGTCGTGCGTTCTTCTGCTCAGAACGAACGCTCAACATTTCCATGTACTGTGATGGTGCCGCGCGGACCGAGCATTTTAAGTTGGAGTAAAGTGTAATGCAGTATTGCATTGAAACGGGCGAAAGCCTCTTGTCCGAGTAGTGCTTGATAGCCATTTCGGAATGGAGCAATGTCGAAGGTTAACCTTTCATTCCGGAGGTTGTCGGGCGAGCCGAACACAACCTCTAGCACTAGTGAGCCCGTGCAGTGAGCCTCTGTGCCTGGTATTACTCCCTTGAAGGTAGTATTACTGTGGCTGATGTGTGTTGGGTTTATCCCCATTATGCGGACAGTGTCCTGGTATATCAGAGTTAGACTACCGCCGCCGTCCATAAGGACTCGTGTAAGGTGGTATCCGTTTACTATTGGGTCCAGCACCAAGGCGGCTGATCCTTCCTGCCGGATACCTATCAGGTGATCCCTGCGATCGAAAGTGACCGGGCAGGCCGACCAGTGGCGGGACTCATGGGTGACGGGCTCTATGGCTCGTGTATTTCGGAGTGCGTATTTGCCTCTCCTCTTTGTCACGTGGACAACATTTACTGTTTTGACTTCTGGCGGGAATTTTTCCTGTCCCCCAGTGTCTTGCTGGTGAGGCGTATCCTCGTCCTCGCTCGGAGTGTCCTCCCCCTTGTGTTTGGTGTTTAGCTTGCTAGCCTGCTTGAAGAATCAGCAATCTACGTGGGTATGATTTGCAGGCTTGCCGGGGGTGCCGTGGATATGACATAGTTTGTCTAGAATTTTGTTTGGGCCGGTCGGTTCATCTCTTTTGCCTTTAGAGGGCTTTTCCGCTGACCCAGTCGAGAGCTTCTAAATCCGGCGTTTACCGCCGTGTTGTCTGGGCTGGCTTCTTTATTCCGGTGCTTGTTTTTACTGTGTCGCGGTTTTCCATTGCCGTCCCGAACCTTGGATGTGCTTGGGTCGCTGGTGCTGCTGCGAGCTAACCAGCTGTCCTCGCCCACGCAAAAGCGGGTCATGAGGCTTGTTAGGGCTGCCATTGTTCTCGGCTTTTCCTGGCCGAGGTGTCTGGCAAGCCATTCGTCTCGAATGCTGTGCTTGAAAGCTGTTAGGGCTTCATCGTCCGGACAGTCGACAATTTGGTTCTTCTTAGTGAGAAACCTGTTCCAAAGCTTTCGGGCCGACTCTCCGGGCTGTTGAATTATATGACTCAAATCATCAACGTCCGGGGGTCAGACATAAGTCCCTTCAAAGTTAGTCCGGAAAGTGTCCTCTAGTTCTTCCCAACTTCCAATGGAATTTTCGGGGAGGATTTTCAGCCAGTGCCGAGCTGGTCCTTTGAGCTTGAGGGGTAAGTATTTGATGGCATGGAGATCGTCTCCACGAGCCGTGTGAATATGGAGGATGAAGTCCTCGATCCAGACCCTAGGGTCTGTGGTTCCGTCGTATGCCTCTATGTTAACTGGTTTGAACCCTTCTGGGAATTCATGGTCTAATACCTCGTCGGAGAAGCATAGGGGGTGTGCGGCACCCCTATATTTGGCTGTGCCATGGCGTTCAGACGGTTGTGGTATTTGGTGTTGGCGGAGTGCTGGAGCGTGTTTCCTTGATTCGTAGATGGATCTGGTTGCACCGGCCCGTTGATGCGGGTCCTCGCGTTGGTCATGTACTGACTTATGTGCGGCCTCGTTGGCCACCCTATCGCGGCCACAAGGTCGTCGATCCGACCGATCGGCAGTTTTGTTTTTTAGCTGTGAGGATTCGAAGGCCTCGTCGTCGAACTCCGGCAGCAGCTTCCGCTTTGGGTAGCTCTTCGTGGGGCGACTGCCACCGTACTTTTCTGCCGTGTCGAGCACCTTATTCCATCTACCATTGAGTGTGTTTTGTGCGGCCTTGAGCCTTTGTTTCTGCTTCTTCAGGCTTCTTGCAGTGGCCATGAGCCTTTCTTGCTCCAGCTACCTTTCCAGGATGATGCGCTCATCGTCGTCCGGACTGTTCTCCTGACCGGAGACGGGTTTGTTGTCTTGATGCTTGGCGTAGCCGTGCTCGGACAGCGGCTCCGCACTTTGTTCGTCATCCGCTGTCTTACCCTGCTCTGTCGCTGGGTCAATTTGGCTTCTTGTTGCGCTGTTGTCGTTGTTTTTGCCAAGGCGGGATTTAGAGCGGCGCTTACGGCGCTGTTTTGATTGCTTGTCATGGGAGCTATCTTTCGCTGCATCCTCGTTATTATTTTCTTTGGGTGTATCCACCATATATACGTCATATGATGAGGTGGCGGTCCAGTGCCCTGTGGGCAGTGGTTCCTGTTCGTCTCCGGCATCGGTGTCCATACCATCAATTTCTTCGGAGTCGAGGTCGAGCATGTCGGTTAAATCGTCGACAGTGGCTACTAAGTGGGTGGTGGGTGGGGATTGAATTTCTTCATCGTCCGCATCCCACTCTAGCCAGACATAGTTCGGCCAAGGTTCTCCGGACAAGGAGAGGGATTTTAGTGAGTTCAGTATGTCGCCGAAGGGCGAGTGCTGAAAGATATCTGCGGAGGTGAACTCCATGATCGGCGCCCAATCGGATTCGATAGGTATGGGCGCGGGTGGTACGGAGTCCGTGGCCGAGGACGAGTCCAGCAGTTCGGCGACACGGCTCTCGTGAGGGGTAAAGTCAGTATTCGGCTCTATCGCCACTAAGGGCGCGACCTCCATGGTGGAGTCTATCCTCCCGTCCTCGGATGGCGCGATTTGCTCCGGACTAGAGGCCGGGGTAATTGCTGGCGTGATCTCCCGAACACCGTCCGGTGGCAGAGCTATATCGTGCTCGTCGTGATCATGCGGCACACCTGGCATGGGCTCGAACCCATCGAAGATCAAGTCTCCGCGGATATCGGCAGTGTAATTCAAGTTTCCAAACCTGACCTGATGGCCAGGGGGGTAGCTTTTGATATGCTCTAGATGGCCAAACGAGTTGGCCCGCAGTGCGAAGCCGCCGAACACGAAGATCTGTCCGGGGAGGAAAACCTCACCCTGGACCGCATCATTTTCGATGATCGAAGGGGCCATCAAACCTTGCGATGGACGACACGTGGAACTCTCAATGAAAGCACCAATGTCGGTGTCAAACCGCGGATCTCGGTAGGGGTCCCGAATCATGCGTCTAAGGCGGATGGTAAAGGAGGCAAGGGACACAATGTTTACCAGGTTCGGGCCCTCTCTATGGAGGTAATACCCTACTTCCTACTTGATTGATCTTGATGAATATGAGTATTACAAGAGTTGATCTACCACGAGATCGTAGAGGCTAAACCCTAGAAGCTACCCTATGGTATGATTGTTGTTGTCCTACGGACTAAACCCTACGGTTTATATAGACACCGGAGGGGGCTAGGGTTACACAGAGTCGGTTACAACAGAAGGAGATCTACATATCCGTATCACCAACCTTGCCTTCCACGCCTAAGAGTCCCATCCGGACACGGGACGAAGTCTTCAATCTTGTATCTTCATAGTCCAACAGTCCGGCCAAAGGATATAGTCCGGCAGTCCGGATACCCCCTAATCCAGGACTCCCTCAATAAGCGTGAGTGCTATGGATGGCGTTCTTGTAGGGAGACTTGAGCGGATCCATAGTGGTGTATTGATATGGTGAATATGTGGACTCGTGTGCGCCACCTCAAAAGAGTTACTTGCGAATGAGTTCAGATAGCCACCGAGTCAAAGCTGGCTTGCTGCAGTTAAACTCCACCGCCCCTTTGTTGATACCGATGCATATGTAGATAGTTCTGATGTAAGTCTTGCTGGTTACATTTGTACTCATGTTTGCTTATTTTATGTTTTGCAGAGAGACTTCAGTCTCGCTAGTAGTTCTGCGTGGACTTTGACGTTTAGCTTGTTACCTCAACTACGATCTTGTACCCTTGGGAGGGTCTTGTAGATAGTCAAGCTTCTCAGCCTTCTTCATTTGTAGTTGTCTGTACTCAGACAAGTTAAGCTTCCGCATGTGCTTGTTGCTTGTATGCTTTGTATGTTGGGTCATGAGACCCATGTGTGTAATACTTGGCTCCTCGGAGCCTAATGAATAAATACTCTGAGTCGTAGAGTCTTGTTGTGATGCCATGTTGTATTGCACATATTGAGCATATTGTGTGTATGATTGAAATGCTTGGTATGTGTGGGATCCGACAACCCAGTTGTTTATCCTTGGTAGCCTCTCTTATGGGGAAATGTAGTCTTGTGCTTCCATGAGCCATAGTAGTCGCTTCTGCCCGGTTCACGGAGTCCCGCTAGCCCAAAGACTCGCTCCGGAACACTTGATCGGCCGGCATGTGATTCACTTTGTTCCTGTGTCCGTCCCTTCGGGGAAATGTCACGCGGTGACATCCGTAGTCCTGCCTAGCCTGCTACAGCCTGGTTCACCGGAGTCCTGTTAGCCCAGTGCTACAGCCCGGATTCGCACGCTCTTGACCGACATGCTCGATGTTGATTCATGTATGCTGTCCCGTAAGTTAGTGCCACTTTGGGTTCACGACTAGTCATGTCGGCCCGGTTCTCTGTCATATGGATGCTAGCGACACTATCATATACGTGAGCCAAAAGGCGCAAACGGTCCCGGGCCAGGTAAGGTGGCACCCGTGGGAATACCGTGCGTGAGGCCGCAAAGTGCTATGATGTGTTACATGCTAGATCGACGTGGCTTAGAATCGGGGTCCTGACATTGGCATCGTGTACCCTTCGCAGTCTTGCATTCCAAACTTCTTCAGGCAATCTTTGAGGTATTTCTCTTGTGATACGAAGATGCCATTTCTCTGCTGGCGGGTTTGAAGACCAAGGAAGAATTTCAGCTCACCCGTGATGGACATATGATATTGCTCTTGCATCATATACCCAAACTCATCACTGTATCTCTTGTCAGTACAGCCGAAGAAAATGTCATCCATATAGATTTGGCATACAAATACTTCATCATTTATCTTCGTGAAGAGGGTGGGATCTAGAGAACCAGGTTTGAAGCCTTTGCTCTTCAGGAAGTCTTTGAGTGTGTCATACCAAGCGCGAGGAGCTATGTTTGAGGTCATACAGTGCCTTGTTGAGCTTGTATACCATGTCAAGACGCTTTGGGTCTTCAAAGCCAGGTGGTTGTGCAACATACACCTCTTCTTCAATTTTGCCGTTGAGAAAGACACTCTTTACATCCATTTGGTACAGAAGAATGTTGTTGTGGTTGGCATAGGCTAGAAGTATGCGACTGGCTTCAAGCCTAGCCACAGGAGCAAAAGTTTCATCAAAGTCAACCCCTTCATCTTTTGTGTAAACTTGAGCAACGAGACGAGCCTTGTTTCTGACAACTTGACCATGCTCATCTTGTTTGTTGCGATAGATCCATTTGGTGCCGATGATGTTGTGCTTGCGAGCATCAGGACGCTTTACTAGCTCCCATACATTGTTCAGCTCAAACTGTTGAAGCTCTTCTTGCATAGCTTGAATCCATTCAGGTTCCATGAAGGCTTCATCAACTTTCTTGGGTTCAGATATAGAGACAAACGCAAAGTGCCCACAGAAATTTGCTAGCTGTGTTGCTCTTGAACGAGTGAGTGGACCAGGTGCATTGATGCTATCAATTATCTTCTCAATCTGGACTTCATTTGCTATGCGAGGATGTACTGGACGATGATTTTTCCCTTGCGGATCATTTTTTTCATCTTCAGCATTGGCTTCAGGCCGAGCAGTGTCTTCATGCTGATTAGGTGTAGAAATGATGATTTCCTCTTTAGCCTGTTCCTCTGAAGGTATGATTTTCTAGTAACCATAAGCTTGATAGATTCACTTGGTGTAGCTTCATCTAACACATTTGGCAGGTGCTCTCTTTGCGAGCCGTTAGTCTCATCGAACCATACATCCACAGTTTCAACCACTTTCTAGTGAAAGAGGTTGAAGACTCTGTAGGAATGCGAATCCTTTCCGTAGCCAAGCATAAAACCTTCATGTGCTTTCGGCGCAAATTTTGAAGTGTGATGCGGGTCCTTGATCCAGCACCTAGCACGAAAGACTCTGAAATAGCTGACATTTTGCTTTTTACCAGTCAGGAGCTCATATGATGTCTTCTTTAGGAACTTCTGAAGATAAACATGATTGATGATGTGGCATGCAGTATCAATGGCTTCAGGCCATAATTTCCTTGGTGTCTTGTACTCATCAAGCATCATTCGTGCCATCTCAATGAGAGTTCTGTTCTTGCGCTCCATGATGCCATTCTGCTGAGGTGTATATGGAGCAGAGAACTCATGTGTGATGCCCAATGTATCAAGATAAGTGTCGAGGCCGGTGTTCTTGAATTATGTGCCATTGTCACTTCTGATGTGCTTGATCTTGATGCCATAGTTGGTCATGGCACGATTGGCGAATCGTCTGAAGACAGCCTTGAAAGTGCTAGTTATCGACTATAGGGGGGTGAATAGGAGATTTTTATGAAAGTCTTCAAAACACGGGGGCTTTGAAGACAAACAATAGAAATGAACCTATTGATATGCAGCGGAAGGTAGACTACACTAGACAAGCCATAGTCAAGTAAGCAATGAAGTGAAAGCAAGAAGACTATCAGCAGCTAGGTAGTATGGATCAGGATGGAAGATAGTATGAAGCCAAATAGTAAACAGTCTTGACACAGTGAAGACAATCAAGTCAAGCAAGCACACTATGACTTCACAAGGACAGACTGAAAGTAAGAGGAAGTGAAGGATAGATTAGTAGCTTGGTGAAGACAAGGATTTGGTAGACCAGTTCCAGTTGCTGTGACAACTGTACGTCTGGTTAGGGAGGCTGAGATTTAACTCAGAAGACCGCGTCTTCACCTTATTCCCCTTGAGCTAAGAACACCAAGTCCTCGCCCAATCACTCTGGTAAGTCTTCACGGTAGACTTCCAAACCTTCACAGACTTCGTTACTGGCAATCCACAATGGCTCTTGGATGCTCAGAACGCGACGGCTAACCGGCTGGAGGATTCACAGTCCTCAAGTGTAACAAGTCTTCAGATCACGCAGACAGAAAGACTTCAGTGATTCCTAACACTCTTTGGATATGGGTGTTTTGGTCTTTGTCCTTGCAAGGATCTCTCTCTCAAATGCTTCAGAGGTGGGTTGCTCTCAAATGACAAAAGCCGTGCACTAACTCTGAGCAGCCACCAATTTATGGTGTAGGGGGTGGGCTATTTATAGCCAGGAGGCAACCCGACCCGATTTGTCTGAAATGACCCTCGGTCACTAAGGAACCGACATGTGTCCAACAGTCGGATTTCAAACACACGCGACAGCTTGACTTGGGCTACAAGTAAAGCTGACTCATCTAGCTCTGGATAAGATTTGCTCTCATTGTCTTCGCTCGAAGACATAGGATTTGGATGAGCATCACATCAGTCACTCTGACTTTGTTCACTTGGACCCCACTTAACAGTATGGTGGTTCCTATGACTCAACAAAGAAGAAAAGGAAACTATGAAACAACAATGTCTTCGCACTCCATAGTCTTCACGTGAATGTCTTCTCATGTCATAATCTTAACTGTGAATATCTTCACAAACCACCATTGTCTTCAATGTCTTCACACATTTTTAGGGGTTAACTCTGGTAGGTAAACCGAATCAATAAGGGACTACTACCTGTGTTATCTTGCAATTCTCACAAACACATTAGTCCCTCAACCAAGGTTGTTGTCAATACTCCAAAACCAACTACGGGTGGCACTAGATGCACTTACAATCTCCCCCTTTTTGGTGATTGCTGACAAACTGGTTGAAGTTCTCAACGGGTATAAAAGTATGTGAAAGGCAAGGATTAAGGCATTGTCTTCATAAGTAGCAAAAGGCTCCCCCTGAATATGTGCATATAGGTAGTTTGCTTTTGAATGCAAATGCACATGGTAGATTTTACTTTGTGGAGATCCTCTTCAACCTATGAAGACAATTCATCATGCATATAAAAAGATAACGAAGATAACGACATGCATAATGAAAAATGGACGTCAGCGGAATGGCTTCATGCGGGATTAATCATCGCATCACAAAGTGGCGGCAAAAACAACGTAGCAGACGACCATTGAGTTTAAGTGTTACAACACAAAAACCAAATTGTTCAAAAAATGAGAGTTGTAACGACTTAGCAAAAATTAATACAACCACCCATAATGACCCGCTTGAAGACTATCAACTCATATGCTTCTCCCCCTTTTGTCAATAATGACCAAAAAGGTTTGAAGACATAGGGTATCTACTCGTTCTCAGATGATGGAGCAGGGTCGATGTTGGAGTTTGGTAGTTGATACGTCTCCAACGTATCTATAATTTATGAAGTATCCATGCCATGTTTACAACAAATTTTATATCGTTTTGGTATGATTTGCATGGAACTAATGTGACGCCCTCAATTCGATCATACACTAATCATGCACGCAAATGTGTACGATCAAGATCAAGGACTCACGGGAAGATATCACAACACAACTCTAGACACAAATTAAAATAATACAAGCTTTATGTTACAAGCCAGGGGCCTTGAGGGCTCGAATACATAAGCTCGAATACACAAGAGTCGTGAAGCAACAATATCTGAGTCTGAGACATGAGTTAGACAAGTTTGCCTTAAGAAGGCTAGCACCAAAAAGCAGCAACGATCGAAAAGGCAAGGCCTCCTGCCTGGGAGCCTCCTAACTACTCCTGGTCGTCGACGGCCTCCACGAAGTAGTAGGTACCCTCGGGGTAGTAGTAGTCGCCGGTGGTGTCGTCTGGATCCTAGGCTCCACCATCTGGTTGCGACAACCAGAAAGAAGAAAGAAGGGGGAAAAGGGGAAGCAAAGCAACCGTGAGTACTCATCCAAAGTACTCGCAAGCAAGGATCTACACTACATATGCAACATTATCAAAGGAAGGCTGTATATGTGGACTGGGCTGCAGAAATGCCAGAATAGAGAGAAGGCTTAGTCCTATCGAAGACTAGCATCTTCTGGAAACCACCATATTGCAGCAACCGGAAGGAGTAGAGTAGCATAAAGTAAAGTAGTAGTAGTGTTATCAACCTCGGCCGGAGATCCTTTCTCGACTCCCAGCGAGAAAGCAATCCCAGAGCCATACTATCCAGTTATCATCACAAGTATCCAGTTCTAGTTGTCTCGATCGGGATACAACTCCAAGTGTCCGTTACCGTAGGACAGGCTATCGATAGTTGTTTTCTTCCCTGTAGGGGTGCACCAACTTACCCACCACACTCGCTTAACTCCGGCCGGACACACTTTCCAGGGTCATGCCCGGCCTCGGCCAAACAATACGCCGCCGCACGCCCCCTTGACCGAAACCTAATCCACTCTTTCTTCCTCCATCCCTTTATCTCGATCTGAAGCGGCGAAGGCCGCTGTCCCCATGTAAATGCCGATGTCGCGCCACCGCCTCCTAAATCACGCCAAGAGGTCTAGGAGAACCGTCGCGGTCTACTTCATCTACCCCGAGCACCTGAATCGAGCAAGGGCGGCTCGTACACTCGCCATCGACCTCGTCTTCAACGCGTACATCACCGGCGTCCGGCGTCGATTGCCGCCGCTCGGTCCACCTCCGCCTCCCGACCTCGCCTTCATGCTCACTGTGAGCTCCTCCTCGATTCCCTGTTTTGCCCGTCGATCCGTCGCGTGAAGTCGCTGTCAGACGAGCCGATGGCCGCCATGGCTGCATCTGCGTTAAATCGTGACGTGCTCTCGATGTTCCTTGCGATGTTTACGCTGCTGCCCCTGCTCGCCTTGTTACTCGATTGCTGCTGCCGCTACAGCCGGCCGCCCGCAACCGCATCCACCTCCGCCCGCCACGCCAGACCTCGCGTTGCCTCACTCCGGGCCGCGCTCGTCGCGCCCGCACCAGGAGCTCCGCTCCCCGCGCGTGCTCCTCTGCGCCTGCTGCTCTCCCTCCGCGCCTTGGCCGCCCCGGACCAGTCCCTTGCTATGCCCGTGCCCGAAACTCACCACACGGGCCGCGCCCCGCGAGCATCACCGGCGCGCCGTACGGCGCGCGCTCACTGCCATCCGCTGCTGCTTGCTGCACCGCGATGTGCTACTGCTGTCGCTTGTCGTCGTTGCCACTGCTACTACTTGCTCCTGCTGCTTGCCGCTACTGCTTTGCTCTGCTTGCTACTAGCTACTGCTGCCTTTTGTTGCTACCGATCTTGGCCATGGGCGCCAAGGCTCAGACATGGCGTGTATGTGGCGGCTGGGTTGTGTCCGAAGAATGGCCGCCCTTGTTTAATTAGGCTAGGTAGTACTTAGTTTAGTAGTGCTCATTTAGCCCATTAGCAAATGGCAAGTGGTCCTAGGCTAGTTAATCTAATTAACAAGAATAGTTTCTCTGCTGCCTATAGCATGTGGGCCACACCCTCCCCATTTGACCAATCAAGTTGACTTGGTCAACTCGAATTATTACTAATTCCAGAAAATTTCTGAAAATTGCTTTAAACTTTGATAAATCATAGAAAATAATCCGTAACTCGGCTGAAAATGTTTTCTACATGAAAGTTGCTCAGAAAAACGTGACGAATCCAAATACACGGTCCGTTCATCTGTCACATGCTCCTAGCATGCTGAACATGGAACTTTCCCCCTCCGGTCATCTGTTTGACACAGGTCCGGAACCGGGAAAACATTCCCGGTTGACTTCCCCCCTCGCCGGTATCGTGTATCACCGTGTTAGAACACGTCTAGCTCTGCCTGTTGTCCTATTATGCTATGTTTGCTTTATATTTACTGTTTCTTCCCCCTCTTCTCTCGGGTAGACCCCGAGACCGATGTTGCCCCTGTGATCGACTACGGCGACGACGACCACCCTTCTTGCCAGAGCAACCAGCAAGCCCCCCTTTGATCATCCCGATATCGCCCATTCCATTCTCTCATACTTGCACTAGATTTTGCTCTGTTATTGTTTGCTCCTATTACGCTGCATAGCCTGTTTATTGTAACCTGCTATTGTTACCTACCGCTTATCCTAAACCTGCTTAGTATAGGTTGGATAGTGACCCATCGCTGAACCCCCACATTGTCCTTGTTGCCCCGCTTCATCATTGAAGACCCGATCAACGGGATCAAGACCAGGCCCGACACCGCACATCACTTCCCTTAGTTGCTTGACACTCTTTGGGTCACTATCGAGTACCGAGGGTGAACCTCAAAGACTTCGATGTTAACCCTGTAGTGTAGTCATTCGGTCGTGGTCATCAAGGGTGATTTCCTCCTTAACCACTTTCGACACGACTCGTGCGTGCAACCCTCAAGTGTGAACCTCGGGGGTGATTCCTCTTACGTTCACCTTGATGATTACATCTAGTGGAATTCATCGGGGGTGATTCCTCGGGTTTTCCCCTTGATGTTTGTACACACGGATACTTGGACTTTACCAATGTGACTTGGAAAGTCGGGTCGACCCTGAGGGGTACCCTTGCGAGCTTAATTGCGAGTGATGTGGAGTCGGGTTGACCTGGAGGGTGCCCGCGAGATAATTACGAGGCGTGGCCGGGCATTCCTAGCCCTTGCCGCAAGTCCTCGAGACGGGGCAACGGGGTCACATCTTTCGTGAGTCTCTGCTTGTTACCGCGCGTTCCTAATCCACTACGATTTGGATATTTGATCCGAGGGCCTCGCCCGATAGCACTAACCATCACGTGGGCATAGTATGGGCGTTACTGCGTCGTATACATCAGCGAAGCTTAATAGACGTCAAGAAGCGGCGGCGCGCCGGGTTGGACTGCGTGGCGCTGCCTTGTTGATGGAGGTAGCTAGGTTCGCTCACCGCCGCCCGCAAGCGCAGGAGTTCGGGAGATGGCCCATGACCCCGGGGCATAGGTTTAGTCCGTCGTGCTGGCCTCTCTATTAAGCCTAGGTCGGGTTGCGCGTATTGTTTGGCCGAGGGCGGGCATGACCACAGAAAGTGTGTCCAGCCGAGTTAAGCGGCGTGGTGGGTAAGTTGGTGCACCCTGCGGAAGAAAACAACTATCGATAGCCTGTCCCACGATAGCGGATACTTGGAGTTGTATCCCGATCGATACAACTAGAACTGGATACTTGTGATGAGAAATGGATTGTGATGATAATCTGGATAGTATGGCTCGGGATTGCTTTTCGCAGGAGTCGAGAAAGGATCTCCGCCGAGGTTGATAACACTACTACTACTTTACTTTATGCTACTCTACTCCTTCCGGTTGTTGCAAGATGGTGGTTTCGAAGATGCTAGTCTTCGATAGGACTAGGCCTTCTCTCTATTTCGCATTTCGCAGCCCAGTCCACATATACTGCCTTCCTTTGATAATGTTGCATATGTAGTGTAGATCCTTGCTTGCGAGTACTTTGGATGAGTACTCACGGTTGCTTTGCTTCCCCTTTTCCCCCTTCTTTCTTCTTTCTGGTTGTCGCAACCAGATGGTGGAGCCTAGGATCCAGACGACACCACCGGCGACTACTACTACCCCGAGGGTACCTACTACTTCGTGGAGGCCGTCGACGACCAGGAGTAGTTAGGAGGCTCCCAGGCAGGAGGCCTTGCTTTTTCGATCGTTGCTGCTTTTTGGTGCTTAAGGCAAACTTGTCTAACTCATGTCTGTACTCAGATATTGTTGCTTCCGCTGACTCTTGTGTATTCGAGCCCTCGAGGCCCCTGGCTTGTAACATAAAGCTTTTATTATTTTAATTTGTGTCTAGAGTTGTGTTGTGATATCTTCCCGTGAGTCCTTGATCTTGATCGTACACATTTGCGTGCATGATTAGTGTACGATCGAATCGAGCGCGCCAAGTTGGTATCGAGCCATTTGCTGTAGGTAGCCCCCTTTCCAACTCCTTGGCCGAAGTTGAGTCTAGTCACATAAAAACTTTTACTAACATTGGTTGTGTGGCTTACGGGCCCACGTCGCCATTGGGTGGTATTAGTATCTTTTATTCCTCATCTATACTCTGGGATTCTGATCTCTCTTCTATTCGGGTTAAAGATTTTACTAACTCTGGCATTAGGTTCTCGTATCCACTTCATCCCGGAGAGCCCCTTCACTACAGATGGTCGCTTGCTTCGCGAGAAGATTCTGCGGATACTCCTCGATGTTTCTCGAGCCCCTGTACCAACTGCCTTGCAGTTCCTAACCACCGATAATCCCCCTGAATAACATCCTTGCCGCTTGTACCTTCATCCCTAGTTGCTCCTATTATTACAAGATACCACTAGTACTCTCCGTTGTTCCGAGAATCCTTTGTGCCTTCTCCTTTGCAGCTTCTTTTCGAACTGCGGATAATTCACTTAACCGGGGTTCGTTCATCCCCAGTTGTTCATTTGCTTTCCAAAATACCTGAAAAGGCTATCTGATCTTTCAAATTCCTCTGCAGCCTATTGCTCTTGATTCTCCTTGCCCGCTTGCATTAGGATTAATTCCATATGTCTAGCAATATTCTTTAGAATTCTTTGTGATTGTCATTCTGTTCCTATGGAAACAGCATGTGTGCGATTACTCACAATCATCAATTAATCTTTCGAAATTTTCTTTCCGGCTCAGACATCCTTCCAGATATGAGCTGGTTCTTGCCCAATCCAGATTTGATCGGGTACACCTCTAAGTCTATTCAACTTACTCATCTTTTGATCAGAGCCTCTGCTTCTGATCCTTCGTCTTGAAATCATAATTTCCTTTGTACCCAAGCATCGAATCATTAGAGCGTTTCTATAAGCCGATGCCTTTGCATCCCTTCTTCATCGATTGATTACCGATACTCACATCAACTCGTCGTGAATCGCCAGATTCAAGGTCTTTGGGTTGTTATCCAACAATGTCCTTCACATCCAAAGTCTTGTGAGTTTTCCACGATACATAATACCTTCGTAAATTGTATCATCTGCTTTGACTCCGATACTCTGCTTTTGAACTCGTATATTTTGCTTGGTTGATGGTTGTATAGATTCATAAAAATGCCCCGATGGGTTGAACTTATGCCTTCCGTAATCCGAGTGAACCCGAGAGTTCTCACGAGTCTTACTCTTCTGGTACTTCGCCAGATAAATCCTCTTCACTACAATTTCTTCGAAAAACGAGGAGTGAATGAAAGGTTATGCATTGAAGAACTGGGAGTCGACCTTGAACCTTGCGTTCATGCCCATGGACACGATGTCGATCTTATCATGGAAGCTTCTCGTAAAAATAATTACCCCCTTGGTATAAGTTCATCTTATATCTGAGATTTGGTTTTCTGTAATCGTGGTTCCGGCCATATTGATATTCTTTGATTCCTTTTCTCGGACAAGTTAAAGCACTTGTCTTCTGCAGACCAATGCATCTCTGCAACCTCTATTTTCATCTACCTCGAGCATTGCCCCCTGTTATTTCGAGGATATTGTGTCATTGCACTACCACTTGTGAATTCTCATTGGAATGATACTCCATCACATCATTCCTAGCTTGATCGGTTATATCATTATCATGCTAAATTTTAACTGTGCTACCAGGTCCTTTCCGGAGCACAATTTTCGACGACGAGCTAAGCTTATGTCGATCCTCCTCGTCATACCATTTTGCCATGAACAACAAGCTTGCTTTCGAGTTTGTGTCGTACTCGTGGTTCAAATAACCTTACGCTTCATCATTTCTTTTGCTTAATGTAAATGCGTTGATCGATTACATCTTCATGAAACCTCTCGACAAATGTGTCGTGATCATCATCATCATTCCAAACTTTTCTAGGATATCAACCGAATTCATGATGAGAAATACCATCCTTGCCCCCTCGATGAATTGTTGCTGAGCCCGTGGGCCCCATCCTCATCTTTTCCTTGCTGAAATTGTATGACTTATTTTATAAGTTGTTCCGATGGATCCTTTGTGTATCCGAAGTCTGACCTTTCCCCGATGACCATGTCAACACTATCCCGAAGCATGTGTGTGGTACTCCGATCATCAACAAAAACATTGGGAGCGCAATGCTAACTGTTCTTGATAAATTATCCAAACACCATTGTATGGGTAAACCTCATAAATTCCTTGCTCCTTTGTCTAAACGGCTTAATACTTGGAGCCCTATCATGCTCTGCCTTTCCTTGGGAAATTTATACTCTAACACTTGGGTATAAACATCTTTCCTTTCCATTGGTCTGATTATCATAATAATCACATTTTCCTTTCCATTGTTCTGTTTCACCTTTCTTGTCATCTAACTTGTCTGAGCAGAGATAAACCCCTGCTTAAGTAAACACCTCGGTGTACAATTCTGTCAGTAAGACCCTGTTACTATTGTTGACGACATTCCAGTAACCACCGATGGATGAGAACTTTGCCTATTGGTCCGCCTCGTTTCAACGAGCAGGAAATTGGTTCTCTTCGTCCCTCGCACTTGCTACCAACGTTGTTGCCAACATAACTGACATGCTATCCTCTGAGATGCCTTGCTATCATGACCGCGCAATATGTCAGCGTCCTTCCTACTTTTGAACCGCATGGTGGGCCCATAACCGACAGTTCCACAGGATCGAAACCTGACTCCTGTACATCCCTGTTTTCCAAAGTTATCCCTCGCGCTTGGCTTCGTATGTACATCACGAGCCGCCTTCCTTGTGATCTGTTCTGGTATCAGACACAATACTCATTCCCATTGCTCTGAACCCCATTCACCCTCTGTTTCGGGCAATGAACGATTGCCTACCCGCTTGAAGCTTCTTATTGCACCTTCTTACCTTGCTCTCGATGACTTTCTTGAATTTCAACTCGAGAGATGCCTCTATGCCACGTTCAATGAGATAGCCCCCCCAAGTACCTATCTTGTGTTGAGCTCCGTCCTTCCCGAGTCTTCCCCCTACTCCGCCTCTTAAATCTCGGGACGAGATTTCTTGTAGTGGAGGAGATTTGTAACACCCCAGGAATCATGCTACAGTGATCTCCCCTTTAATGATGCCACGTCGTCATGTTTTTCAAACTAAATTTCCACTTGATGAAAATCAAAGCCATATTCCATTTGAAATACAAGTCAAATATTTACTTCTTCTGTCATGCAAACAAAAATGTTCGTGATGTTGCGAATAATTCCCAAGTATTTTCTTGGAGAAATCAACTCTGGTTGGATCACTAAGATGCCCCTAGAAATTTTATAAGTGGCCCAACAGCAAATAAATTAGCCTTTTCAAAATAAACAATTATTTATTTAACTCCTTTTGCCCCTAAACTTTTTGTCCTAACTCAAATTATTCTCTGGTAATTGTGTGACAAATTCCATGTGTAACAAAAAAATGGTTTGAAAGCTTATTCAAATAGAAAGCAGTAGCTATCCTTTTTTATATAGAAAAATAAACTGAAATTCCTCTACGCACTTTTGGCCCACTATGAAGAAGAAAGTAGAGGCCCAGCCCAACCTCCCAAGCGTCTCCTTCCTTACGCTACAGTGGAGGCAGGGGGTGGCCATGGCGGCCATCCCACGGCCATGGCCACGTGCCGTCCATCGCCGACCTCCCCGGTGCCCTACAAAACGCCGCCGCACGCCCCCTTGACCGAAACCTAATCCACTCTTTCTTCCTCCATCCCTTTATCTCGATCTGAAGCGCGCCCGAGCGCCGCTGTCCCCATGTCGTCGTCGATGTCGCGGCCACCGGCCTCCCCTCGTCGCGCCAAGAGGTCTAGGAGAACCGTCGCGGTCTACTTCGTCTACCCCGAGCACTGAATCGAGCAAGGACGGCTCGTACACTCGCCATCGACCTCGTCTTCAACGCGTACATCACCGGCGTCCGGCGTCGATTGCCGCCGCTCCGGTCCACCTCCGGCCTCCCCGACCTCGCCTTCATGCTCACTGTGAGCTCCTCCCTCCCTGTTTTGCCCCGTCGATCCGTCGCCGTAGTCGCCTGTACGAGCTGATGGCCGCCATGGCTGCATCTCTGCGTTCGTCGTACGTGCTCCTGCTGTTCCTTCCGATGTTTCTGCTGCTGCCCCTGCTCTGCCTTGTTACTCTGTTGCCTGCTGCCACTACAGCCGGCCCGCCCGCGACCGCATCCACCTCCGCCCCACCACGCCAGACCTCGCGTTGCCTCGCTCCGGGCCGCGCTCGTCGCGCCCGCACCAGGAGCTCCGCTCCCCGCGCGTGCTCCTCTGCGCCTGCTGCTCTCCCTCCGCGCCTTGGCCGCCCCGGACCAGTCCCTTGCTATGCCCGTGCCCGAAACTCACCACACGGGTCGCGCCCCGCGAGCATCTCCGGCGCGCGCTCACTGCCATCCGCTGCTGCTTGCTGCACCGCGATGTGCTACTGCTGTCGCTTGTCGTTGTTGCCGCTGCTGCTACTTGCTCCTGCTGCTTGCCGCTACTGCTTTGCTCTGTTTGCTACTAGCTACTGCTGCCTTTTGATGCTACCGATCTTGGCCATGGGCGCCAAGGCTCTGTACATGGCCATGTATGTGGCCGGCTGGGTTGTGTCCAGTAATGGCCGGCCCTTGTTTAATTAGGCTAGGTAGTACTTAGTTTAGTAGTGCTCATTTAGCCCATTAGCAAATGGCAAGTGGTCCCATGCTAGTTAATCTAATTAACAATAATAGTTTCTCTGCTGCCTATAGCATGTGGGCCACACCCTCCCCATTTGACCAGTCAAGTTGACATGGTCAACCCGAATTATTACTAATTCCAGAAAATTTCTGAAAATTGCTTTAAACTTCGATAAATCATAGAAAATAATCCGTAACTCGGCTGAAAATGTTTTCTACATGAAAGTTGCTTAGAAAAACGTGACGAATCCAAATACACGGTCCGTTCATCTGTCACATGCTCCTAGCATGCTGAACACGGAACTTTCCCCCTCCGGTCATCTATTTGACACAGGTCCGGAACCGGGAAAACATTCCCGGTTGACTTCCCCCCTCGCCGGTATTGTGTAGCACCGCGTTAGAACACGTCTAGCTTTGCCTGTTGTCCTGTTATGCTATCTTTGCTTTATATTTACTGTTTCTTCCCCCTCTTCTCTCCGGTAGACCCCGAGACCGATGCTGCCCCTGTGATCGACTACGGCGACGACGACCCCCCTTCTTGCCAGAGCAACCAGGCAAGCCCCCCCCCCCTTTGATCATCCCGATATCGCCCATTCCATTCTCTCATACTTGCACTAGATTTTTGCTACTGTTATTGTTTGCTCCTATTCTGCTGCATAGCCAGTTTATTGTAACCTGCTATTGTTACCTACCTGCTTATCCTAAACTGCTTAGTATAGGTTGGTTAGAGACCCATCAGTGACCCCCCACCTTGTCCTTGTTGCCCCCGCTTCATCATTGAAGACCCGATCAACGGGATCGAAGACCAGGCCCCGACACCGCACATCACTTCCCCTTAGTTGCTTGACACTACTGGGTCACTATCGAGTACTGAGGGTGAACCTCTTCAGCACTTCTGATGTTAACCCTGTAGTGTAGTCATTCGGTCGTGGTCATCAACGGTGATTTACTCCTTAACCACTTCCGATACGACTCTGTCGTGCAACCCCTCAAGTGTGAACCTCGGGGGTGATTCCTCTTACGTTCACCTTGATGATTACATCTAGTGGAGTTCATCGGGGGTGATTCCTCGGGTTTTCCCCTTGATGTTTGTACACACGGATACTTGGACTTTACCAATGTGACTTGGAAAGTCGGGTCGACCCTGAGGGGTACCCTTGCGAGCTTAATTGCGAGTGATGTGGAGTCGGGTTGACCTGGAGGGTGCCCGTGAGATAATTACGAGGCGTGGCCGGGCATTCCTAGCCCTTGCCGCAAGTCCTCGAGGCAGCAACGGGTCACATCTTTCGTGAGTCTCTGCTTGTTACCGCGCGTTCCTAATCCACTACGATTCGGATATTTGATCCGAGGGGCCTCTAGCCTGATAGCACTAACCATCACGTGGGCATAGTATGGGTGTTCTGCGTCGTATACATCAGCCGAAGCTTAATAGACGTCAACAAGCGAGCGGCGCGCGACCGGGTTGGACTGCGTGGCGCTGCCTTGTTGAAGGAGGTAGCTAGGTCTGCTCACCGCCGCCCGCATAGCGTCTTGAGTTCCGGGAGATGGCCCATGACCCCGGGGCATAGGTTTAGTCTGGCGTCTGGCCTCTCTATTAAGCCTAGGTCGGGTTGCGGCGTATTGTTTGGCGAGGCGGGCATGACCACAGAAAGTGTGTCCGGCGGGGAGTTAAGCGGCGTGGTGGGTAAGTTGGTGCACCCTGCGGAAGAAAACAACTATCGATAGCCTGTCCTCTGATAGCGGACACTTGGAGTTGTATCCCGATCGATACAACTAGAACTGGATACTTGTGATGAGAAATGGATTGTGATGATAACTGGATAGTATGGCTCTGGGATTGCTTTCTCGCAGGGAGTCGAGAAAGGATCTCCGGCCGAGGTTGATAACACTACTACTACTTTACTTTATGCTACTCTACTCCTTCCGGTTGCTGCAAGATGGTGGTTTCCAGAAGATGCTAGTCTTCGATAGGACTAGGCCTTCTCTCTATTCTGGCATTTCTGCAGCCAGTCCACATATCTGCCTTCCTTTGATAATGTTGCATATGTAGTGTAGATCCTTGCTTGCGAGTACTTTGGATGAGTACTCACGGTTGCTTTGCTTCCCCTTTTCCCCTTCTTTCTTCTTTCTGGTTGTCGCAACCAGATGGTGGAGCCTAGGATCCAGACGACACCACCGGCGACTACTACTACCCCGAGGGTACCTACTACTTCGTGGAGGCCGTCGGCGACCGGGAGTAGTTAGGAGGCTCAGCAGGAGGCCTTGCCTTTTCGATCGTTGCTGCTTTTTGGTGCTAGCCTTCTTAAGGCAAACTTGTCTAACTCATGTCTGTACTCAGATATTGTTGCTTCCGCTGACTCTTGTGTATTCGAGCTTATGTATTCGAGCCCTCGAGGCCCCTGGCTTGTAACATAAATCTTGTATTATTTTAATTTGTGTCTAGAGTTGTGTTGTGATATCTTCCCGTGAGTCCTTGATCTTGATCGTACACATTTGCGTGCATGATTAGTGTATGATCGAATCGAGGGCGTCACAACTAACCCAGACTGACGCTGTTTTCAGCAGAACTACCGTGGTGTTGTTTTTTGTGCAGAAATAAAAGTTCTCGGAATTGGACGAAACTTTTTGAAGGTTTTTTTGGAACAAAAGAGACCCCCAAATTTTTGTGGGAGGGCCAGAAGAGCCACGAGGAGGGCACAACCCACCAGGGCACGCCTGGTGGGCCGTCCTTGCCCCGGCGGGTTGTGCTCACCTCGAGGCCCATATTACTGTGAAATCGACGCCCAAAAATCCTATAAATATAGAAACCATCAGAAATAACCCTAGACTAGAAGTTCCGCCGCTGCAAGGCTCTGTAGCCACCGAAAACCAATCTAGACCCCGTTCCGGCACCCTGCCAGAGGGGGGAATCATCTCCGGTGGCCATCTTCATCATCCCGGCGGCCACCACGATGAGGAGGGAGTAGTCCACCCTCGGGGCTGAGGGTTTGTACCAGTAGCTATGTGTTTAATCTCTCTCTCTCATGTTCTTGAGATGTCACGATCTTGATGTATCGCGGGCTTTGTTAATATAGTCGTCGGATCATATGGTGTTTTCCCCTCTCTATCTTGTTGTGATGAATTGAGCTTTCCCTTTGAGATTTTGTTGTTATCAGATTGAATACTTTTATGGATTTGAGAACACTTGATATATGTCTTGCAATTGAATACTCATGGTAACAATGGGGTATCGTATTGATTCACTTGATATATGTTTTGGCACTCAACTCACGGATTCCCGAGGTGACATTGGGGTAATCTATGCATAGGGGTTGATGCACGTTCTTGTCTTTGTTTCTCCGGTAGAAATCTTGGGGCACTCTTTGAAGTTCTTTGTGTTGGATTGAGTATTATGAATATGAATTTGCTTTGGTGTTATTTTAGTACGAACTCTAGGATAGATCAAATAGAAAAAATAGCTTTGTGTTATTTTAGTACGACCTCTTGAATAGATCGAACGGAAAGAATAGCTTTGAGGTGGTTTCATACCCTACAAACAATTTATTCTTATGTTCTCCGCTAGATAGGAACTTTGGAGTGATTCTTCATCGCACTTTGAGGGGTGGTTATATGATCCAATTATATTAGCATTGTTGAGAGATTGCACTTGTGAAAGTACGGACCCTAGGCCTCATTTTTAAGCATTTGAATACCGTTTTTGTGCCCGTTTACTATTTTTTACCTTGCTATTTTTATTTATTCAGATTATAAAAATATATTTCTACCATAAATATTACACTTATATCACCATCTCTTCACCGAACTAGTGCACCTATACAATTTGCCATTGTATTGGGTGTGTTGGGGACACAAGAGATTTCTTGTATTTGGTTGCAGGGTCGGTTGAGAGAGACTATCTTCATCCTACACCTCTCACGGATTGATAAATCTTAGGTCATCCACTTGAGGGAAAATTGCTACTGTCCTACAAAACTCTGCGCTTTGAGTCCCAACACGTGTCTACAAGAATAAAGTTGCGTAGTAGACATCAAGCTTTTTTCTAGCGCCGTTGCCGGGGAGGTGAGTGCATGAAGGTATATCTTTAGATCTTGCAATTGAATCTTTTAGTTTCTTGTTTTGTCACTAGTTTGGTTTATAAAAGAAAACTACAAAAAATGGAATTGAGGTTGCATCATATTGTTGATCATCTTTATAATATCTTTCTTGAAAATGATGGATCAGAAAATTGTGCTCAATTGTTAGAAGAAGAAGTCAATAAAATGTCTGGAACAAAATATTTTAATGATGAGCATGATTGCAATGTTGTTGCTATGAATTCTTTGAATATCCATGATGCTAATGATATGCAAAGCTACAAGCTTGCGGATGCTATATTTGATGAAGATGATGTTTTTACTCCCCCAATTTTTGATGAGAAAATTTATTAATGATTGCCTGCCTCCTATTTATGATGATTATATTGATGAAAGTGGATTTGGAGAGGTCATGAGTTTATTTAATGATGAATCCACTATTTTGGAAGAGGTTGCAATTGATTATGATAACAAAGTTCCTATTTATGATGATTATGGTGATGACATGTATGCTATAAAGAATAATTATAACCATGAAACTTGTCATGATTTTAATTTTCACACTCATGATAGTTATTTTCTTGAATTTGCTCCCACTACTATTGATGAGAAGAAATTTGCTTATGTGGAGAGTAATAAGTTTTCTATGCTTTTGTGTCATGAAAAGAATGCTTTATGTGATGGTTATATTGTTGAATTTCTTCATGCTGCTACTGAAAATTATTATGAGGGAGGAACTTATGCTTGTAGGAATTGCAATGATATCAAGTTTCCTTTCTATGTGTTGAAAGTTTTGAAGTTATGCATGTTTTGCCTTCCTATGCTAGTTGATTCTTGTTCCCATAAGTTGTTTGCTCACAAAATCCCTATGCATAGGAAGTGGTTTAGGCTTAAATGTGCTAGTCATATGCTTCATGATGTTCCCGTTATATTTTGATTCTTCTCTTTTATGCGAGCATCATTGAAACCATCATGCCTAGCTAAAAGGCATCAAAGAAAAGCGCTTGTTGGGAGACAACCCAACACTTTTACCTATTTTTTGTGTTTTCACATGATTATGCTACTGTATTAATCATGTTTTATAGCTTTTGTTTCAATAAAGCACCAAGTAAAGCCTTTGGGATAGTGTGGATGATAGTTGACTTGATACTGTCCAAAAACAGAAAATTTTGCGCTCAGTCCAGGAATTTTGACTATTCACTGGAGCGTGATAAAATTCTGAATTTTTTATAGGTGATATATATACAAATTTTAGAATCTTTGGAGTAGCATAAGTATGGTAGTTATCCAGATCATTACAGACTGTTATGTTTTTGACAGATTACGTTTTCAATGCATAGTTTGCTTGTTTTCTAGTTTCTATGGCTTATATTGCTCAATATAAATTATGGAAATTATATGCTACAGTAGGCATTGCATGGAAACAATTATGAGTCTTGTCTTTGACAGTACCAAAGTGGAATGGTTTGTTTTACCATACTAACCTATCTCACAAAGTTCCGTTAAGTTTTGTGTGATTGAAGTTTTCAAGTTTTGGGTGAGATATCGATATGAGGAGAATAAGGAGTGACAAGACCCTAAGATTGGGGATGCCCAAGGCACCCCAAGTTAATATTCAAGGAATATCCAAGCAACTAAGCTTGGGGGTGCCCCAGAAGGCATCCCCTCTTTTGTCTCCAACATTATCGGTAACCTCACTTGGAGCTATGTTTTCATTCGTCACATGATATGTGTTTTACTTGGAGCATCAATTTATTTTGTTAGGATTTGCTTGCTGTTATTTAGAATAATTTTTTGCATCTTTTATTTCAACAAAAGTGGAATTGATAGCCTTTACTATGCTTATTTTACAAGTCTACATGTTGCTGTTTGAAAACAGAAAGTTTACCGCTGCTGCAAAAATTCCCGAGGAAAGTCAGAATGTGATAAAATGTTGAAACTTTTTGCATATAAGCTCTGATAAATTTTCTAAAGTGTGGTAGAATTTCATAATGTATGGAGTTGAATAAGTATTGATAATCTTGCATTCTTTACAGACTGTACTGTTTTGGCAGATTGCTGTTATGTTTGCATTGTTTGCATATGTTTGCTTGTTTAATGATTCTATTTGAGGATAGGAGTATTAAATATGCAGAGGCATTTAGTATGCAATGTTGAATAATAATTTTAGTGATTTGCTACAATACAGAATGATATGGTTTTTACATTGGTTTATACTAACTTATGTCACGAGTTCTTGTTGAGTTTTGTGTGGATGAAGTTTTTAAGATTTAGGGGAACCGTGATATAAAAGGAATTAAGGAGACACAAAATCTCAAGCTTGGGGATGCCCAAGGCATCCCAAGATAAAATTTCAAGAAGTCTGAAGCATCTAAGCTTGGGGATGCCCCGGTAGGCATCCCACCTTTCTTCTTCAACAATTATCACTTAGTATCGGTTGAGCCTAAGTTTTTGCTTCTCCACATGATGTGTGCTATTCTTAGAATGTCATTATTTTTGTTTTTCTTGCTTTTTTAATAAAGTACTTAGATCTGAAAGTTTTTAAATAAAATAGAGTCCTCAAATGTTGCCAGGGAGGCTAAGTAAGCGGCACTCACATCCCGTCAATGAAGCTCTTTTCTATGGATTGCTCTAGTACTTCACTTATATCTTTTTGAGGACGGTGTGCTTTAGTATTTTTGAAGAAATTCTCTCTTGCTTCACTTAAATTAATTTGAGAGAAAGAAATATTATGCTCATGATCTTCACTTATATTTGTTTGAGATTATCAAAAGCAACACATGAAAATTAGTTCCAAAGTGATAGATATCCAAGAAGGATATAATAAAAACTTTCATGAAGATCATTGGACAAAATAAACTTGATTCCTTGTAATAGTTTTGAGATGTGATGATGTGATATGTGAGTCATGTTGATGAGTAATTATGCTTTAGTAAGAATATTGGTGTTAAGGTTTGTGATTCCCTATGCAAGCACGAAAGTCAATAGTTATGCAATGAAATTACATCGTACTTGTGGTGCATTATTCGGTGTTAATTATGCTCAATGCTCGCTTATGAGATTATTCATTTCTTGGTTGGTCGCTACCCAATTCTTTTGCTAGCCTTCATTTGCACTAATTTGATCACTACTTGTGCATCCAAAATCCTTTAAACAAGTTTTGCCACATGAGTCCACTATATCTACCTATATGCGGTATTATTTTGCCGTTCTAAGAAAATTTGTATGTGCCATCTCTAATTTTCAAAATAAATTTCTATTTTGTGTGCTCGTACCGCTCGCGAGGCGGTGAGGGGTGGCCAATATTTTCCATGCTAGATGTGTTATTCTCAAGATGAGTGTTTATTCGTTTGTCATTGCCCGAGGCAAAGGTATTAGGGATGCCCAGTGATACGTCTCCAACGTATCTATAATTTTTGATTGTTCCACGCTATTATATTATCTATTTTGGATGTTCAATGGGCTTTATTATACACTTTTATATTATTTTTTGGAGTAACCTATTAACCGGAGGCCCATCCCAAATTGCTGTTTTTTTTTGCCTATTTCAGTGTTTCGAAGAAAAGGAATATCAAACAGAGTCCAAACGGAATGAAACCTTCGGGAACGTGATTTTTTGAACAAATGTGATCCAGAGGACTTGGAGTGGACGTCAAGCTATCAACAAGGAGGCCACGAGGCAGGGGGCGTGCCAACCCCCCTGGGCGCGCCCTCCACCTTGTGGGCCCCTCGTGGCTCCACCGACCTCCTTCTTCCTCCTATATATACCTACGTACCCCGAAAACATCGGAGGAGGAGCAGAAACCCTATTTCCACCGCCGCAACCTTTTGTACCCGTGAGATCCCATCTTGGGGCCTTTTCCGGTGCTCCGCCGGAGGGGGCATTGATCACAGAGGGCTTCTACATCAACACCATAGCCTCTCTGATGATGTGTGAGTAGTTTACCTCAGACCTTCGTCTCCATAGTTATTAGCTAGATGGCTTCTTCTCTCTCTTTGGATCTCAATACAAGGTTCTCCTCGATTCTCTTAGAGATCTATTTGATGTAATCTTCTTTTGCGGTGTGTTTGTCGAGATCCGATGAATTGTGGGTTTGTGATCAAGATTATCTATGAACAATATTTGAATCTCCTCTGAATTATTTTATGTATGATTGGTTATCTTTGCAAGTCTCTTCAAATTATCAGTTTGGTTTGGCCTACTAGATTGATCTTTCTTGCAATGGGAGAAGTGCTTAGCTTTGGGTTCAATCTTGCGGTGCTCGATCCCAGTGACAGTAGGGGAAACGACACGTATTGTATTGTTGCCATCGAGGATAAAAATATGGGGTTTATATCATATTGCTTGAGTTTATCCCTCTACATCATGTCATCTTGCTTAAGGCGTTACTCCATTCTTATGAACTTAATACTCTAGATGCATGCTGGATAGCGGTCGATGTGTGGAGTAATAGTAGTAGATGCAGGCAGGAGTCGGTCTACTTGTCACGGACGTGATGCCTATATACATGATCATACTTAGATATTCTCATAAGTATGCTCAATTCTATTAATTGCTCAACAGTAATTTGTTCACCCACCGTAATACTTATGCTATCTTGAGAGATGCCACTAGTGAAACCTATGGCCCCCGGGTCTATTCTCTATCGTATTAATCTACTGTTATTTCTGGCGCCGTTTATTTTGCAATCTTTACTTTTAAGGGATAATTATATTTATGCCCCTAGTTGTGTCCCACTCGTCTGTTTTACCCCTAATTCCCAAAAGTCACCGGTTCTGTCCAAGTCACTTTGATCCTCTTATGCTTTTGCCCTTTGACCGTCAGTTTGAAAAATTCATAACTAATTCATACAAAATCAAAAAAATGCAAATAAGATACCTAAATGTTTAGAAAAACATCACCTATATGTCAGTGTCATTTGCATTCAGGAAAAAAGTGTTGGAAAGTGCACATCCGAGTTTTAGCTCTTTTGATACCACCATGAATAGTAAACTCTAAAAAAATTCAAAAAAGTTCAAAAACAATATGGTGGCAAAGAACGACAAGTGTTCTAAGTGCTTGCCAAGTTTCATTAGGGAACGACATTCATGGAAGTCGTGGCAAAAAATAATCTATTTTGGAGTGCTGATTGTTTTTCTTGTCGCGGCACCCATGAATGTTATTCCCTGATGAAACTTGGCAGGCACTTAAAACATTTGTCATTCTTTGCCACCAAATTATTTTTGATTTTTTTTGAACTTTTTAGATTTTACTATTCATGGTGGTAGCATAAGAGCTAAAACTCGGATGGGCACTTTCCAACAGTTTTTTCATGAATGCAAATGACACTGACATATAGGTGATGTTTTTCTGAACATTTTGGTATCTTATTTGCATTTTTATGATTTAGTATGAATTAGTTATGAAGTTTTCAAACTGACGGTCAAACGGTCAAAGGGCAAAAGCATAAGAGGAGCAAAGTGATTTGGACAGAACCGGTGACTTTTGGGAATTAGGGGTAAAACAGACGAGTGGGACACAACTAGGGGCATAAATCTGATTATCCCTACTTTTAATATTTACCATAAAAATACCAAAAATATTATCTTATCATCTCTATCAGATCTCACTTCTGCAAGTGGTTGTGAAGGGATTGACAACCCCTTTATCGCGTTGGTTGCAAGGTTCTTATTTGTTTGTGTAGCTACAAGGGACTTGAGCGTGGCCTCCTACTGGATTGATACCTTGGTTCTCAAAAATTGAGGGAAATACTTACGCTACTTTGCTGCATCGCCCTTTCCTCTTCAAGGGAAAACCAACACAGTGCTCAAGAGGTAGCAAGAAGGATTTCAGGCGCCGTTGCCGGGGAGTCTACGCACAAGTCAAGACATACCAAGTACCCATCACAAACTCTTATCCCTTGCATTACATTATTTTCCATTTGCCTATCGTTTTCCTCTCCCCCACTTCACCCTTGCCGTTTTATTCGCCCTCTTTTCCGTTCGCCTCTTTTACGCGTGCTTCTTGTTTGCTCGTGTGTTGGATTGCTTGCTTGTCACGATGGCTCAAGATAATACTAAATTGTGTGACTTTGCCAATACCAACAACAATGATTTTCTTAGCACTCCGACTGCTCCTCTTACTGAAGCCGAATCTTGTGAAATTAATGCTGCTTTGTTGAATCTTGTCATGAAAGATCAATTCGCCGGCCTTCCTAGTGAAGATGCCGCTACCCAAATAGCTTTGTTGATTTGTGGGATATGCAAAAGAAGAAAGACGTGGACATTGATATTGTTAAATTGAAGCTATTTCCTTTTTCGCTTAGAGATCGTGCTAAAACTTGGTTTTCATCTTTGTCTAAAAATAGTATTGATTCTTGGAATAAGTGCAAAGATGTTTTTATCTCTAAGTATTTTCCTCCCGCTAAGATCATCTCTCTTAGAAACGATATTATGAACTTTAAGCAACTTGATCATGAACATGTTGCACAAGCTTGGGAGAGAATGAAATTAATGATACGTAATTGCCCTACTCATGGTTTGAATTTGTGGGTGATTATACAAAAAATTTATGCCGGATTGAATTTTGCTTCTAGAAATCTTTTAGATTCGGCCGCGGGAGGCACTTTTATGGAAATCACCTTAGGAGAAGCTACTAAACTCCTAGATAATATTATGGTTAATTATTCTCAATGGCACACTGAAAGATCTACTAGTAAAAAGGTCCATGCGATTGAAGAAATTAATGTTTTGAGTGGAAAGATGGATGAACTTATGCAATTGTTTGCTAATAAGAGTGTTTCTTCTGATCCTAATGATATGCCTTTGTCTACTTTGACTGAGAATAATAATGAAACTATGGATGTGAATTTTGTTGGTAGGAATAATTTTGGTAACAACGCGTATAGAGGAAACATTAATCCTAGGCAATTCCCTAGTAATTCCTCTAATAATTATGGTAGTTCCTACAACAATTCTTATGGAAATTTTAATAAGTTGCCCTTTGATTTTGAGACTAGTGTTAAAGAGTTTATGAATTAGCAAAAGAATTTCAATACTTTGCTTGAAGAAATATTTCTTAAAGTTGATGTATTGGCTAGGAACGTGGATAGAATTTCTCTTGATGTTGATTCTTTGAAGCTTAGATCTATTCCACCTAAGCATGATATCAATGAGTCTCTCAAAGCCATGATAATTTCCATTGATGAGTGCAAGGAAAGAACCGCTATGATGCGCGCTAAGAAAGATTGCTTTGTAAAGGCTTGTTCTTCTAGTTTTTATGAGAATAAAGATGAAGATCTAAAAGTTATTGATGTCTCTCCTATTAAATATTTGTTTTGCAATAAGAATCTTGATAATGATGGGACTGGAGATGAGTCAACTTTAGTTAAAAGGCGTCCCAATAATTCGGAGTTTTTAGATCTTGATGCAAAAATTGGTAAAAGTGGGATTGAAGAGGTTAAAACTTTAGATAGCAATGAACCCACTATTTTGGATTTCAAGGAATTTAACTATGATAATTGCTCTATAATAGATTTTATTTCCTTGTTGCAATCCTTGCTAAATTATCCTCATGCTTATAGTCAAAATAAAGCCTTTACTAAACATATCGTTGATGCTTTGATGCAATCTTATGAAGAAAAACTTGAGTTGGAAGTTTCTATCCCTAGAAAACTTTATGATGAGTGGGAACCTACAATTAAAATTAAAATTAAATATCATAAATGCTATGCGTTGTGTGATTTGGGTGCTAGTGTTTCCACGATTCCAAAAACTTTGTGTGATTTGTTAGGTTTCCGTGAATTTGATGATTGCTCTTTAAACTTGCACCTTGCGGATTCCACTATCAAGAAACCTATGGGAAGAATTAATGATGTTATTATTGTTGCAAATAGGAATTATGTGCCCGTAGATTTTATTGTTCTTGATATAGATTGCAATCCTTCATGTCCTATTATTCTTGGTAGACCTTTCCTTAGAACGATTGGTGCAATTATTGATATGAAGGAAGGGAATATTAGATTACAATTCCGTTAAGGAAAGGCATGGAGCACTTTCCTAGAAATAAGATTAAATTACCTTATGAATCTATTATGAGATCCACTTATGGATTGCCTACCAAAGATGGCAATACCTAGATCTATCCTCGCTTTTATGCCTTTCTAGGGGCGTTAAACTATAGAGCATGTTGGGAGGCAACCCAATTTTATTTTATTTTCTTGCTTTTTGGTTCTGTTTAGTAATAAATCTTTGATCTAGCCTCTGGTTAGATGTGTTTTTATGTTTTAGTTAGTGTTTGTGCAAAGTTAAACCTATAGGATCTTCTTGGATGATAGTTATTTGATCTTGCTGAAAATTCCAGAAACTTTATGTTCACGAAAACAATTGTTAAAAATCACCAAAACGTGATCAAATACTGATTCCAATTGCAGTTGATCAATAAAAAAATTATCTAGGTAGTCCTATTTTTGTAGATCTTTCCGAGTTCCAGAAGTTTGCGTTAGATACAGATTACTACAGACTGTTCTGTTTTTGACAGATTCTGTTTTTCGTGTGTTGTTTGCTTATTTTGATGAATCTATGGCTAGTAGAAGAGTTTATAAACCATAGAGAAGTTGCAATACAGTAGGTTTAACACCTATATAAATAAAGAATGAGTTCAATACAGTACCTTAAAGTGGTGGTTTGTTTTATTTCGCTAACGGAGCTCATGAGATTTTTTGTTGAGTTTTCTGTTGTGAAGTTTTCAAGTTTTGGGTAAAGATTTGATGGATTATGGAACAAGGATTGGCAAGAGCCTAAGCTTAGGGATTGTCACGACCGGATTTTCAATAAAAATGTTTATTGAACAACCGACCCATGAAATCCAATATGAGGATAAATCCTCCATATCGGTAGACAAAACTTGGATACAAGAAGCCAGTAGCATTACAATATTACAAGGGTCGACTAAAGATGCCCAACCAATTATTACAACACGCCAATAATTATACATGATGGCGGATATGGCACAAGGTGTAGGGTGGAAATACTCTGACTTGGAGTATCGTGGTTGGTGGAATAACACGATTGGGGTGGTTAATAAGTCTCTTGCCTTTGGCGGCTCATCGGCGTCGAGGTGAGGCTCGATGAATTTATTTGGGTAGCGAGCGGATATTTTACAAGGACTAATCCAGGGTCATACGAGACTGACTGGGATTCCTCTAGGCGCGGACTCGCTATCGAACTCTTCATCCAAGAGATCGCCTTCGTCGACATCTGGCCAAATCAACAAGTCGGTGAGTACTATGAAAGTACTACGCAAGACAGTTCGGACAAAAGATACAACAAATGGAAGCATGAATGCGACATAGTTAATCTTACAATGCTCAATTAAAGCAGTATAGAAAATAATTAAAATGGGAGTCGGCGGTAGTCCGCTCGAAAACAAGGAGGCAAACTTAAAAGCGATCGGATTATGCAGGCGGCGCCTCGAAGGTGAATAAATAAGCAAAATATTGCCACGATCGAGGCGTCGGCGACACCTCATAAAGGGCTTATATTGAAATAAAAATGCATGCGCGCGCGCGATCGGACGTCTGGCGACATCACGAAAGGGCTTATAATAAAATAAGTAACATCAATGCCGCGATCGGACGTCTGGCGACATCACGAAAGGGCTTATAAGAAAATAAGTAACAGCAATGCCGCGATCGGACGTCGGCGACATCACGAAAGGGCTTATAAGAAAAATAAGTAGCGACAATGCAGCGATCGGACGTCGGCGACATCATAGAAAGGGCTTATAATAAAAATAAGTAACAGCAATGCCGCGGATCGGACGTCTGGTGACATCACGAAAGGGCTTATAAGAAAATAAATAGCGGCAATGCGCGATCGGACGTCTGGCGACATCACGAAAGGGCTTATAAGAAAAATAAATAGCGGCAATGCGCGATCGGACGTCTCGGCGACATCACGAAAGGGCTTATAATAAAAATAAGTAACAGCAATGCAGCGATCGGACGTCGGCGACATCACGAAAGGGTTTCCATCACAAAGATATAGCACTCATAATAAATATTCAACACATGAATTTAAGCGGGTTAGTCCATCCACAGGAATAATCATTTAACGGACTTAGTACTCTTGTGATTCACGGAGTATCTGTCACCAAGGCCGAGACTTGTCGAGGATAAGATAATCTGAGAACTTGGACATGGATAAGATGATTCGAGGATTTATGACTCTGCGAGTTTGTACTAAAATTACCCACAGCCAACAGATTTCCGTAGTCTGAAGGACTAGTTCCGTTTATGGTATTTGGAAGAAACACAGCTAACGATACACCCATCCTACCTTACGATGCCAGGAATCACCCAGGGCGTCGTCCAAGAAAAACTTTTGAGGCGGGAGATCACAATCTCGAATAGCATGGGATCAAATTTATATTCGAGCGCTCTAAGGGGTGCCCCCCTCTCGGTCCCAACCGGAAACACCCATGCCCCCTGACCGGATGAATGGCTTTAATCCAGGGCCATGGAACCATCATCACGGCCTCTCCATTTGGTGTGTACCAGGAAAGCCGTTTGCTACTTACTAAGCCATATCCCTCGCGGAAAACATGTGATAGTGCGGAAAGGGAAATGGATGGGAACCGAACGATCTGGGTTGACTTTGAAGTCAAATAGTATGGCATAAGACTGGCATGCTACAACACTACCATCTTACCCATCCTCATGCCAACACATGGCGTGCACATTCACATCCAACACGTATGGATTATCGAACTCACTTGCCTCAACTTTGCATGAAAAATAACATTCATCGGTATGCTCACAAACATGCCATGAAACTACTTAATGCAAACCTGCGGAACACTCATCATATCAAAAGTTCAAACATGCTTGCCTGGTTCAGAGTAGTGGAGCCTAGCTCGGTGAAGTTTTGGTCCTGTCACCTCCTTGGTATCTACGGTATAAATAAAACATACTGGCGCTAACGTAAATACCGTGAGGTGCACAAAATTACTCAAATATTTTTCAAATAAATCTGAAAAAAACTAGACAAAATTTTAAATAGGACAGAAAAGAATCAATCAAAATACTTTTCTGATTAAAAGTTATAAGAGTTTTGGTCCAAGGACCCATCTGTAATGAAACAGAAAGTTTCGGGGGTTCTGCGGAAAAGTCAGATAACGTTTCGTTTAAAAAGCGGTGAGAGACTGACAGGCGGGCTCCACCCGTCAGGTTTGAATTTTCAAGCGAGGAAAACAGAGCCTTGCGGCGCCGAGAGGTCTGCGGTGGTCGCTGGCGGCGATCCACGGCGAGTAAGGTGATCGGGGTGTACCTTCGTGATCGGTCGCCCTTCCGCGCTGTGGGTGGTGGCGAGGTCGTCGGTGAGCACCACGTCGGCGGTGGCCCTTGCTCCGTGACGGCGGTTCGGACGGTCGTGGATCTCGCCGGAGAGAGCTGCGGGCCAAAATTGAGGTGGGGTTATCCTACTAGAGGTGGTGCGAGGCTACAGGCGAAAGTAGGGCGGCGGAGGAGTTCTCACGGAGAGAGCGATGCGGAGCCCGAGGCGGACGGAGGTGGCGGAGTCGAGGAAGAAAGGCCCTCGAGGCCCCTCTAGTGGCTAGGCGGGGTCTGGTGAGGTGGTGGAGTCGTGCGGAGGCGAGAGCAAGCTTGGGGTGCTATATATAGCCGGCCCGAGTCGGCTGCCGTGAACGGATAAGTCCGGCGAGTTGATTACGGCGGCGCTGTGGCTGGACGGTCGGCTTAGGAGCTTGAGCATCACCTAGGAGGAGTATTGGAGCCGTTCCCGTGTCCAATTCAGCACGGGAGGGCTGGTTACGGTCTGCCCTCGACGGAACGGCCGCACGGCCCGTCGGCGGCAGAGAACGCGCTCTACGCGTGCCAAGCCACGACGACGGTGCCGCATGCGTGCGCTAGCAAGGAGGTGGCCACGCGGAGCCACCAGGACGCTTGGGCGGCACCGAACGGCGTTGCGCCGCAGTTTTGCCCCCTGTCGTCCGTTACGGTGGTGCAGCCGCCGCCAAAGCACGCCGGCCTTGGCGGGCGAGCGCCACCGGCGCCGAGAGCAGCGTAAGCGCTCGTGTGAAGCTACGGACAAGAGGATAGGCTGCGAGCAACGTGCCAAGAACGCTGTGGACTCGTGACTGAAATTCTTGACGGAGATCGACCTGAACTTCTGAATTTTCGAAAGTGAACAATACTAGTGCATGCAAGGTGTTGACAGAATGATCTAGGCATGTAGGGATTTTTCCTTGGGCTGGTTTTTGGTGGAGGGGGCTCTCATTGCATCTAGAGGCTGCCTGAATATTTGTGGAATTTTTGGAGTAATGTAGATATGAATTTCACCAAATTTGGCAAATCTGGTCCAAACTTGCAGGGACTATAATTTGAAATTTTTGAACAGAAGAGGAGTGGATCTTGATGGTTCTAGGTTGTGGGTACCAAGGACTATCCAAGGGAGTTGGTTTCAGGTCAAAATTCAAATGCATTAAGGTACTTGCTTTGCAAATTACCTAGGCTCAAAATAATAGACAGAAAAGATTTGGGAGAGAATTAATTGAAATAAAAATTCAGAAGAGGGTTGAACTAGTAGAGATAGAGTGTTTGGATTTCCCAAATTGGAAGGAGATATATTTGGGAAGATTTTACCATGTGTGTATGGCCAAATCATGAATGATTTCAAATATGGGAGAGAATGAAAAACCCTTAGAGTTTCTTTTTGAAAGAAAAAATAAACTTCAAAGATTTTTCTTGAATCCTTGAGAAGAGAGCAATTAGAGGAAAAATTTAAAAACTACACACCAGAGTTGAAGGAGATGCAAAAGTAAAATATTTGCCAGAGGGAAAAAGCTTTTGATAGAGATTTTTTTTGGAAGGGTTTTGGTGACCTCCTTCAAATCCAACAAGGTTTTGAAGAAAACCAAAGAAATTTTTTTTGGAGTGTCACAGGGATGCCCAAGGCACCCCAAGGTAAAATTCAAGGAAAACCAAAAGCTTAAGCTTGGGGATGCCCCGGAAGGCATCCCTTCTTTCGTCTTCGTCTATCGGTAACTTTACTTGGGGCTATATTTTTATTCACCACATGATATGTGTTTTGCTTGGAGTGTCTTGTATGATTTGAGTCTTTGATTTTTATTTTACCACAATCATCCTTGCTGTACACACCTTTTGAGAGAGTCACACATGATTTGGAAGTTATTAGAATACTCTATGTGCTTCACTTATATCTTTTGAGCTATATAGTTTTTGCTCTAGTGCTTCACTTATATCTTTTAGAGCAGGGTGGTGGTTTTATTTTATAGAAATTATTGATCTCTCATGCTTCACTTATATTATTTTGAGAGTCTTAAACAGCATGGTAATTTGCTTTAATTGTGAAATTAGTCCTAATATGATAGGCATCCAAGATGAGTATAATAAAAACTTCCATATTGAGTTCATTCAATATCGTGAGAAGTTTGATACTTGATAAATGTTTTGAGATATAAAGGTGGTAATATTAGAGTGTGCTAGTTGAGTAATTGTGAAATTGAGAAATACTTGTGTTAAGGTTGGCAAGTCCCGTAGCATGCACGTATGGTAAAAGTTGTGTTACAAATTTGACGCATAAGGTGTTCTTTTATTGCTTTCCTTATGGGTGGCGGTCGGGGACGAGCGATGGTCTTTTCCTACCAATCTATCCCTCTAGGGGAATGCGTAGTAGTACTTTTTCTTCGAGGGCTAATAAACTTTTGCAATAAGTATATGAGTTCTTTATGACTAATGTGAGTCCATGGATTATACGCACTCTCACCCTTCCACAATTTTCTAGCCTCTACGGTACCGTGCATTGCCCTTTCTCACCTTGAGAGTTGGTGCAAACTTCGCCTGTGCATCCAAACCCCGTGATACTATACGCTCTATCACACATAAACCTCCTTATATCTTCCTCAAAACAGCCACAATACCTACCTATCATGGCATTTCCATAGCCATTCTGAGATATATTGCCATGCAACTTTCCACCGTTTCGTTTATTATGACACACTTCATCATTGTCATATTGCTTTGAATGATCATGTAGTTGGCATTGTATTTGTGGCAAAGCCACCATTCATAATTTTTCATACAGGTCACTCTTGATTTATTGCATATCCCGGTACACCGCCGGAGGCATTCACATAGAGTCATATTTTGTTCTAAGTATTGAGTTCTAATTCTTGAGTTGTAAGTAATAAAAGTATGACGATCATCATTATTAGAGCATTGTCCCATGTGAGGAAAGGATGATGGAGACTATGATTCCCCCACAAGTTGGGATGAGATTCCGGACTAAATAAAAAAAGAAAAAAATGAGAGAAAAAGAGAGAAGGGACAATGTTACTATCCTTTTTCCACACTTGTGCTTCAAAGTAGCACCGTGATCTTCATGATATAGAGTCTCCTATGTTGTCACTTTAATATACTAGTGGGAATTTTTCATTATAGAACTTGGCTTGTATATTCCAATGATGGGCTTCCTCAAAATGCCCTAGGTCTTCGTGAGCAAGCAAGTTGGATGCACACCCACTTAGTTTCTTTTGTTGAGCTTTCATATATTTATAGCTCTAGTGCATCCGTTGCATGGCAATCCCTACTACTCACATTGACATCAATTGATGGGCATCTCCATAGCCTATTGATTAGCCACGTCGATGTGAGACTTTCTACCTTTTTGTCTTCTCACATAACCCCCATCATTATACTTTATTCCACCCATAGTGCTATATCCATGGCTTGCGCTCATGTATTGCGTAAGGGTTGAAAAGGCTGAAGCGCGTTAAAAAGTATGAACCGATTGCTCGACTTGTCATTGGGGTTATGCATGATGAGAACATTCTGTGTGACGAAGTTGAAGCATGGCCTAACTATATGAATTTGTAGGGATAAGCTTTCTTTGGCTATGTTATTTTGATAAGACGTAATTGGTTGGTTAGCATGTTTGAAGTATTATTATTTTTATGTCAACATTAAACTTTTATCTTGAATATTTTGGATCTAAATATTCATGCCACAATAAAAAGAATTACATAGAAAATTATGTTAAGTAGCATTCCACATCAAAAATTCTGTTTTTCTCATTTACCTACTCGAGGACGAGCAGGAATTAAGCTTGGGAATGCTTGATATGTCTCCAATGTATCTATAATTTTTTATTGTTCCACGCTATTATATTATCTGTTTTGATGTTCAATGGGCTTTATTATACACTTTTATATTATTTTTGGGACTAACCTATTAACCGGAGGCCCAGCCCAAATTGCTGTTTTTTTTGCCTATTTCGGTGTTTCGAAGGAAAGGAATATCAAGCGGAGTCCAAACAGAATGAAACCCGGGAGCGTGATTTTCTGAACAAACGTGATCCAGAGGACTTGGAGTGGACGTCAAGCAATGAACGAGGAGGCCACGAGGTAGGGGGCGCGCCTACCCCCCTGGGCGTGCCCTCCACCCTCGTGGGCCCCTCGTGGCTCCACCGACCTACTTATTCCTCCTATATATACCTACGTACCCCGAAAACATCGGAGGAGGAGCGGAAACCCTATTTCCACCGCCGCAACCTTCTGTACCCATGAGATCCCATCTTGGGGCCTTTTTCGGTGCTCCGCCGGAGGGGGCATTGATTATTGAGGGCTTCTACATCAACACCATAGCCTCTTTGATGATGTGTGAGTAGTTTACCTCAGACCTTTGGGTCCATAGTTATTAGCTAGATGGCTTCTTCTCTCTCTTTGGATCTCAATACAAAGTTCTCCTCGATTCTCTTGGAGATCTATTTGATGTAATCTTCTTTTGCAGTGTGTTTGTCGAGATCCGATTAATTGTGGGTTTATGATCAAGATTACCTATGAACAATATTTGAATCTCCTCTGAATTCTTTTATGTATGATTGGTTATCTTTGCAAGTCTCTTCGAATTATCAGTTTGGTTTGGCCTACTAGATTGATCTTTCTTGCAATGGGAGAAGTGCTTAGCTTTGGGTTCAATCTTGTGGTGCTTTCGATCCCGATGTGATGGGGAAACGACACGTATTGTATTGTTGCCATCGAGGATAAAAAGATGGGGTTTATATCATATTGCTTGAGTTTATCCCTCTACATCATGTCATCTTGCTTAAGGCGTTACTCCATTCTTATGAACTTAATACTCTAGATGCATGCTGGATAGCCGTCGATGTGTGGAGTAATAGTAGTAGATGCAGGCAGGAGTCGGTCTACTTGTCACGGACGTGATGCCTATATACATGATCATACCTAGATATTCTCATAACTATGCTCAATTCTATCAATTGCTCGACTGTAATTTGTTCACCCACCGTAATACTTATGCTATCCTGAGAGAAGCCACCAGTGAAACCTATGGCCCCGGGTCTATTCTCTGTCGTATTAATCTACCGTTATTTCTGGCGTCGTTTATTTTGCAATCTTTACTTTTAATCTTTATCATAAAAATACCAAAAATATTATCTTATCATCTCTATCATTTCTTACTTTTGCAAGTGGCCGTGAAGGGATGGACAACCCCTTTATCATGTTGGTTGCAAGGTTCTTATTTGTTTGTGTAGGTACAAGGGACTTGAGCGTGGCCTCCTACTGGATTGATACCTTGGTTCTCAAAAACTGAGGGAAATACTTACGCTACTTTGCTGCATCACCCTTTCCTCTTCAAGGGAAAACCAACGCATTGCTCAAGAGGTAGCACCCAGTCCCGAAACGAAAAATGAATTTACTTTATGTCGTCAAATAATAAATTCCTTTGAAAGTGTTGGTATGGAGGGCACCCGTGGATACGGTTAGCCATGAAAAGTGAAAGTATGGTGGAAAAAGGAATAAAATTTATTTTTTGTTTGGGAACCGCCTATGATATATCTAGCATGGAAAGTGTTGGGAGCTCTAAGTTGTTTTCGTAGGTGGGAAAAGTATGCCTCTCAAAATGTTTTTATCTCTCAATTTTTGCTTTGAGCTCTGGCACCTCTACAAATCCCTACTTCCCTCTGCGAAGGGCCTTTATTTTACTTTATGAAATTTTTAATTTTAATTTGAGTCTCCATCTTGTCTTATAAAGCAGCAACGAGGAGGCACTATGATCGTACTTGAGCATTGGGTGTAGCTAATATGCGAGTGCGTTTCATGAATGGATCAATGATTGAGCATGATGGGCCAAGGATAACTTATTTTAGCGTTGATATTTTGAAAGACATGGTTGCTTGTTGGTATGCTTGAGTATTAAAGTCCTCATGTCAAAACTAGACTATTGCTTTGAACCATATAAAAGTCCAAATGTCCATGCTACAAAAGAAAAGAGTTTATGATGAATATGATTGGTAGCATTCCACAACAAAAAATCCATTTTCAGTTGCTACTTTATCATGATAAGTTTTATGAGAAAGAGTTGTTATTATGATGCTAGGAAAAGTGATTGGAATTATCATTGATCAAACTTATGCACTTTGCTAGCATTCACACTTCATAAATTATTTCTTTTATCATTTACCTACTCGAGGACGAGTAGGAATAAAGCTTGGGGATGCTGATACGCCTCCAACGTATCTATAATTTATGAAGTATTGTAACAACCCAAATTTCAATTTGGAATGTTATACATAGGTCATTCATGCATATTGCATTTTGTTTTGCGATCCTCAAAATTCTAAGCAACTCAAGGACCCTCGGAGAGAGTTGGGGATTTCACGTTTTTTTTCATATTTGATTTTTATCAAATATTGAAACAAGGATCATTTTGGTTTTAATTTATTTTCTCTCTGAAAATATTTCATATTAAAATAAATGAAATATTGGAGGAAAAATATTAAAATCAAATATTTGATGTTATTCGGATTTTATTGCTATTTTATTTGAATTAGGAAAAATATGCGTATTTCAGAATTGCATAATAGGCCCAAATAAATGTTCACCTTGTCCGGTATATTTTTAGAGGACAGGGAAAATTTATTTCGGGATTTTTGGAGTCCGTTTAGTTTTCTTTTCTTTCTTTTTCTGCACGTCGGAATATTTTAAAAAAAGGGAAACCGACTCCGGGCCGTACCCGACCGGGATTCCACCCGGGGGGCTTTATAAGCCGGGGGCCCTCTGCCCCGCAGCCCACCACCGCCGCCCAGCCCACCCGCGCCCCGAAACAGTAAGCGCCGCCCGCCGCCGCCACCCATTGCCTGCGCTTGCGCGCCGGATCTCATGGTTGATCGCCTTTGACCGGTAGGTTTTCTTCGGTTAACCCCAGTTTTTTCGGTTTATTTTCATAGATCGGTCTTCCGTTGGTTTACTTATTTTGCGGACGTTCGTCCGTTCGTTTGTTTAAATGAACGCCGTTCCCCCATTAGTCACAGACAGCGAACGTTCTTTCGTTAGCCTATTCGTCAGTTTTTTCTTTTTCATGGGATTTTCATGATTATTTTCGATCGTGATTTCTAATCCGATTTTCGTTCTAGTATAACTTTTCGCTCGTTTATCGGAATCAGGCGATTCAAGCACCTAGATCTTCGTCTCGAAGCCCTCTTCTCCGTTTAACCAACTTGAACAAGATTTTGATACTGTAAAATTTGACTTTAGTCCAGATTAGTAATCATATTTTGTTTCTTTCGCCGTTTGAGTTTCGTTGCTCCGTTTGATTTGATTCTTTTTGCAAACCGGAGTTCTTAAGTTGAACTTTCTGGTTAGATCTTCTTATTTGAGTTTTACCCGTGCATCTTTGCTTGATTGCTTATGTATGTTATTGTTTGTTTGTGATAGAATTCCCGGAGTGCGAAGAGTGCTACTACGAGTCACTAGGTTTTGCGGATCGTCAGCAAGGCAAGTAACACATTGGTCATATCCCTTTATTACCCAGTTTTATGCATTAGCTACAACCCTCGCACATTGCATGAGTAGGATCTCTTAACATGTGGGTTTGGGAAGTAGATGATGAGGTAGAACCTATTACCTGTTTTGATATCAAACCCTTGGGAGTTACTTCTACGTATTGCTTATATTGCTATGCCATGCTCGTAGACGTGGATTTGGTTTGAGTGTATTCCATGACAGATGTGAGATTGTTAATTAATGGTTCAACTTAAGGTGGCAACTTTAATACACATCTGGGTGGATTGCTTGTTTGGGCACCTGGAGAATCCAGTGTTGTCCTAGGATATCCCGGAGTACCCGTGTGATCATCCTACGCTCCGCCACCCAGGCTCAAAGGGATCATTAGATTATTCATGCTAGAAACTTCCGTGTGCAGCCACAAGCCATTGTGGGCTCTGTCATAGTTGAGTAGGTTGCATGACCTCTTTCAGTGGTAGGCTAGCAGATGTAGAGGGAAAGTAGGTGTAACTGTCTACCCAGAGTAAAGAGTTAGTGTTTCTGAAAGAATGTGTCTCAGTCATCCGTTTCTCAAACACCATGTAGTGCGAGAAATCCAACGTAGGAGATCGATTCTTGTGGGGAAAAGTGCGCAAACCTCTGCAAAGTGTATAAACTAATCATGGTTAACCGTGTCCCCGGTTATGGACATGTTGAGTATCTAGTTCTTGGATTATCCTATTGTATCTCATCACTCTAATTTAATTTGTTGGGTTGATAATTACCTTTAATTGGGATTGAGTTGGAGGAACCTTCTCGATGTTTAACAACTACCATGATAGTTAAATAAAATTTATTCCTTTGTTGTAGGAAAAAATTGGCTTTTCGCAAAAATCATATAACCTTAGAGCCTCCACCAGCCATATATGCATATAGTGATAGCATTATCTGTTCATTACTCTACTGTGTTATATTGCCAGCATATTCCATGTGCTGACCCATTTTTGGGCTGCAACGTATTATGTTGCAGACTTTTCAGACGACGAGTAAAGGTGCGATAGGTCGTTGTCGTGCACTCAGCTATGCCGTTGGAGTTGATGGACTCACTTTATCTTCCAAGCCTTCCACTGTTATCGTATTAGATGGCCTTAAGCCATATTTCTTGTAATAAGTTCTCCTTTGAGACATTCTATGTAATAAGTGTGTGATTGCAACTCTGTTATAAATCCTTCGAGTACTGTGTGTGTCAGCATTGCTGATCCAGGGATGACACTGAAGCACAGAGACGTGACCGTCTGAGGCCAGGTCGCTACAAGATGGTATCAGAGCACACGTTGAATGTAGGACACGACCACTAAGAAATGCCATAGGTCACTCTTCTCTACTCATTTCTGACTCCTCTCCATTTTCTACTCTTTAGGATGGCGGATTCGAGGAACAAGTTTGCGCAACCGGATGAAGGCACCCCTTTTGGACGACACTTGAAGGAAGTCACTAGATACCTGAACATTGGAATACCAAGCTTCACCAGGACCTACAACGCCACTTTACCCGAAGAGGAGCACTGGATGATTCAAGTTCAAGTTCCGGGAAGGATATTCACGCCAGTCACGGAGCCTATAGAGTTTTCCTTTGATGCACCCACCTGGAGTCTAGGCAAGAGCATGGCAGCCCACATCACCATGGGACGCATTGGAGAAGTTTACCACAAGGATCTCAAGGATACTATCTACCAGATTTGTGGGCGCCGAGATGAGCAATGGGAGATAGTCAGCACCAGGAAGGAAAGGTCCATTGCAGCATTCATCCAGGAGTTAAACCAGCACATTCGATGCCAGGAGAACCAGATGTGCGCAGGCATGATAGATTTGAAGAAGGCAATGACAAAGATCACCGAGTTAGAGGAGGAACTCAAGTCTACACGCGATGGATATGAGGAGGAAATTGACCCTGTTGGAGAAGAACGATGACCTGATAAAGAAGATCGGAGTATTCATGGGAGACCCCGCGCCAGGAGGAGAAGACGATGATTCCACTTTCCCGGAAAACTACATCATCAACGACGACACCGACTCCGACCCCGACGATAGTGATGATGACTTTGAAGACGAAGATGGAGCGGACATCATGGAGTTTTCCACCGATCAAATCTTCTAGTAGACCACCATATGATCAGTAGTATTTCCCCCATGTAAATAGTATAGTCCAAGCACTATAACGATAGTTCTAGACCGTTTGTATGCCCTCGCTTGTTTGATTGAGTGATATGATTGTGTCTGTCTCATGTGCATATGGGTAGTGTTTTCCCACTAGACCTCTTCTCTATTCTAATCTCTTCCCTCTAAAACCCCTCAGATGCCTCCGAGACGTGACACCGGATTTGTCTTCCCATCGGAGATCACCAGTTGATCCAGCAGCAGAATGCCTTGATGCAGATATTAGTCCAGAACCAAGGCAACAAAAACAACAACAACAACAACAACAACAACAACAACAACAACAACAACAACAACAACAACAACAACAACAACAACCCTCCTCCAGTTGATAACATAGCTCGTTTTCTGAGGTTACAGCCGCCGGTGTTTTCTAGTAGCACCGAGCCAATAGTTGCGGATGACTGGCTACGCAGGATTGGAAGGGAGTTGACCACCGAGTTGCGGATCACGAGAGAAGGTGCGTTTTGCGCTTTATCAGTTGGATGGACCCGCAGCCTCATGGTGGGAGAATTGCACAACCACTTTTCCCATAGCCAATGTTACCTGGGATCAGTTTCAGCAAGCATTCCGCACAGCCCATGTCTCAACTGGAGCTATGAGCATGAAAAAGCGTGAGTTTCGCAACTTACGCCAGGGGAACCATACTGTGGCTCTGATGATGTGGCCATAGATGCCGCGAAGCAGGAGAAGTTTATGGAAGGGCTAGACGATGAGATGAGCATGCAGTTGATGGTGGCAACATTCAACAACTACCCGGAGTTGGTAGACAAGGCCCTTATGATTGAAGGGAAGCAGCAGCAGATTGAGAGCCGCAAGAGGAAGTATGGACAAGAGAAGTACAATTCTGGAGCTCAGCAGAAGCCTCGTTTCACCCAGAACTCGGGAGGACTTGTCCATAACCATGGAGGACACAACCACAATGGAGGGAGTTCTCACAACCACAATGGCTCCAAGAATGGAAACGGGAATGGAGCAGGCAGCAATCAGAACCGCTCTAACCCAGCCATACCCGCCAAGAAAGACCTAAGTCACATTACTTGTTTCAAGTGCGAGAAGACTGGACACTATGCCACTGAGTGCCCTGAAGCAAAGAATGGCAATGGCAATGGAAGCGCTGGGAAGAAGCCCAACCCTTTCAATAGGGGACAAGTGAACCACGCGAACGTGGAGGAAGTTGAGGAGCAGCCTGATGCAGTTATTGGTATGGTAAGTTTTTGGTTAAGTCTTTTACTGCAATTGTTCTTTTCGATACTGGTGCATCACATTCATACATATCAAGGGGATTCGTGGATAAGTATAAGTTTCCCACTAAGGTACTTAGGACACCAATGTTAGTAAGTTCGCCAGGAGCTGAATATATGGCAAGTCAAGGATGTTTTCAGATGCCATTGACTATTGGAAGCCATGTTTTCCCTTCAGACCTTATAATTTTGGAGTCACAAGGTTTGGATGTGATACTAGGAATGGAATGGCTATCGATGTATGGAGGAAACATCGATTGCGCGAGTAAGTCAATTTTGCTCGCCACCCCGGAGGGAAAAAGGATCAAGTATGTATCCAGGCATGCGCCAAGGAGGACCCAAGTAAATTCTCTCACGGGAGTTGTTTAGGAGGAAGTGCCGGTAGTAAAGGATTAACCGGATGTATTTCCAGAGGAGTTACCCACTACTAGGGAAAAGCCTAGCAGCAGCGCGGGTTTTGGGCCTATTAGTAGCGCGGGGGCCGGCGCTACTAATAAGGCGCTACTGACTAACGATATAGCGATGGCGCGGGTGCCATCCGCGCTACTACTAAATCCTTTAGTAATGGCGTGGGTAAAACCGGCGCTACTACTACCAGCCATGAGTTTTTTTTGAATTTTTTGAAAAAATATTTCGATTTTCCCCTAATTTTCAAATTTCTGAATTATTTTAACCTCAAATCTCTAATCACCCCTCATCGCTGCTCAATTTAATCTCTAATCACCCTCATCATTCCAAATCATCTAACTTCCGGACGATCACCCATCCTCTCACTACTCCAGCTGAGCACGCTTAACTTCCGGGTTCTATTCTCCCTCGTTTCCAAGTCTGCACTTGTTGTTTTCGACAATAGTAAGATGTCAATCCTATTAACCTCGAGAATTTAGCTTGAGCATGAAGTCACACATTTCACTATTTGAGTTTGAAACTATTGTTCTAAAAATTAGTAACACTAATATTTCTTGAATAATTAGTTTGACCACAGTTTGACCAGATTTGACCAAAATTCAAAAAACTAAAAAATTATTTAGTAACACTAATATTCTAGAATAATTAGTTTGACCATTGTTTGACGAGTTTGACCACACGGTTTGAAATTTTTTCGATTTTTCCCTCTAGATCTTAAAAGCCCGTAACTTTTTTCTGTTTGGTTTTGAGGATTTTGAAAATGTTTAACATGAGGTTCCCCAGTTAAATTTGGATGTAACTTTTCGAGTAGATGATTTTTCATATAAAAAACTTTTTCATCCGAGTTAGTATGCAAAAGTTATGCCCATTTTTACAAATTCTCGAGAGATTTTGCAAATAAAGTCGAAATTCATATTTGCAAATTTTCCCAACAACTAGACCACATATCACATGGGAAACTTATTTTATTTTATTTTATTGACATTTTCATCATTTTCTTTTATTTTTTTAAAAACTGAAAAAGCGATCCACGAGGGGTAGAGTTTGAAAATGGGACCTTTAGTAGTAGCGGTTATACCCCTCGCTACTACTATGGCTTTCACTTAGTAGTAGCGAGGGCTAAAACCAACGCTCTGCTATCAAACTTAGTAGTAGCGAGGTTTTAAAACCGCGCTACTACTATGGCATGTCTGGGGGCACGGTAGAGACCGCTTAGTAGTAGCGAGGTTAATAACCCGCTACTGCTATCAACTTAGTAATAGCGAGGTTTAAAACCTGCGCTCTTTGGTAAATGTGATAGCGAGGTTTTAACCCTCGCTACTAGTAACTTTCTGTGTATAGGCTTTTCCCTAGTAGTGACCAGGCATGCCACCAGATCGAAATATCGAGTTTTTGATAGAGTTGTTGCCAGGCACCGGACCTATATCGAAGAGACCATACCGGATGCCCACAAACGATCTGGAGGAGATTAAGAAGCAGATTAAGGAGTTATTGGAGAAAGGTTACATTCGAAGAAGTTCATCACCATGGGGAGCCCCTGTGCTCTTTGTTGAGAAGAAGGATGGATCCTTAAGGATGGTTATTGATTATCGTGCTTTGAATGAAGTAACAATCAAGAATAAGTATCCACTGCCGATGATTAATGATTTGTTTAACCAGTTGCAAGGAGCTAAGGTGTTTTCGAAGATTGATCTGCGATCAGGATATCACCAACTGAAGATCCGGGAGAAGGATATACCTAAAACAGCTTTCACCACAAGGTACGGGCTGTATGAGTATACGGTTATGTCATTTGGATTGACTAACGGCCCTGCCTACTTCATGAATATGATGAACAAAGTGTTCATGGAGTTCTTGGATAAGTTTGTCGTGGTGTTTATAGATGATATCTTGGTATACTCGAAGAATGAAGAGGAGCACAAGGAACATTTGCTTGGTATACTCAACCTAGCACGCATGCAACAACTTAGGGCGCCAGCGCTTCATTTATTTATGCTCAGGGTCTGCGCCTGGCTTTGTACAAAGGGTTACATGCCTTGCCGGCAAGGCTTGTACAAAAGGGTGTCTTGCCGGGAGGCCGGCAGCAGCATATATGGGTAAAACTTACGAAGATGCTCGATGTTCCGGGAGTTACTCCTTTGGGATGGCATCTTGGTCTCCAACCGGACTGCGCGGGCCTGGTGACTCGTGTTACCCGATAAGGGCCTTCCACTTCAGCGTCAACTTGTTGGAATTCTTGGCCGTTGAGCGTGCGAAGAACAAGGTCGCCTTCCTCAAAGCTCGGGCATGAACTTTGCGGCTATGGTAGCGGCACAAGGCTTGCTGGTAGCATGCTGCTCTCACAGCCGCCCGGAGCGATCTTCCTCAAGGAGTGTCGCGTCATCTTGCCACAATCGCTCTTGCTCAAGCTCATCTTAAGGCGAGCACCGAGGTGACCGATATATGAGTTACGTGGGAGAACGCCTCGCCCGTAAACCAGGGCAAAGGGTGTGCGGCGGTGGCTCGATTTGGCGTCGTTACGATCGACCAAAGAACGCGGCAACTCATCAATCCAGCGGTTCCGCTTTTTCGTGATCTGTCAAAGTCCTTGTCCTCAAGCCTCGCGAGACCTCATCATTTGCTCTTTCCGCTTGGCTGTTGCTTCGTGGATGTGCCACGGAAGCAAAACAAACCCTGCTGCCGAGATCCTCAATGTACTGCATGAAGGTGTGGCTTGTGAACTGTGTGCCGTTGTCGGTGATGATCCGGTTGGGCACCCCAAATTGACACACTAGTCCCTTGGAAACTTGATGGCTGACTGCGCTGTCACCTTCCTTACTGCTTCCACTTCTGGCCACTTTGTGAACTTGTCGATTGCGACATACAAGTACTCAAAGCCCCCGATGACACGGGGGAAAGGGCCCAGTATGTCGAGCCCCCAGACCGAGAAGGGCCAGGAGAGAAGGATGGTTTGGAGGGCTTGAGTTGGTTGATGAAGCTTCTTCGAATGGAACTGGCATGCTTCTCACTTGGTTACTAGTGCCGTCGCATCCTGGAGGGCGGTGGTGTTGGAGATATGCCCTAGAGGCAATCATGTATGATGATATTTCCTATGTGTTTATGAATAAAGATAGTCCTTGGACATCATCAATGATGTGTATCAGCAAGTACGTGACTTGTTTGTGGGACTATGCATTGTATGATGACTGTCCTAAAAGGTCCCTAGTCGAAAGGGCTGTGTGGGCCTTAGCCGACTAGACTAACATATGACACGGTCGATGGCTTGGTCTCACTAGCCATGGAGCCTTTGGATGCTAACGGATAATATGGACTTGGAAAGGTCTGGTCGGATTCAACGTAGTCGGATCCGAGTCGAGATAAGGTCCGAGTCGGACAGACCCAACTATGAGACGCAGTGATATGTCATCTGTGAGTCTCTAGTGCAAATCGTTCTATGTCCTAAGACCTGAGTGGCGCATGTACTCGGGATGGTGACAGACTTGCTTTGGGCCGACCAAATGCTACTCCGTGTTGGGTAGTTACAAAGGTAGGTTTGGGTTTGTCCGGTCCCATGCTGCGAGACATGGTCGAGCAAGATGGGATTGCCCCTCCGATCGGAGAGATATACTCTGGGCCCCTCGTGTGATCCGACCGGGATAAGCATGGCCATGCGACAAGGATTATGAGATAATCCGGATTGTGGTCGATATCCTTTGGAGCGAGAAAGAGGTCGGGCTAGCACAAGGATGACATTCTCGCCTTGAGCCCGACAACATATATCGTGTGGCAAAGGGAACAGAAGTGTGACACGTTATGCAGGTTAGCTAACCAGCTTCATAGATGCGCTTGGTGGTCGGCACACCTTGCTAGAGCTGCTACCAAGCTGTGCAGGTCGGAGGTGATCGAACTATGACCAAGCCGACTTGAACCTAAGGGGTGGCAGCTTAAGCGAAGGAACTGTCGGCGTTCAGGAGCAGGGGTCCCAGACTTGCACTGCGGCCTGCGGCGTGGCTCGAAGGAGGCCAGGACAACCCATCTTCATCAACGCAAACTCAAGACCCTCGCGAGGCCAAGCCTCATGAGGGCGGGCGACAAGGAGCTTCCTCGAGCACGGCCTCGTCGAGGCTGGCTCATGAGGAGGCGGAGAGTTCAAGGCAGGGTACCTCGCGAGGTGCCCATGGCATAAGCCATGGCGACCAAGGGCGCGATCGGTGCCGGACTGCAGCGTCCTCCTTTCCTCTTTGGTGCAAAGGGAGCAAGCGCGGCGAGAGCATCAAGCAAAGGCATCCGTTTGATTGCAACAAGACCAAGACCAGCCCAGCGGCTGGAAGGGAATCATCGTGGAGCCCAAGCGAGGCGTCATCACGAGCCTTTGGCGGCGAGGACCAACTTTAGTCGGGATAAGTGTACCTGTTGTTCCCCTTCAAAATGGCCAATTGTTGGCGCCCTTCCCGCTCAATATTTGGGAAGAGGCCCAGGGCCTTAGCCTATATAAGTAGAGCTAGCCACCATAGTAGAGGGATCTAGAATCCAGAGAAAGACAGAGACCCGATCCTCAAGCTAGAGCGACGGAACCCCATCTAGCAGTTCATGGCAACCGCCAAGAACAGACCCTCGCGAGGCTGTTCTTCCTTGTACTGTTCTTCATCAGCCCAAGAGGCAATCCACCACACCACACACTGGAGTAGGGTATTACACCACAATGGTGACCCGAACGATATAAATCTTATGTCCCTTGTGCTGTTCCGTTAGTAGTTTAGGTCCCAGCGATTGGTGAAGTGCGAGGCGGTGGAAGGTTGGATCACCGCGCACCCAGTGTTCGAACCTCAAGGGTCTGCGGAACCCGATATCCGACATTTGGCGCGCCCGGTAAAGTGCGCGGAATCTACCTTCGTCGCCTCGTTCTTCCACGACCACGCAACCATATCGGCGCCCGTCGAACCGCGCTGAAGCGCCGAGCCGCCCTCGCCTCCCATATCGCCCAGACAGCTCCGTCGGCGGGCGCCCTCGTCGTTCCCCATCACCTGCCGTCAACGCCGCCACCGGCCCGTCGGGGAACGAGCAGCAAGCATTGTCCCAGCACCCGTCCATGAGGCGGGACGGCTGCACCGCCACGCCTTCGCTCACCCCCGCTGGTTCTTCGTCACGCGCACCCCGCACGGCCATGGAGGCCCGAGCTGCACTCATCGCGGCAAACGAGCTCCTGCGATACCGCCCCGTCGACAACGTCTATGAAGAATGGCTCGACCGAGTCGCCGAGCTCGTCCGCGCTGCAGGAGGCGCCCCCGCACCATCCGTCTCGCTGCACCGCACCTCGCCCCGCGTGGGCGATGAAGCTCCCGGGGCGCCTCAGCCACCTCCTCCTCAAGAAGGCATCCTGGCCCCAAGGCGTGCGGCCCCTGGGCAGAACCCGTTCCGCCAGACGCCGGCGCGGCAAGAGCAGAGCTGTCAAGAAGTTCCTCGCCCACAAGAAGCTGCCCGAGCGCTCCCTGCTCCAGCACGCCAGGACCCTGCGCTGCCCCCATCCACGGCGCAGGGAGGCCCACAAGACCAAGCTCTCTGTCGTCCGAGGCCCCCCGCGGCCATGGAGGGCTGCCGCGCCTTCACCTCCGAGCTGCGCAGCGTCACGTGGCCCGCCATGTTCAAGCCAGACCTGCCTCCTCGCTCTGACAGGCTGGCTGACCCTACGGAGTTCCTCCAGCTCTGAGCTGGGCATCGAGCTGCCAGCGGGGATGAAAGGTCATGGCGAACTGGTTTCCCATGGCGCTCAGGGCGGAACCCGCTTTGGCTCTGAATCGGCCCCGAGCACGATCTCTTCTGGGCGAGATCGCACCCACTTCATCGCCAACTTCCAAAGTGCTTGGCGACCGGCCACCAGCCGTGGCGACATGCGCCGAATCAAGCAGCAGCTAGGGGAAACCCTGCAAAAGTACATCAACGCTTCAACAACGCGCCTCAAGATCCCGGGGTAGCGGAGGAGGCCATCATCTCTGCCTTCTCGGCGGCGTCTGCGGCGTCAAGATGAAGGAGGAGCTGGCGATGCATGAAGATCTGTCCACCTCCTTGGAGCTGTTCAACTTGGCGACCAAGTGCGCTAGGGCTGAGGAGGCGCCTCTCCCTCCTCGAGCTGCCTGCTGCGGATCGAAGAAAAAAGTCCAAGGCCAGGGCGTGAAGCGCAAGGGGCTCTGTACTCGCGGCGAACAGGACACCAAGCGAGGCGAGATCAGCCCGAGTCCTCCAAGGGCAGCGATGCTGCGTGTACCCGACCTCCACACCCACAACACCAGCGAATGCCAAGAGCTCCGGGCCGTGCCGAAGGAAAGTCGGCGAGGCGCCCGGCGCAGCGACCGGGGCTACTGACGACGAGGAGGAAGGAATGCGGGGCCTTTGGGAAGACCGCGGCCAGCGCCAAAGGTGGCGCGACCAACCTCGCGAGACCGTTGGCAAGACCCGCCTCGCGAGGAGGCTGGAGGATCAGCCTCGCGAGATCGCCCTTGAGGAGGCAGAGCCTCCCTCCGCTGCCGCCGCTGCCAAGGAGAATTGAAGACCGTCATCAGGACGAGGGGGCTGGGGGGCTTCCAGGAAGCACGTGCGATCGCCTGCATCCTGGGCGGAGCTCAAGCCCCAGCCTCTCAGCGCATCTTCAAGCAGTTCGCCCGCGAAGTGAATGCAGTCCTCCCCAAGCTTGAGGCCACGCGCCCTCTCAGGTGGTCAGCGTGCGCCATCACGTTCAGCTCAGTGGATCAGCTCAAGTGCGCAGCTACAGCCGGAGTTCTCCCGATGCTTTGTTCCCCAATCATCAGCAACATGCTGGTCACCAAGACCCTCATCGACGGCGGAGCAGGGCTCAACGTCCTATCTGCGGAGACATTCAACAATCTTCAAGTGCCTTACAGTCAGCTTCAGCCAACCAAGCCTTTCTCCGGAGTCACCGACGGCTCCACGGTCCTGATCAGGCAGGTCCGCCTTCCTGTCACCTTCGGGGCTCGCGACAACTACCACACCGAGCTCGCCGACTTTGGCGTCGCCCACATTCGCTTTGCCGTACAAGCGCCATCCTCGGGTACCCAGCGTTGGCCAAATTCATGGCCGTAACCCACCATGGCTACGCGTCCTCAAGATGCCAGAAGCGGCGGGGTCATCACGGTGCCACTGTGAAGAGAGAGCGATGTGCTCCCTGGGCGAGCCTTCGAGCCGCATCGCTAGAAGACCGGACCACGATGGCAGGAGGCCTCGAGGCTGCACCCAGAAGAAAAAGACATCGACCGGCCCGGCTCCTCGGGAGGCAGGCCCCTCGAGAACCCGAGCCGGGCGAGAACCTCCTTCCATCGCATAGGAAGCGCGCGGCGCCCTCCTCGGGAAGGGCTCGGGGCTCTCCCTGGAGGCCGCCGACCTCGCCAAGGTCTCGAGGGAGGCGCTTGGGCACTGCGTGGGCGTGTTTGAAGCACGTTTCCATAGCGGGAGCAAGCCAAGGAGGGCGAACCCTCGGGAGTTCGTCGGCAAGGCCATTCGGGAGCTATAGGAGTCAAGGGTCATGAGGGCAGCGCGCGCGCTGCCCGCTGTGGCCCCCATCCGGCGAGAATGGTGGGCTGCTGCGTCTGCATCGACATACCAGGGCTCAAGCGAGAGCAGCGTCTCAAGCGCCTCTGGCCCTCGCGAGTGGGGCGTTGCGAGGTCCGCCCACACTACGTCGCATGCCTTATGGCCTGCCAAATCGGCAGCTGCGCACCAGCGTCTCGTGAGGACATCACGGAGGCTCAAGAGGCCAGGCGTTCCGCAGCCACGGCGGAGATGGAGATGGTCTATGAGGAGCCACCGGCGCCTCCGGAGCCTCCGAGGCCCCTGGGCACAGGGGCTCGTGAAGATCGCTCCTGCAGCCCACGAGTCTGCTACACCAACCCCTTCGTCCCCAACATCACCGGTGACATCTTTAAGTTTCGTTTGAGGCTGGGGCGCCTTCAGGGCCACATTATTCCCAGGCCGCGTGGGTCCGTCCCTGCGGCATGTATCCCTTTTATTTCATACCATTAGCTTATCCTGTTGGGGGCGCCCCTCGGGCTGCATCATCCCCAAGCCGCTCGGGCCAGTTCCAGCGGCATGTATCCTTCCTACTTTTTCCTTAGTATTATGCTCTCGCTCCACCATGCTTGTTATTTGGTGCCTTTTTCTGGGTGAAGGAATCTTGCACGTTAAAGGGGGGGGTGCCTGAGCATCGCGACTCAGGGCTCCTACCGGCTCTCCGGCCCTCACCCTCTGGTCTTGTCCATGGCATCGTGACTGGCTTGCCAGCGATGGTGAGACCAACCGAGCGGGACCGAGGGCGTGAGTTTCGTCATCTAACCTAGCTTGCGCATTAAAGGGGGTGCACGAGCATCGTGACTCGAGGGCTCCTACCGGCTCTCTGGCCCTCACCCTCTGGTCTTGTCCATGGCATCGCGACCTGGCTTGCCAGCGACGGCTGAGACCAGCCCGAGAGCCGGGACCCGAGGACGTAGAGTTGTTGCACCTGACGGAATCTTGCACGTTAAACGGGGGGTGCCTAAGCATCATGACTCAGGGCTCCTGCCGGCTCTCCGGCCCTCACCCTCTGGTCTTGTCCATGGCATCGTGACCTGGCTTGCCCGGCGGACGGTGAGACCAGCACGAGCCGGGACCAGGGCGTAGAGTTTCGTCATCTAACCCGAGCTTGCGGCGTTAAAGGGGGTGCACGAGCATCGCGACTCAGGGCTCCTACCGGCTCTCCGCCCTCACCCTCTGGTCTTGTCCATGGCATCGCGACCTGGCTTGCCCGGTGACAGGTGAGACCAGCCGAGGCGGGACCGAGGCGTGAAACACCGACATCTGGCCAAATTTGCAGGAACACACTCGAAGATAAGGCCCAGAGCCAGGCGCAACCCGCCTTGAGGTAGGGCCCCGTGAGCCCTGCGCTGGCTCACGGGTGCCCCAACACACCTCGCGAGGCCTCTCGCGCCTCTCCAAAGCAACTAATGGCAGGACTAACGATCGCCACGGCGAGCTCTCGTTCCTTTTGTGGTGAACCTGCAGGGTCCCTCCAAGGAGCACGAAATGACCTCGCCACACAATCTCTCGCCGGCCAAGGCACGGACCTAGCGCCGCACCAGGAGGCATTGTCCTGACCCTCGAGATAAGTCACCTGTCCGGACACACTAGCTATCACAACACCATCCCCACACTCAATGCAACCCCGTGTTAGCAACGTCGCTCTCCTTTCTCACCGAATGATGGCTGCTTGGCGCCAAGGGGACCCGTGAGCATCGCGACTCGGAGGCTCTTACGGACCTCGGGCGCTCACCTCCTGGCCTTGACCACGGCATCGCGACACAGCATACCGGTGGCGGCTGAAGCCGCCTTGGGGCTAGGACACTGTCGTGTGAGCATCAGGTCCTCGCGAGGACCGAAAGGAGAAGCTGAGCTAGAGCGGAATGAGCATCTCGCCTTGCCTCACAATAAGGATCATATTGACAAGCGAAGCTACAAACATCTTACAAGCCCCGGGGTACATTCTTGGCTCCTCGCGAGGAACAAAAGACGCGAATCCTAAGGAGTCCTACCTCACGGGGACCACAGCGGCGGCGCCATCATCAGCAGTGGGCCACCGGTCGGCGCCAACCCCATCGGATCGAGGCGGCGACGACTGGCGAGCCCGCCCTGCTCCGGGAGCGGCGCAGGCTCGGAGGCTCGTAGCTGTCGTCACTCGTCTCCAGCGTCGCGAAGAGCTCGGCGGAGTCGCTGGATCCTCCGGCGCCTTCGTCGCCTGAGGAGCTGCCGAGGGGGTGGTCGGTCGGCCTCCGTCTCACCGCAGCAGGGCCCCGACCACCTCTCCCGGGGCAGCACTCCAGCCGACGACCCTCCGCGTCGAAGACCTTGAAGGACACCACCGAAGCACCGTCGTACTCCAGGTGGATCATGAAGGCGCCCCTCGTCCTGCAGACCCGGCCGACCTCGCCCCAGCCTCGAGTCATGAAGACCTCACCCGGGGCAACTACTGCGACCTCTGCCCCGGTCGCGAGAGTGCCGCAGCGGCGTCTTTGCAGCCGAGTCGAGGTTCCCCTGCGGACGACGGAGGCGAAGAAAGAAGGAAGGCGAATCCAAGACTTAGGAGGCGTGGCGGCGAAGCACGAACTCGGCGGGAGAGCCTCGGCGTGGACTCTGGGGAAGAGCGCACACCTTCATGACCCGCCCGGCGTCGGCGGCGCGCTTCGTGGCGCCCGGCGTCGCCTCCTTGAGCCGCCAGCGTGCGCGTACAAGGGAAGAGGAAACCCTGGTGGCGGCCGCGCTTGAGGGCATGGGCGCCTCGGCAACCGCTCTTGCCACGACACGGAGGGCAAGCCCGCTTCTTTGGGGGAGCAGGTCGGGATCCTCTTGAGGCCTTTCCCTTCTCTTCCGTGGAGAACCGTGGATCGGACCATGGCAACCAGGCAAGCGAGGAGGAGGAGAAGCGAAGGATAGGCTGGAAGGCGTCGCCGTTCCGTGCCTTTATAGCCGAAGGACAACCGTCGGCCTCCACGATCACCGGTAATCATGACCAACTCTGCATGCGAGGGACTTGTCGAATCCGGGTGGTTACCGAGGCATCGTGGGGATCACGGTGTGCACGTCAATCAAGCGCCACGCGGCGCCCAAGGCGCGAGGCTGTTAGGAGTCTTGTGACGCTTCACTTGCCCTTCGCCTCTCTGCTCGGCCAAGTTGGGCGCCGTGGGCCAGGGGCTCTTGTCGGCGTTCAGGGCAGGGGTCCCCAAACTTGCCTGCACTGCGGCTGCGGCGTGGCTCGAAGGAGGCCAGGACAGCCCATCTTCATCAGCATAAGCTCAAGACCCTCGCGAGGGCCAAGCCTCATGAGGCGGACGACAAGGAGCTTCCTCGAGCACGGCCTCGTCAGGTGGCTCATGAGGAGGCGGAGAGTTCAAGGCAGGGTACCTCGCGAGGTGCCCATGGCGCCAATCCATGGCGACCAAGAGGCGCGATCGGCGCCCGCCTGCATAGCGTCCTCCTTTCCTCTTTAGTGCAAAGGGAGCAAGCGCGGCGAGAGCATCAAACAAAGGCATCCGTTTGATTGCAACAAGACCAAGACCAGCCCAGCGGCTGGAAGAATCATCGTGGAGCCCAAGCGGCGTCATCACGAGCCTTTGGCGGCGAGGACCAACTTTAGTCGAGGATAAGTGTACCGCTGTTCCCCTTCAAAATGGCCAATTGTTGGCGCCCTTCCGCTCAATATTTGGGAAGAGGCCGGGCCTTAGCCTATATAAGTAGAGCTAGCCACCATAGTAGAGGATCTGGAATCGAGAGAAAGGCGAGAGACCGATCCTCAAGCTAGGCGGACGGAACCCCATCTAGCAGTTCATCGCAACCGCCAGAAACAGACCCTCGCGAGGCTGTTCTTCCTTGTATTATTCTTCATCAGCCCAGAGGCAATCCACCACACCACACCTTTGGGTAGGGTATTACACCACAATGGTGGCCCGAACGATATAAATCTTGTGTCCCTTGTGCTGTTCCGTTAGTAGTTTAGGTCCCAGCGATTCGGTGAAGTGCGAGGCGGTGGAAGGTTGGATCACCTTGCGCACCCGGTGTTGAACCTCAAAGGTCTGCGGAACTCGAAATCAGCAGAACCTCGAGGTCGGTTCGTGAGACACTGGTCGGATGTGATCGAAGCTGGACTAGGAGCGTGACGAGTAGACTTTGGGCTTTAGGGTCCATGCAAGGCCCAAGTGTTGAGCCTGCGACGGACGCCTATATAAAATGGAGGTGCGGCGCAATCATGCGGTTGATCGCTTCGGCGCTGCGACTAGGGTTGGCATGTGTTGCGAATAGCCACCTCCACTCGCCGCCGACTGTGTGATCGGACCTAGCAGTCCGCCGCATGGTGTTCCTCCTGCACGCACGGATACCGTTAGAGGCGGTGCACTTGCGCCGCTCCGGCGAACTTGTACGTGGGATCGGACGACCGGTTGTTCGAGGGAGATCGGACGAGGAGGAGACGATCCACGCGGACGCACTGCCCCATCTCTTCTTCCGCTGCATGGCACTGCGCGTCTAGTGGTAACGAACTGTGATCGATCTCCCGTAGCATGTTCCTGGATGTTCTGCGCGTAGGATTTTTTAATTTGCAGTCGACGCACCCTACCGTAGAACCCAACAGGTGGGCCAGAAAAAACCTTGCCGGAAAGCCTTGCCGGCAAGGGCCCTCGACCCTATGTGGGAGCCACATATGCCTCCATGTATCTCTGCCAACAGTTTTTGTCCTTCCTCCCGGGAAATGCACATCAATTTCACCCCATTCGGTCTTCTTCTATACAATCTGATGTCAGCGAATTGAGTGCGAAGCAGACCGGCGGGCTGCTCTTCTGCTTCTTCACTGCTCCTCGAGAGCTCTCCTTTGAAGAATTGGACGATATGATGTGCCCATGCCGGAGCCTGCGGCTCGACGACAAGGACCAAAGGCATCTCTTCTACCACGGGAGCGGCCGCCTCCACGGCCATGACACGAGTCCTGCCGGTCGATTGCCCATGGCGGATCGGCATCCGTAGCAACATCTCCGCCGGCGGCTCCGGGGAGATCGGTGGGGAAGTACTTGCCGGGGCCTAGCTTCCTCCGCTTGTTCTGCCCGGTTAATGGTTCAACGGACGGCTGGGTTAACTGAAGCACAAAAGTACCTGGTTCCACAGGTAGCTTGAGGGCAGCGGCCGCCGACAGTGTCGGCGGTGTCGTTCTCCGCCCGAGGGACATGCTCCGCTTGTATACCGTCAAAGCGTTCCTCCAGCTTCCTCACCTCATCCACGTAAGCTTCCATCAATGGGCTTTGATAGTCCTTGTTGATCTGCCTGACGACGAGCTGTGAGTCGCCCCTGACGATGAGCTTTTTAACCCTGAGGTCCGCCGCGATCCTGAGACCGGCAAGCAAGCCCTCGTACTCGGGTGTTGTTGGTTGACATCTCCCGGGGAAGTGCATCTGGACGACGTACTTGAGGTGCTCTCCGGTGGGTGCGACAAGCAGCACACCAGTGTCGGCTCCTTGCAGCGAGAAGGCACCATCAAAGTACATGATCCAGTTGCGACTCGTTTCCTTGCCGGGGAGAGTGGTCTCTTGTACCTCTTCGTCGGGCGTCGAGGTCCATTCTGCAACAAACTCCGCCAAGACTCTTCTCTGGATCATTGAGGTACTTTTGAACTTTAAACTGAAGCTTGACAGCTCCAGGGCCCATTCAACAATCCTACCCGTTGCATCTGGGTTATGCAGTATCCGTTGCAATGGGAGGCGGGTGACCACCGTGATCTCATGCGTTTGAAAGTAATGGTGCAGCTTCCTCGAGGCCATAAGGAGGCCGAAGAGCAGCTTTTGCACACCTGAGTACCTCGACCTAGCCCCCTGCAAAAGGGAGCTGACGAAGTAAATTGGGTGCTGCACCATTTTCTTCTTCGGCGCTTCTTCACCTGGTCGCATGGCTCATGTCGCACGGGCGCCAGTCTTGCCGGGGCCGGACCCTGCCGGGGGTTCAGCCTTGCCGGGGCCTTGCCTTGCCGGGGAGGGTTCCGGCCCGCCAACCGTCGACTCTGCCGCTGTTGCTGTCTCTTCATCAACCTCTTGTGGTCTGGGCGCAACCAGCACTGGGGTAGAGGAGATGTACTTCTTCAAATCTTGCAGCGCTGCCTCGGCCTCTGGGGTCCACTCCATCTGCCCTGCTTTCTTTAGGATCTTGCAAAAAGGAAGGGCACGCTCTGCGGACATGGAGATGAACCGGCTCATGGCAGCGGCGTAGCGATGAGCCGGCCTTGCGTCCTTGATCCGTTTGGGTGCCTCAATCTGCTCTATAGCCTTGATCTTATCTGGGTTTGCTTCAATCCATTTGGGACACAAAGAACCGAGAAGCTTGCGGACGGGATGCCAAAGACACATTTATCGAGTTCAATTTGAGGTTGATCTTGCGAGTTCCCAAATGTTTCCTCGAGATCTTACCTGAGCGTTGCTTTGTCCTTGGTTTTGACCACTATGTCATCCATATAAGCTTCCATATTTCTGTGTAGCTGGGGCTCAAAACCAATTTGGACTGCTCTTGCAAAGGTCGAGCCAGCACTCTTCAACCCAAAAGGCGTCCGTAAAAAGCAATACATACCACATGGGGTGATGAATGCTGCCTTTTCCTCGTCTTCCTCTGTCATGAAGATCTTGTGGTATCCTGAGTAGGCGTCCAGGAACGATAAGAGGTCACACCCAGCCGTGGAGTCAACAATCTGGTCAATGCGCGGCAACGGGAAAGGATCCTTTGGGCAGGCCTTATTGATGTCTGTGTAATCAATACACAGCCTCCATTTCCCATTTGCCTTGCGCACCACTACTGGATTGGCCAACCACGTTGGGTGGAGTACTCCTCTCACCAAGCCTGCCGCCTCTAGCTTTCTAATTTCCTTTGTGATGAACTCCTGCCTCTCTAGAGCTTGCTTCCCGACCTTCTGCTTGACGGGCCGCGCATGAGGACAGACAGCAAGGTGGTGCTCAATCACCTCCCTGGGAACGCCGGGGATGTCAGAGGCTTGCCACGCAAACACATCGACATTCGCCTGTAGGAAGGCGACAAGCTCGCTTTCCTATTTGCCGTCGATGGTGGAGCTTATGGTAAAAACTCCCCCCGTGCCGTCCTCCTTGATGGGCACCTTCTTGGTTTCTGGTGGCATGGCTCTGGACTTCTTGCTCCTGCCGGCGGAGCTCTCTGGCGCGTCCTCAACGGGAGCGCAACACCCAGTGCACACCGGAGTTGGTGCTAGGAGTCTCGCCGGTCATCTCCCGGAACTCCGCCGGCGAGGCGGTACCTTAGCGGCAGCTCTTTGCTGCTTCCGGTAGAGTTGGTCGTAGCAGATCAACGCATCTTTCTTGTCGGAGGGGCGGTGATGATGTTCATCGGCCGGGCATCTTCGGCATGTTGTAGGCGTAGTGTGAAGCCGCCAAGAACTTGGCCAGGCCGGGCGGCGAGGATCCCGTTGTAAGGCAAGGGGATCTGGCTACATAAACAATCATCTACATCACGTGGTTCAGCTTCGCCTCCGAGCGTCCGGGGCGTGATCTTTCCTTTGGCTGGCTCCTCCTGGGTTAACCCCTTATAGCGTGCCCGTCTCCTCGAGGTCTCCATCGGGGATCTGCAGCCTTCTAACCACAGCAGGCAAGATCAAGTTCAGGCGGCCCGCCGTCAACCAACATCTTTGTCACCTTGAGGTTGCGGATTGTTGGTGAAACCAACAATGGCAAGCACCGACATGATGGTGCGGTCAGGTGGTCCTCGGTGTCGAAGATGATGGGCGTGCTGGACCATTTCAGCGGCTTCCGTGCGTCAAACGATGGCTCCACCGCTGTGATCTCACGCGCCCACAGCTTGAGCTGGCGGTGGGATGTGTGCAGCGAGGCACCGCCATCGACACACATGAACTCTTTGGCTTTCTGAAACTCATGGTTGCCGGACTCGCCGTCCTCGTCATGGTCATCGTCTTCTTGCTTCTTGTCACGGCCCCGGGCGGGCCTCTCTTGCTGTCTCTCCTTGCCGCGGCGGCCTTCTTGGCCGCCACGTTTCTTGTCGGATGCTTCGGCACCATCCGGGCCTTTCTCCTTGTCTCGCCGCTCATACTCGGCTTTCTGCTTCTCGACGAGCAGCTCTACCTGCCGATAGTTTTGGAGGTCATGGCCCTTGGTGCGGTGGATCTTGCGATCTTGCTTGTCGAACCTCGGCTTGTCGGCAACCGCCAAGGGCGGCAAGCGCTACACCCAGCAATCTCTTTGCCGGGGTCGCTTGCCTTGGTCCTCTTGGTGGTACCGGTGTCGTCGGATCCCTCTACGGCAAGCACGGCCTTGCCCTTGCGCTTCCTACTACGACACCGGCCTTTCTTTGCTGGGGTGGCGGTATCGCCAGTGGAGTCGGTTTTCGCACCGGCATCTTCGCCGGGGTACTTCCTTCCTTCCTCGGCACAAGCGCACCGATCGGCAAGAACATAGAGCTTGGCCACATCCTTGACCTTGTTTATCGCCAGCTCTTCATGCATCTTGCGATTGCGCGTATTACGATGGAACACTGCTGATCCTGCCGGCGGGATGGACGCCGGGGATGTTGTATCTGCACCGGCTGAACCTTTGGATGTACTTGCGCAGGTTTTCTCCTTCATACGGGGGATGATGTGTAAATCACTTTCGCTGGCCATGAGCTTGGTGGCCTCCGGTGAAAGCGCGTAACAAACTCATGGCACAGATCCGCCAAGAAGAGATGGAGTCTACCGCAAGTGCATCAACCATGACATAACATTAGGCTTGAGTGCCAGCGAAGTAGTTAGCAAGCACCTTATCATCATGGGCCCGACAGCTTGCATCGTGATGGTGTAGATCTTTGAGGAATTCTGGCGGGTGAGTCTTGCCGTTGTACTTCTCGCCAACGTCGCGTTTGAGCGTCACGGTGGGAGGCCACTGGAACTACCCGCAGCTCACGGGTGAAGGCGGACAACCCACCCGTGGGTAGGCCACCGTAGCCCCGTGTGGGTGGTCCGTGGCGACCCTGCCCGCTTTGTCAAGCGGTGGCGCGCGTCGCGTCGGTGCTCGATCGTGAGTTCGGCGTCCTCATGAAACACGCTCGAAGGACTTAGCGCTGATCGCGGTTGGTCGCGGGTGGACGATGCGATGGATATATCATCTCGGCGTCGCCCTTGGCTGGCCCGGGCGGTCGGGATGGATATGGGAGTACACCGTGGCGATGTGGCCTCCGCTAAGCGGGTGGCAGCCCGGCGGAGCAACGGCGGCAGGTTCCATCGGCTGCAGCCTGTCATCGTTGGCGATGCCGACGAGGCTCCGGACGGTGGCCCTCCATTCGTCGGCTTCTCCGCGGCGGGAGGAAAATCGAGGAGCAACTGCGTCCGTGCTAGGGCTTCCGCTGGCGTGGGTGGCGGCGAAGCTGGGTGGACGCGATGCGCCTCGACTTCTAACACGTTAGAAGAGGCTGCGTCGCGGCTCCGCGGCATTCGCCACCTCCAGCAGCACCTCGCACGCGTGCGGCCCTCTCCTTCATGTAGCGGATGCGGGACTCTTCACAGGCGGCTGCGGAGTCACCAGCGGTGGCGCTGCTCATCGCGCACAACACGAGAAGGCGCGCCCGTGGCGCCGGTGTTGGCGCTTTAGAGATCGCCATGCCGCCGCCCTAGCGGGCGGCGGCACCCTGAGGGCCCCGCACGCGCTGGCGAAGCCGACTCCGCCTCGAGCCAGCGGCGGTGGCTCACCGCCCGGCCAGCAGACAGCGCCGCTCGCGGGTCCGGACCATCGGCGATGTGAATGTTCGCGGGCGCGCCCGTCCTCTCGCGGCCGGCTGCTGCGGTCAGCGCGGTGCCAACCGGTTCGGGCGACGACGATCGCCATAGTCGCCTTCTTCTTAGGAGCCATGGCGATGAAGAACAACTAAGTCATTGGCTGGACAAGAGTTCTCACAATAGCGCTCCCCTACAGCGCGCCAAGATTTCGATGGAAGCGACACCTATGGGATCAATGGAATCCCTTCTACGGTTGCGAGCGCGGGGATCATGAAGAAGCGGGACCCGACCGGGTGACACAAGGGAGTTACGAGTTAGACGCGAGGATCGTAAAACCCTAGTCACTGCTTGATTGGATGTATGTAGTGTTCTTGAGCTCTTGAACTAGCTCTAGGTGCTGAGGTTCAAGAGCGAATCCTTTTCCTGGTCACCTCGGGCCTCCTTTTATAGGAAAAGTGCATACGATGTGGCGAGGAGGTGGAAAGATGCGATTGCTGCGAGGTTATCCCTCGTATTACAGGACAAGACGCATTTAATGCGAGGCTTAGGTGTCCCTTCGCTTTATTGGGGATGGGGGTGAGTCCCGTCCCATCCGTCACCGCTCCTCCTTGCTTCGACACGTGCCCTGGCCAGCGGTGCATGCGGTTCCATGTAGGCAGGCAGGCAACTAAGGTGGCGCGGTGGTGGAGCCTCCACGAAGGATTGCATGCTGCCACGCAAGTGCCTCCCCAGCTGGTTTGGTCGGCAGCTGCATGCGAACGGCGGTGAAGACTTATTTGGTGCGGGCCTGACAGTGGCCCAACTAGTGTGTGTTGGTAAGGGTCTTGCTGTGGCACGCTAGCTTCCCCGGCAAGGGTCTTGCCGGGTGGCCCGGCAAGGGTCTTGGCGTGGCGCGCTGGTCTCCCCGGCAAGGGCCTTGCCAGGGGTCTTGTGGGTTTCTTCGGTGAGGATGGTTGTCCTCTTATCCTCATTTGATCTTGAGCATTCTATGTCTTCACAAAGATCTGCATGCTACCATGGAGGTTCCTCATGAGCCCTGTCCCAACGCATTTGTCTGAGCATTGGTGGGCTCAAGGGTGCCTTTCTCATTTGGTGTGGGCGGGCTGCCCGGCAAAGTCTTCTTGGGGCAGCTGAAACTTCTGCCAGCAAGGGTCCTTGCAGGAAAACCTGCTTGAGTCCATCTGATCTTTGCGGCCTTGGTCCTTGACGTTGCTTCATTTGCCTTGTGGCCTCGGCTTCTCTCCGGCTCCCCCTTCCTGTCGTGTCTATGCGTGGTCGTGGCGGGAGGCTCTGACTGCCCATGCACAAGTAAAGGGGTCAAAAGCAGAGCCCCTACTTTTGTACACCGACACCGCCCTCTTGTGTTGTCAACATGGTCAACAAACAACGGGAATCGACAGAAGTACGTGGAGAGGATGATATTAGGGGCCCACCATGTCAACGTATGGAAAATAAAATGCTTCCTCCTAGTGTTTTCCTGACATCTGGGACCCACGACATTGTGAGCGTATATAGTCAATAGACAAGAGAACAGCACAAGATCAAGCTGACACAGGGGCGTAGCTGCTTTCGAGCAGTATTTTTTTTATTATTGTTGAGAGCGAACGAGGGTTTGAGCCCGAGTTGTGGCCCGTCTAGCCGGGAACTTATATTTTATGTCACCATGTGACCAGCCCGGCTATTTTTCTTTGTGAAAATGAGGCCCAATGTATTTTTGAAGAATACCCAATCCGAGGCCTACTTATTTTTCATACGATGGGCTGCAACTCTTTCAAGGCAGCACTGTAAATCTTGAAAGTAATATAGAAATGGGTTGTAAATATAAAAGCAGATGACAAATTGGCAATTTACTTTATAATTTCTGAATTTTCACATTTTCAGATTCCTATTTCACTCGGAATTAACCTAATTTAAATATATCTTCAAAAGTACTTTAAATCTATTTTCGACATTTCGGTTACTAAAAATAGTTTGGAACCCGCGAAATATATGTGAAATTATTGCAGCCAACCAAAAAACAAATCGCAATAAATTGCATAAGAAATGCAATGAGCTATATATAAATTATTAAAAAGGAATGGTGCGACTTGTGGGCCTCTTAAGTTGTGCGATATGCAAGATTTTTTTTAGTTAGTATATCGTCAACAAGCGATTCTAGCGAGCGTAGCCATTGGATGTCAATCCAGCGCCGTCGTGTTTCTTCAATCTCTGATCTTCTTGCTCTGCACGCCAATTCCAGCGCCGGCGGGACCGCTTGCTCCGCCTCCATGGCGGTATTTGTCGCTGCCATTGAGCCTCGCCCCCTACTACTCCCACCGCTGGCCAGGGAATCCTCTACTCACCCACCCCTGATATAGCGGCGACACGACCTCACACACGCAACGAACCGGTGAACCTCGTACTCCTCTCCGTGGGCATCCCCTTTGCGTCTTCCCGGCTCAGCGTGATCCCCTTCCTAGGCCTCGTTGTCTCGTCCACCATACAATTGCTCTCGGCGTGGCGTGGTCAACATAATAGTGAGCGACTTCCATTGGAAGAAATCTTGTCGTGGAGAGGTTGACGCAAATGGGTCCACGGCAGCCACAAGGAAGTGCCTCCTTATTCACGGAAAATAATTATTCCTCCACAGCGGCAGCGAGGACCCACCGTCACAGACCCACTGTATTTGGTGAAAAACATTTCCCCACGACTGCTGGGACCCACCGACAGACCACCCGTATTCATGGAAAAATATTTCCCCCCAACATCATTTCGGACCCACGGAAGTGCCTCCTTATTATGCACAAAAATGAATACTCCCCACCTAGTTGGGACCCACCTTGGTGGGGAGGCTGACTTAATGGGCCTACTAAGTTAGCCCAGGGGCGGAGTGCTTTGTCAACTTAGTCAATATAAACGATTCTAGCTCATTGACCGTCACGATGTCCATCCAACTGACCATAGTGCTTCTTCAACCTCTGGTCTTCTTGCTCCAGCCGCCCAAAGCAGCGCCTTGGTGCGTGCATGCTCTTACCTCCGTGGCGGTTGTCTTTGCCCTTGGAGCCTCCGCCTCCTATTCCCACTGCTGGCCGGGCCACTGTGGCGGCAGCAACCTCACACAGCAGAACCGGTGAACCCTCGTTACTCCTCTCGCGCGGACTTCCACTACCGCATCTTCTCGGCTCCTCGCCATCCCTTCCTAGGCCTCGTCGTGCGTCCACCCCGCCATGGTGCTCTCGTTGTGGCGTGGTCAACGTGGTCAAGAGCGACTTCCATCGGAAAATCTTGTATGTGGAGAGGCGACAACTAGGTCCACGGCAGCCGCAAGGAAGAAATGCCTCCTTATTCAGGCATAAAATAATTATTCCTCCACCTAACGAGCGGCGACCCACACACGGGTCACCGTATTTCATGAAAAACGTTTCCCCCTTGACTGCTTGGGACCCACCAGCTACATCTTATGCGGAAGGAAGTTCACGATAGTCGGGACCCACCTGGTGAAGCGTCGCGTGGCGTTGTCATTCTGAGTCATGACGATGTGCGTACATTATCTTGGTGCGATGTAGAAGTAGCGCGCCGCGTTAATAAGTAGTAAGCGCCCGTAGCATGCTATGCGTCCGATACAACTGGCCAGGGTGCAAGAAAATCTGACAGCCGTCACATTACGCTCTGGCGGGGTCTCGAGCGCGCCCTACTCGCGCATCGTCGGCCAGGGCTCATGTACATGGCTGGGTCGAAACGAGCTGCGTCGTCGTGTTCATGAGGAGCCAACCGGCTGGGTCGGAATGGAATGCGTTATGCGTGTTCATCGGGAGGTTGGATGGAACAGCCAATGGAAGCGAGGCTGGTGTACGCGAAGCGGAGAAGCGTCCTTGTGTTCGACCGTCCACGCGTGTGGCGGAGATCCTATTCATCGAGAGGAGTGGCGTCTTGCAAAAGCGGAGAAGCGGACCCCTACGGTCGAAGAGAGGTCTGTTGATCCGGAGGGTGTGGCGTGCCGCCAAAGCGAGAAAACAGACTTGTGTTGGGCCTTCGGTCGAAAGGGGTCCTGTTCACGGGGCGGATGTGGCATGCATAAGCGAGAGGACTCCACGGGATCGCATTTCATCTCCACCGTCGACCCCTCCGGCCTCCAGACTCTGTTCATCCACCGTCGACCTCCTCCAGCTTCCCTGCGGTTGTTCATCCACGGGCTGTTCATCAGCCTCACTTGCCCGCTTCTCCACGCTCTGTTCAACCAGCCCTATCCACGGGCTCTGTTCAACCACCCCTCCCGGGCTATGTTCATCCAGCCCTCCACCGTCTCTATTCATCCAGCCCTCCACGGTCTGTTCATCCAGCCCCAACCAGCTCGTCGATGGGGTCCTGTTCATCGGAAGGCAACACCACGGGGTCTGTTCATCCACCCCCACGAAATTGTTCATCAAACCCCTGACCAGCGCTCTTTGTTCATCGAGGAGCAGCATCGATCGGCTTGATTAGCTTAGCGATGTGAAGAATCACTCGTCGAGGTTGAGTTAACAGCCATCGATCGATCGCTCGAGTTCGATGCTTAGCGTACCTCTGAGTGCTATCGCTTCGGGTTCGATGGCGACGCCTCGCTGCTGAGTTCGATTAGAGCCCAACGCCTCGCACCCACACTCGTGCATGTATGAGAGAAATGCGCAAACCTCCGTGCATCGCTCGGCCCCGACCACCCACCATAACAGGGAACACCGATATTTTCCTCACCTACGCTTCTACCATGGTTTTTCCGTCATGGGCGGCCCAAATGAATGTCATGCAGCTGCGTCTCCGGCCTGCCCGGAATAGCTCATTTCTGTCATGATTTTTTGTCATAAGTAAGGGGCCCACCACATCTATGATGATACTGGTTTTGTCACAATTATCGTCATAGAAGTGTCATAAATATAATGAAAAAAATTTCGTTCAGCCCAAAATGTCGCGGATGTGTCTTTTTTTTGTAGTGCGTGTCTACAAGAATAAAGTTGTGTAGTAGACATCAGTGTTGCAGACGGTCCTGATGGATCGTGGTGCAGTGCAGCCAGGGTTGGTGAAGTGGCGTCGACTTCTTCATCAGCGACTCGCATAACAGTTGACGCCCGAAGATGAATGCTTTCAGAAACTTCAATGGAGGAGTGCTGGCCTTGACTTGCATTACGAGGAGGCCTAGAGTCAAACCTGAATCGCTCTGAGAAGCCATATGCACGCAGATCATCTTCAGAACATAGCAGCGTAAGGCTCTTCCAGGACCTCCTATAGGCTTCATGGGCTACAAATGTATTCTTGGTGGCCAAGTTACGGATGCGATTGACATCCACCAAGAGGCTCTGCATCTGGCGCTTCAGCTAGTCTTGATGCTTATCCTACTTCTGATGCAATGCCACAAGAATCTCTCGGTCATTGAGTACACAAGAATGCTTCCGAGGCCTTTGGGCAATCGTACTTGCAGTGGCTTCAGTGTTGGCATGGTGTGGCACTCTCATGTTTCCAGCCAGAGGATAAGAAGGTGTTGCAGCATTGGGAACAAGAATTCCTTCAATTGGTTGCGTAAAACTTTGATGTTCAGCATTCTGAAGATGTAGGGGCTTCTTGGCAGGCTCGGGGTAGATGACTTCAATAGATAGATCAACCTCAGGTAGAAAAAC